>JAUMHQ010000089.1:9749897-9796104 GCA_032361165.1 Enteromius paludinosus | reverse complement strand
TTATAATAACTATTATTAAATATTATTATAATAAATAGAATTAAATATAATAATAATAATAATATTTAATTCTATTTATAATAATAATAATAATAATAATAATATTTAATAATAGTTATAATAACTATTATTAAATATTATTATAATAAATAGAATTAAATATAATAATAATAATAATAATAATAATATTTAATTCTATTTATAATAATAATAATAATAATAATAGTTATAATAATAATAATAATAATAATAATAAATCTTTCCAAATATATGTAAAGAAATATTATTATGTAAATAATTTAAAAATAATGAATGAATGAATGAATGAATGAATGAATTAATTAATTAATTAATTAATTAATGTCAAATCAATGTTTAAGTTATGTACTACACTGCTTTGAGATATACTACATGTTAATAATTAATTTCTGCTGGTTTTTTTAGATATACCATAAAATATTTATTTTCAATGACTGATTTATGTTATTCATCATATTTTTCACGTGTCAGATTATTGGTATTACTGTGAATTTTAATACTGGTGCATCCCTAATAAAAAATCCTCACGACAGACATTTGCTAGTGTTTCGTCCACTTCCATTTGCCAGCAGTTGGTCAATGACAAAGCATTTGGGTGACTCAGGATTAAAGGAATAAATCAGGCTCATGCACAAAAAAGCTCCCATTGAGAGTGAGACAGCTTAATGGGCGGTAATGTGCTGAACTCCATGTGAGGTGGAGGGGCTGATCCACCTTTTAGAAATGTGACACTAGTCCGAGGGGGAAAAGGAGGGGCAGGACGCCACTGTGCTAAACTGACCAGTCCTTCTGTCCTGCAGGGAGCACGTCTTCTGTATTACAACAATTACGTAGTGGTAAACACAGAAAATTGAGGGCCATGAATTGCTATAAACAACGACTTATCCAACGGCATTCATCCTCGTAGATGAAAGTCACACCAATTCAATGAACAATGCACTTCAAATACATCACACTAGCATGAACTGTACAAACACACAGAGACAAAATAACCTGCCTGACAAAGCAAATTTGACTTAGAGGTCACAAACACACGAGCAGACGCTGTATCTATGAGACAAGGACATCTGGTAAAGCCAAAGCAGAATAATCTTGTAGTCATGGCTACCACCTTGACTAAATGTCACCCTGGCTACTGTATTGGGGGAAAAAAAGAGGGAGGGTCAGGATCGGGTTCCATTGATAAACAAAGGGGGGAAAAGCCACACGTTTAGAAAACCTGGAAAAATGTTCTTCCATTGTAAAATAAACAGCTCGGCATAATAAAACAGTGGGCTATACGCTTGGTTTACAGACTGGCATGTGAGCTGCACTGGCCGAGCCGGTGTCCCCGTGCCGGCACTGCAGTAAAGTGCACTGAAGCCTGGCTTTCAGCAGACTGCAGAGCCAGTGAACATGGACACAGCTACCAAACATCTGGACACCAGGCGTCGTGGCTCAAAGCGAATGCCCTCCGGCAAGTTCCAGCTGGGACTTTCAGCTCCCTACCTTCCCTCTTTTGTTCTGCCGCATGTGGCCACAGTCCACTTAGAAACTGAAGAATCTATATTTAAGCTTATTAATGTGTTCTGCGTGTACTTCCGTCCCACCATTAATCCCCTGCGCTACATATAGAAGTAAATTCTCTCTGACAGCAAAAAACTTGTGGTACCTAAACAAAAAAACCTTTATTAATGGTTTTATTGATTGACTGTTTTTTGTAATAGAGTGTAGTTTTTCAGTCCTATGTGGTACTTTGATTCAATTCTGTCAGCTGAAATGGTTGTAATGCCTAATTGAAAGCATTATATTGATTATACACTTGATACTACTTTTTCTAAATCTTCACATTGATTTAACATTGAAAATAACTTTTATTAATGATGGATTTTTTAACTCTGCAGTACAAAAATAAGTAAACTCTATTGGCCAAAAAAGTTGTGATTACTTTGGCAAAAACTTTTATTAAGATTAAAAAAAATAAAACGTCAAAACTATTGGTTTTATTTTTATAAAAAAAAAAAAAGTGCAGTTTTGTTTTATTTAGACTACTATTGTTTTATTTAGGGTACTTGCATTACCCCTCTGTGCTACATTGTTGCAGATTTACACTGATTTAACACAGACAAAAAATTCTGCATGTACTTCCATCCTGCCATTAATCTTCAGAGCTACATAAATATGTGAATTCCAGAGACCGAAAAAGGTTGCAAAGATAACCGCCTGCTCTTATGAGCCAGATTGATAATGTGGGTGTTTTAAAAGAAGTGACCCTGTCGAAGGGCAGGATGCATATTTAACATAAACATAACATACATCAGCTTTGGTAAGCCTCTCGAGGGAATAGTTGGCGTAATTAACAGGCTAAAGGTCACTGGATCCTAAACCGCCAACGCTTTTATTTGGAGAGAAAAAAGAAGGGAAACGAACTCACGTGAGGCCATTTTTCCTGGCTTTCAAACAGGGTGGTGGTGTGGCTTTTCTAAGGGGGTCCGTGACTGTAGCCTCTTTGTGCCAGAAAAAAAGGGTCCCCTGCCATATCAAATGTATGGTGCTGTACAACTGCACCCCTCTACACCACTGACGATGAGGTTTGTTTGACTCTCATTGCTGCCCAACCAAATCGTGGACATTTATCCCCTCTCTCCCCAAACAGGATGTGCCATTGACCTGCTTTGCTTGAATTGATTAAGGCCACATTCCAAAGCATATTTCCGCTGAGTAAAACTATGAATTGAATGTTTGTTGCAGCTGAAGACTGGTGCACTGTGAAAAACCAAAGCAAATGTTTGCTTCACTTTTTTTTTCAATGCAGTGTGAATGTGAAGCAAAATAAATCCATATATTTTTGCAATGGTGCGTTGCTTTCTCTAGGTCACCGCTGATAGGTTCTCTAAGCGCCACTGTTCAACAGGAAGGATAATGTTACTAGTCACTGGCTTAGTATACAGGAAGTTAAAAGGAACGTAATCTTGACAAACCCACTGTAATAATATATACATTAACATATACGGGTCAATGATATATGTCCACAATAAAGAATGGAGGGGGGGATAAAAAAAAATAATTTATGTAGTTAAAAAAAAAAAAAAAATTTTTTTAAATAAATATATTAAAAAAAAAAAAAAAAAAAAAAAAAAATTCTGGTATAAAATAAATGAGTTAATAATCAACGTTGTTATTGTTAACAAAAATTATTAAGCCACTTGTATATAAAATAATGCCAAAATGATAAGAAAACTGCTAAAACTAAAACTGAGACTCCAAAAAAATATAAAAAGCTAATTTAAAATTTGAATAGATATTAATATAGTACATACATGATGCTAAAATTGGGTTAATGACTAAAATTTCGGGTGGTGTAACCATGAAGTATAAAATAGTCTATTTTATTTGTGTATAATCTACATTTATTTCCCTTTTTTAATTATTAATTCATAAAGATCACTGTTTTTGGTGAGTCGCACCACATGACATTTCCAACCTAAACTAACCATGCCTTGTCATTTTATTAAATGACCAGAAAATTAGCATCACGTCAAACACACATATATATACACACAAATGAATGTGTTCCATACAGGTACGGATTTGCAGGAAACTATGCACCTAAAAAACACAACAAAGACTAGAAGGAGAGAATGCTGCAAGACTAATTGCACTCATCCAAATATCTGCAGTGTTTGTGAAAACAGTAGTAATGTCTCGGGGAGATGGCAGCCCACTTCCCTGCTGTGTATACGACATATCTTTCCAGCATCCCAGAGTAATTGATGAGTTTTCTACATTTATATGATCCCCCAATCCATAACCATGGTAACAGTTTGCCGGGGAGCAGGGTGAGGGGAGGAAAACTGATAACAGGCATTGCCGTCCTAACCCAGCATGGGTAAAACGAGAGCCTGCGTGTCTGGAGGGAGTTTAAACATGCTTTGTGCCAACGCTGGCCCATCAGTACACTTTTTAGCCTTTTATGCTGACAAGAAAGATGCTACTGTAATGACGGCTTCCATTTTCTCACACTAATGCACGACTACTGGGCCCCAATCAGGCTGCCCGGTTACATGGAGGCTCTCAGAGCCAAACAGCCACTGCCAAAGGTCCAATTTCATGCCTCAGCCCTAATTGTCCAAAGAGCCATGTTTAGATGACCAAGCGCAGCACGAATTAAACCGTGCAAGCTAAAACCTTTTGAGTTTCACATTTAAAATTTAAGGAACTGCGCACTTCCCTACTTTCTGAGATGCTTCCTTAAGGCAAGACACCGCAGGCCAAAACTATTTTGAGATTTTAGGCTATTTGGCTTTTTATAACAGGCAACTGGAAACAAAACATCCAAAACACACGTTTAAGTGTTTATTTTATTGCATCCCATCTACGTGCATATGTAGATTTAGCTTTCCCCGCTGAATAAAACAACTGAAACCAGCCTAAGCTGGTTGGCAGGTTTTAGCTGGTTATTCAGTATGGTCATAGCTGGTTTAGCTGGTTTTAGAAGGGTATCGAGCGCTTCTTGAGCTGGCAAGGTAGGGATACCAGCAAACACCAGTTTAAAACCTGGTTTCAGCTGAATTTGTTTTGTTTTTTAACATGGCTCTCTTGCACTGAGCCGGAATTCTCTCATTTATTAGCACTTAACTTTACAGTTTTCCTCCCATCTATCTTCTGTTCAAGGGGGTGACTAAAAAAGCATTTTATTCCCAAAATTGACATTTTTTTCTGTGTTTTTAACATTCACAAAGAAATAAAAAAAACTAAATCCCCTCTGTAAAAGGTTTTGACTTCAATATGTCCAAAAAAATGTTGAACCAGTGTACTGAAAACATATGCAAAACATTTATTGCCTCAATTGACATGTTTAAATGCAATATAAATAGTAATAATGCAATCAATCAGCTAGAGACATGTGGTGACTACTAGTTATTAGGCTAGACTACAAGCATTAAAGCTAGGGGTGAAATCTGCAAGATATAACAGTTCAATTTTCCAGTGTGATTTAATTTCTTTATCAGATGTTTCACAGGGGTTTTGTTTGTACGCGGCTCATGTGGGCTCTGCTTTGTGATAGCAGCTGATCGGCGTCTCTGCCGCGCACCAGGATCAGGTGGCCAAGCACAATCTCCCCCCAACCATTCTGGGCTCCAATCCATGGAATAACATCATGAGCCACAACCTGGAAAAACAACGAGCGGCACTGTTCGCATACTACAACATAACAGAGTAACAACTTCAGGCCATGTGGGAGTCGTAACGTGTTGAAAGGTAATGCGGCACTATGACTGATAGCATCTTATTTAAATATATGTATATTTGAGAACAATAGTTGCGTGAGCGCTTTGGCACAGTGATTCCATAGAAGAATGCAAACTGCACCGCTTTAACATGAGTCAGTGGCTTTCTGCAGAATTTGCTATATTTATTAGCAGCAAGTCAAGTCACTTCTGTGGAAGACAATTGATGAATTAAAAAAATGCTTTAAGTGAAAAGTGTCTGTTTGGTCACTCCATCTGTTCTATAATGTTAGAAATTGTTTAAGCAGGATAAAAATTTAATCTTTTGCAAGCAAAATAGTTTTGGTGACAGACATGAGACTGTAATTACATTGCACGGTGAAGACGTCCAACGAGAAAATCTGCTTCGCGCAAACCGCCTAAGGCAGAACAAGCATATGTGTGTTCTGTAGGCAAGAAGGCATTTTAAAAGTCTTACAAACATGCAAAAAACAAAAGTAGCTGTTTAGATGTAGCTAGATAAACTGGAGGCATGGTAACAACTCCATATTTTCGTGAATTCACAAAGGAAAAACATTCTGAATTCCTCACTAAGTGTCTTGGAATCTCTAATAATGTGATCTTGCCTATGTCATCTGACTCCCATTAAGGACAATGCATGTCCGCCGGGCATGCAAAAACATCAAAAGCCGCACGAAGATAATGTTGTGATCATGGGAGTAGTTCGCAAAATTACCATACGACCATGACTATCAGCAAACAAGGGAGCAAGGTCCCCTGCTGCCTCTAATGTCCTCTGTGGCCATTTGGTTTACTGAGCAATTTGGAGTTTATCTCACCTCCGATTGCTGTCAGCTATTTTTGGGACATTATTTACTTCATCGGCTGTGCAAAGGTCTGTCTAGGCATCAAAATTCCAGAAGTACTACTTAAGAATAAATGGGTGGATTATTCAGTTAGAGACACTTTGGATTACATGAAATCTTTAAACCGTGTTAAGCTTTTGGCACATCATGAACATCTGATCATGGTCGATCATCTTTAGATTTTGGTACAATGTGGGATTGTAATGATGTGATTTTTCACTTCATGTAGAAAAAAGTAATAGATAAAGACCGTGATATTGATAACGATATTAGCATTCACACCAGTGAACAGTACCATCTGTTTATTCTAAACGCATGCTGGTCTGCCGCTTTAAATTCTCCAGCTTGTTTACAACAGGACGGATTCTGATTGGTTGTCAATGTTTGTACTGTTTATCAGCTGGGGGAAAAAAAACCCTGAAAGTGATTCTGACAATATAGTTTCTCTGTGTCCTTATCGTTATAGCTGTGGTGTGGACTTGGCTATTTAATATTTTTTTTTAAACAATGCATCTTTATTATTATCTTTACATTTCTTTTTCTTGGTGTGAACGGGCCTTAACCTTGGACTTGAAAACAACAACTTTACTAGCGGTCAAAAAACTGACTGCTTCGGGCTTAAAATAAAAAAAAAAATCTGACCTTTATGAAAAATTAACAATTGTTTTATTAAAAATACATTTAAAAAAATATGGTTACTATAGTTAAACCACGGTCATCACAAATGAACCTTAGCTTAAACATTGTATATCTGTGGTTATACCAATGGTAATCAATAAGCCAAAAAAAAACAACAACACATAACTACATTTTTACTATAATTAAACCTTACATTTTCTTAAGGGGATCGGTCTGGCAATGACACCAAGTAGATTCTATCAGATTGATGGACATTTAATTAAAATTGCATGCCAATTTGAGCCGGAGCATGCTACTGCCAATTTTCATTTCCATCCTTGACAATACTATTTTTTTTCTCCAGGAAATAGTCAATTGGTCTCTAAAACACATGCTTTAATGACAGCAATAATATTGATTCTTTGTTTTTGTTTTTTTAAATGCACACATTTGTACCAAATATGTACCAAAACTGGTGACTTGCGCAAACCATACATTTTTCTTCATATATGCACAATTTCAAAAAAGCAATTAAAGCACAATAAAAACATGCTTTGCTTTTTATTTTTTTAATTATCTAAGATGAAGAAGTTAAAAAAATCACCCAAATATCTCTACTGCACTGGCTTTGAAACTTGAATGTGATATGTAGGAGAATAGTAGGTTGTAAGCCAGCCTTAACATGGTTTTGAACATGGGACTAGCAAATGTGAAAAACATCTGTAAAATATTAAAGGGGAGGGGCTGGGGGCATGCTTTTACCCTCAATTACTCTTGAATTAGTTGCTGTTTTAGGGTCTCAGGCAGAATGAACTGCCAAAATTAGAAATTTTACTGTGCAGTCTGCATTCTCATCACACACAAGTAAACACAAAAGTTGCGGGTTGCCAAAGTGTGTAACTATAAACAGGCTACACGTTCGCTACGCTGTCGAAAGAGGAAGGGCTTGAACTGCATAAAACACAGTGATCCGGGGAAAACTGATGCAAAGGCTTAGGATAAGATCGGATTATTGTGATTTTCTGTGCGCTGCCATGAAACATATATGAATGAAATATATGTTTATATACAAAGCAAACTCAAAAGAAGCCGATTGTGGCAGAACTACTGATTTAAACAGCCAAGCGCGATGCATTTCTGAGCAAAGCAGGATATCACGACAAGCATCCTCAGTCTACAACCCCACCGGTGTCCCAGATAGCCGGATGGCTAATGCCCCACATTTCCCTTTCCAATCTCACACCGCGCACATCAACATTTAATACCACAACAAACCCATCTACGTCCATTAATAGACATCATTTTGCAAAATATGCACACTTTCAACACGTAAACGTCAAACTGTGCGCGCGATAGCTGGATAAAAAAGGGATCTTTTACCTCGCGCGATCCTTGTGTTGCTTCGGAAGGTGTGAAAATATCCCCGATGAATATCGCTAAGAAATACCTTGCACTGTACTTTTAGATTCACAGCTTGTGGACATGTTTATCTGTTTTCGCAGCCGCTGATTAGAGGTTTTATCGTCGTCTCTTCCCATCCGTCTCTCTTCCCGTGTTTAGGTTAAAGCACTCGCAGGAAAAGTGATGTCATGGCTTGAAATTGTGTTGCCCGCCCCACTTTTAGTAAAAGGGCCTATCTTGTGCTCCACGTAGCGTTTTCTAAAGCAAGTTTTCATTTATATATGCATTACATTTTATATACTTTACTAACGCAGTAATTTTTAATAAGCTACGTTGTCGTTGCGTTTTTTCCCGCCACGCATCTGCAGTAATTTCATTTATCATTATTTGTGACTAAGCGATTCAGCCTTATTTATGGTCAAGATTGACATGCAATTAAATGTTCTATGGCCAATCTTTAGCACTTTTTATTTGAATCCTTTAAGAGTATAAAGCTACTATTTATTTAATATAATTTTTTTACACAATGTTATTCTCAACCGGGCCTGTGTTTTGAATTTAAGAGCTACAATGCTCCACAGAAAAACAACTACCAGTTTAATTTTGCAGCTTGGAAAGCAACTAGTAAATGTTCAACATCAAGACACTATTTCATTGTGCAGGGTTAGTGCTTTTTGACCCATTTCCATGACCTTTCCAGTCACTTGTTTACTGGATGATTCTACGAAGAATAAAAAAACAGTTCGAGAGCAGTTCACTGATCTATTACTCTTCTTGTAAACCCTGTTGCCTGATTTAACAAAGAACTAGCTCAAAAGAACAGTTCGCTCACAAATCAGTGTATGCAATCAAGTTCAACCCCACACACAGAGCAGCTCCTTACTAGAAGAACCATGTACATCCACTATAAATATTTCCATTACTCTGAAGATAAAAATTCCCTGACGTTTCTAGGTTTCCCAAGACCGTGGGAACCCTTACTATCCCAGAGGAGCCCCTTTCATGAGTGCAAATTTATAATTAACAAGAACAAGATGAGTTGCAAAGGTTTATTTTAGTGAACATATCCCAATATGAGTCATGAGTATAAGGAACGAAAGATGTACTGGATAGAAGTGGGGATGGTGCTTGGAGACTTTTTAAGTGAAATACATACCTCATCTTTACCTTTCAAAACAAAAACTTTCAACTGTGCATACAACGGTCCTATAACTGGACAGATGCAGAGGACAGCGGGCTCTTCTGACTGCCCCATGTACACGGGCCGATCACATGGTACGTCCTTCATACCAGGACACATTTTGATTAAAACTTGGCTACTGTCTTGATAAATGTCTGTGAAGTGTTAAGGAATTGAAGAGACCTTGCACTGACATAAGTGAAATAACTTAAACGTCAAAGATATGGAAAGCTGGAAAACTGTTCCTTTGAACTGAATCGACTTCACCCATTAGATAGCACTGGGAAAGTCAACAGACCATAAGAAGACTTTTATATCAGCCGCTGTTTGAAACCAACAGCTACAGCAAGCTGCGGGTCTTGATTCAGGGCTATAAGAGCATATACGAGTCCAGAAAAGTACTAGAAAGAAGGGGAGATGGTGCTTAGAGACTTTTTGTAGCGAAACACCTACCTGATCTTTACCTTACAAAACACAAACGTCCAACTGTGTATATTAATGGTCCTTTTAATTTCACAAGACACTTGCAGTCTATATCAGAACGTGTTACTGTGCTATTTTAAGTAATGAGAATGTTAGGTTAAAAATGTTTCAGCAATCAAAGCAAACTACCAGAAATATGGCTTTTAAATAGATATCTGGACTGTTTGAAATATCAACAGAACGACAGCTGAGAAAATCAGGTCACGAGGTGCTCAGGATAAGGCATCTGTTGTTTTCGTGTCAGAGTCTTTTGATGAATTCTGCATGGGAACTGCTTGTCCAACTGCTTCAAGTATTTCAGATTCAACCTGAAAAACAAGAGTGTAGTTCTGGTGCTTAAATGCTTAAGTGCCATTGCAAGGAAAAACCGTACTGCTTTCGACCCACTGTTTAATTATTCAAACAAGCGACAGTGCTAATTACCTGATCTTCCACAGACACCTCGTCCCTCTCTGAGAGTTCAGAGCCATCCAGATCGCCCTGCTCCGCCCCTGTCAGAATGTCCATGGGGGCCTCTGCGATCTCTCTGATCGTCTGGTCTTCTAATGCAAGAGCTGTGTCGAATAGCAAAGGGGACGGGGGACACTGCAAACCCTCATCTTCAACGTCAAGATCCTGCACGTCAATAGACTTTAATTAGAACAGTAATAGAAGGAAAAAAAAAAAAGTATGGCCAATAATTAAAAATATGATCATTAACAAATCACTAATAACCAATTTAAATGCTACAAGTGAATTATACATCACAACGTTACAATGTATAAAATAAAAAACGGACATTGAGATTAGCTAAGGGTTACAATCGACAGCGTTATAAAAATATTTTATGTTTTAAAAATTACAGCAAATGTGAATTAAACAGGACATGTCTAATATTAATTACACACTCATATTGGCTGATAACTTGAAACACTGTGCACTGATGATAAAAAAGAAAATCATAAATGTGTCCAAAACAAAATATAATACAGAGGGCCACTGGATTATAGATTTCAACATGTTTTCTTCATTTAACCAATCCTTTTAGGAAACTTAATGGCACAGTTCTTCAAACTACAGTCCATTCATTTATAGTACATTAAAAATACGTCAGACATACATAAATATTATCTATATATTCAGGTTTAGTATTTTTTCAGTTCTTTTTGGTAGCCGTTTTCCAGCTTCAAAAACATCCTGCTAAACCAGCAAATTCCACCAATATGGGTAAATTAGCAATACTGTTCGCATTTTTGAAAGCAACCAATGGGAACAAGTAACAAAAAAAGCACTTAAATAGTCTGTAGCATAACAAGAAAATGAGATGTTTCCAAAAACAAGTTTAAATGAGAGGTTTTACTGTGGGCACACAGAAAATGTCAGACACAAAATTAAAGGAAGATGACTGCCGAACATCCAGATTAATTTGTGTTTCATTCATGCAAGGCTATGGAGATATGATTTACACAGCAGGGGACATGTTTGAGCAGCGCTGTTTGCAGGCATGTGGATACTTGATGGATACCTTAGCAATCTGAAGAGGGACCAAGGTGTTTTGGTGAACAAATTTAGTGCAGGTTGCGGAGTTAATTGCTCTGATAATATAAACTTAGTGTGAAGGGATATGCCAAAACACAAGAGAAAAGCAACTGCACACAGCGACTTCAGTTTTAATGAGAAAAACCAACACAATTCATACATCACTGAATTCCAGAGGTAGATTTTCTGTTGGCTGGAGTTCTGCGGCACTGAGGTACATGTCTGTGGGCGCAGACGCCAGCTGCTCCGGGGCAATAGACTCCTGCTCAGGCTGGTACATGGGTGGAGGCAGGGACAGGTGCAGAGGACAGCGGGGCTCTTCTGATTGCCCCATGTGCACAGGCCGATCACATGGTACATCCTTCAGACCAGGACACATTTTGAATAAAACTTGGCTACTGTCTTGATAAATGTCTATTGTGAAGGGTTAAGGAGATTAAGAGAACTAGCACTGACATAACTTTAAAATGTCAAAGATGTTCCTTTGAACTGAATCGACTTCACCCATTAGATAACACTGGGAAAGTCAACAGACCATAAGAAGACTTTTATATCAGCCGCTGCTTGAAACCAACAGCTACAGCAAGCTGGGGGCCTTCATTCAGGGCTACAAGACCATACAAATCGAAATCTACAGTATTTGACATCTGAAGTGCGTAAAAACGGGGGTCAAAAAAAGAAATTTGTCATAAGACAATGCATTTTGCTCTTAGGACTATTTTTTTATCCACTTGAAATGTTAACTACTGCAGTGTTTCCCAACCCTGTTCCTGGGGGCACACAAACAGTGCACATTTTGGATGTCTCCCTTATCTGACCAATATATTTCTGGTTTTGGAGTCTCTACTAAAGAGCTGATGAGTTGATTCAGGTGTGTTTGATTAGGAAAAGTTGGAAAATGTGTAGTGTTGGTGGGCCTCCAGGAACAGGGTTGGGAAACACTGGACTACTGTATATAAAATCTCAGCAAAGACGCATTTAACTGATCCAAAGTGACAGTAAAGACATTTACAATGTCACAAAACATACTTCAGTGTTACAACATATTTAAATTAAATAGCATTTAATTAAGTTGATATACATTAGAGAATCTGCAAATATGCATCAAGAAAGAATACAGCACAACTCTTTTCAACATTAAGAAGACAATTTGTTTCTTGAGCAGCAAATCTGCCTAGAAGAATGATATCTGAAGGGTCATCTGCCACCGAAGATATAATAGCTGTTAAATTAAGCTTTACCACCAATTACATTTTAAAATATGTTAAAGAGTAATTTATTTTAGTTTATACGTGATAGTAGTTATGGTTTTAAAGTATTTTTTTTAACCTAATAAATGCATCCTTGGTGAACATGTGTTTTGTGTGCGTGCGTAATAGAACTTAAATATTAAATAAAAAGTAAAAGTAAATAAAGGAGACCTAAACAGTTAAAAATATATACCGGACAAGTATAAAAGGATACGAGAGACACAGTGTCGCGTCATTGGCAGACATGGATTTGAACAGCGAGTCCCTTCCACAAAGGAAATACATCTCTGGCCTAAACGCATCGCCTGCAGAGAAATAAAACACACAAGACAATTAAAACATGCCCAAATAACATTCATTAAAAAAAACCCCACTGCATAACAATACACTGACAGTATGTGAAAGCCATTCATACCTGTGGTGTTCCTCCCTCAGTAATCGCTTGTCTTCTTTGTCTGAGCTGGCGATGCAGCAAAGCCTCCACACCATAGCGACGGCGATAACGTCGTAAAGCCTTTAATTTTTTCAGGTTCTCTCGTTCCTTCGTGGACAGCCCCTCTGGACCCGTTAACAAGCTGCTGCCTTGTATCACAGCACGCAAGTGAGTATATATGTTGACTGTACATATGTGATATGAAATCAGAGAATGATAGGAGCTCTCTTACCAATCGACTCATGTTCAATTTTGCGGCTGTGCAGGTAGCGTCGTTTCTTTTCCTTTAGTAAGTGTTGCAGACGTTTAAACTGGTCAATGTAGAGCGACTGAAGTCTGATTAGCTTTTCACGTGTGATGAGTGCCACTTCCTCTGCTGTGTACACCCCCGCATGCCTGTAGAATGTCATGCTTCATTAACTGACGTCTCAGGTGACATTAATAAAGCTAAATTTGACAAAGCAGATAAGTAAAATAAAACAGAGGAATGTCTCACTTTAAAGGGTCTTCGTGGTCACTGTCAAGACTTTCATCTTCACTATCGGGATCTCCTCTCCATGTCTGATCCAAAACAACGGGATCCTGCTCCTCTTCACTCCAACTCTCCTCATCTATACAAGAAAAAAAAAAAAAAAAAAAAAGGATATATATATATGATCTGTTCAGATCTGTTCTACTCTATGAACTGTCATATACTGTAGTACAACTGCATGCCCAGTAAAGCTGTTCATATATTTTCTGTCGTCATGCATAAAACAAATATAAATAGTAAATTAATTAATACTACGTGCTAACCAGGAATAACTGTCACTATACTTCTCAAAACCAGATTTATAGATCGCGACATCGTCTGATAAAATCACTACAGCTAACTTGCACCTAAAACCGACTACATGTGGTGGCTTTGGATTTATTACCGTTTTGTATCATTAAGAGCATATTATATTATACAGCAATGCTTCCCCTGTCCTGCACATTTCATATGTCTCCCTCATCTAAGACACCTGATTCCACTGATCGGCAGAGACTGCAAGAACTAAATTGGGTTTGTCTGATTATGGAGACATACAAAATGTGCAGGGCAGGGGGTCCTCCAGGACAGGTTTGGGAAGCACTGTCATATAGCATATTATCAGACGAATATTTTAAATACTTAAAAGTCCAGTCAATAAGTGACAGAACCTGGAAACAGTGTTTCGTACTCATTATTGAGGAGTCTCCTGCGTTACTTCTCTACCACTCGAAAGGCGCTATGCTTGTATGAACCCATGTATGAAACTGCAATGGGGGGGGGATATGGGGGAAACAGCGCAAGGGGTCTTAAAGTTGCTAAATATTGTGCTAAAGTTGCACTTGTGTGTGTGAATCACAAGAGCTGATGCCAGCGGGTGTTGGGTATTTGTGGCAGTCGATGTGTGGCGGCCCGCCACAAATAAACCAACGTATGGGAACCACCGTGTAGTATGAATATAAATATATATAAAAGATCCATTTAAAGAAAATAAAAAATTTAGACAAACTGCATCAGATTATTACATAAACGAATAGTTATGAGACGACAGGACATTAAAATATATAGTTTATAATAATTTAATAAGCTGCATTCCATTTCAGAAAAGAATTCCATTTGAAATCACTTCTAAGGTAGAAACTCTTTTAACCTACTAATATTCATAATTGATTCTTTTTTTACTTATTATGTCATAGTAGTGGTCAGTTCAAACACGCACAGGGTTGTCTGCATCACATCCAGACTTGAAAGTAATTCCTCAATGTTCACAAGGCCAGTTAATAATTAATTGCACATTATTAGACGCAAGTTATATCTCACCTAGTATGCGGCTAGCTTCACTACGGCCCTCTTGACTGTGAGCCCCAGTTTCTGGCCGACTGTAGCCGCTGAGCTGAGACAGCAAGACTTCAGGGGAAGGTCCAGAGGCAGATGCCTTCCGCATTTGAGCTTGATGAACCAAAGCATTTCTGCGTGCATGTTCGGCACAGAACGACACCCTACGAAAAACAACAACAACAACAACATTATTGGTAAATTATTTAAAGTAGTAGTAGTAGTACATATGCTAAGGGAATAAACAAACACCTCACCCTTCTTTTTTCTCTGGTTTTGGGGCTGCATTGGGGCAGCGCTTGCCATTCTTATTAGACACATAACTGCACTGCCTGTAGGGAGCATTTTTATCTTCAAGTACGTGTTTGATGCAGAACTCTAGGCCCTCCAGACGAGGCTGTGAACAGGGTCTCTGGGTGTAAGAGCAGGTCTGAGGTTCTTGAGCACGAACAGCTTGAGTCACTCGACCTCTGCTGGACGGCAAAACGTGGATCCGAATCCTGTTCATCACTGAAAGCCAATATAACTAATCAAATACAGACAACGTAATATTACAGCTCATCATTACTGCACAGAATTATATATAAGCTTGTATGAAAACGCAGAGAACCATGAAATTATAGATTTTATTCAAATAACTTTTACCATTTTATTAAATCTACGTCATTATTTACATATTTTCTGATTTATCATAACCTAATACATACACTTTTCCGCACAGATCACATGTCATGATGATGCGGTCATTGCCATGACTATATTTTCATACAAAGTGACCGAAAAGGTCCAAAATGCAGCTTAAAATACAATTACACAAATCTATTAAAGATAAACACTGACTTATTTAATATAACCTAACATCTTAACCTGAAACAGCACGTGACGCGTTCAGATTCCGTTAATTTAGCACGTGTGCCATACACCGTAATCGCTTCAAGCACTCAAATACTAAATTCTTTAACTGTGTATTGGCAAAAAACGGTAACATAATAGAAGCTGCAAGTCCTCAAACAGTACTCAACATTAAAAGACTGACATTTTAGTCTCATGCAGAAAGTGCCAAATTCATAAGTCAGTACTGCTGTTCGGCCATCTTTGAATTGGGAGGGTAGAATAGCTCGGTTTAAACCGACACAATTAATCAACATATAACATACGTTTGGTCTGAGACTGGTACATTTTAATTATAATTCGTCATTTCTACGTAAAAAACTCACCTATAAAGTAATACTTTGTTAACGTTCAAGCGAGACCTCCCTGCCGCCCCTACCAACGATCATCACAATGCACAATGAGCTGCGAAGGAACGTCATCCATTTTAGCGCCCTCCTACGTTTACGTTGATTGGACCACAACCTTGCAAGAATCAATTCGATTGGAGAAGAGTACTCCAAGCTTGAGTATAGTCCTTTATTATTGGCTACTCTATCTCAGAGCAGTGTTGCATGCGCCAAAGGGTGAAACATAATAAAAGCCGCACAGCAAAAAAACACAAAAAAAAAACAAAAGCAGAGTTTTTTTTTTAATTATTATTAAATAATTTAATACAAAAACATAAAGTGTTTGTAAATTCATGTTTTGTTTTGTGCAACAGATTGATCTTTTCCATAGAGCAGCCATGACCTGTACATTCTCCTCAATTTCCTCAGATTTGGTTTGGGAAGATCCTGTGGAGACAAAAAAAAAAATATCAAAAACATTCCAAAACGTATTAAAAAAACACTATGTGTATATATAATGTGCTATGGTTGATCATTATATGCTTCCCCAGTACCTCCGACATTCAAACCTCTTCATAATTGAAAAAAAAGCACACTTACAAAATCAGATTTGTGACAGATTAGTTGAAACATACCTCTGGCTCTTCCAGGTGATGAAGATCAGCCAAAGGGACGATTGAAGGTCTTCCGTGAGCACACTGGAAGGGAAGCTGACAAGAGGAGAGCGAGCTCACCAGACTACAGCACTCCTCTTTACTCAAAATATGATTGAACTTAATTGCTCCTGTTAAAAAAAAGTTATATTAGATATTACAAAATTTGAATATCTAATAAAAGAATGTTTTGAAAATGCCAATTATAGCAAAGGAATAACCCTACATATGTTGAAAACATTTCCTGTGTCCCTACAATAGCTTTTAAACAGAATATGTTTCAGCTGAACTCATAATTCATAATACCAACCATGACACGCTTGTGATGCGAGTACATTATGAACAGTCAGAGGCAGTGTTCCTCTCACTCTTCCTGTTGAGCGGAGAAGCTGCAAACACAAGTCAAAAGAACAAAGTTGATCATAAATGTATCATTTGAGCTCCAAAATCAGACCATTTGTAGGATTCTGTTCACAGATTAGATACAAGTCATATGTGGATATGCTGGTTCACCTCAATGTGCTCTCGCAGAAAGTCCTACAAAATAACACATACAATTAGAGAGTCTAAACTCTGAAATTAATCCAAAAAAAATGACATTAGAACTAAAGTCTGACCTCTGCAATGGTTTTAATTACCGACCGTCTTCCACGACGGAGCTCTGTGCTTTCTTTCTCTATAAAACATGTGGGAAGTCTCTCGAAAAACACACTCAGTGACTCACTCTTTGGGAACCTTACATCTAAAGCAAGACCCCTCAGGAAGGCCTGACAAGACCTTCAAGAACAAAAGAAAGATTTATGGTGCTGTTCAGCCAAGGTGCAGAACTAATTGAACACACGTGTATGTTTCAGAGAGACGATGACGGTGAAAACAGGAATGTTGACTCAAACAGCTGCACTGACCTCAGAAGTCTCAATTCCTCCTCAGTTACAATAATCTCTAAGGGTGGGGTTACACTTGAAGAACACAGTCTCTTTTTTCCAGGTGTGTCTGGGTCATCCTCGTAGGAGTCTACATCAAACAACAAGCAGGGTGTGGGAAAAATACACTGAACACTTAGTTACATCACTTGAAGTATATTAGCCTTTTTAAGGCTTTTACATGGAATTTATTAAGTTTTATAGATATCTCAACATTTTTCAAAAAAGGCTTTCAACTTTAATAATAATAATAATAATAATAATGTGAAATATTATTTCAATGTTTTTATATTTATGTATGCATGTTGGAAAGCCATTTATTCCTGTAATGGGAAAGCCGAATCTTCAGCATCATTACACCAGTCTTCACACAGTTCTTTAGAAATCCTTCTAATATGCTGATTTCATGCTCAAAAATTTTTTTTCCTTATTATTAGTGTTAAAAACATTTGTGCCGATTAATATTTTTGTGAAAACTTTGCAAAATCTTTTTAAAAGACTGCATTTATTTGAAATAGAAATGGTATAAATGTATTTACCGTTATATACATTTTATTTTACACTTTATTTTATACTTTGCAGTATAAAATATTCTTTTCTTACTTCCACAAATCATACTAGTCCCAAATATGTTAATAGTACTGTTTAACCCTTAGGTCTTTAGCATGTACCTGTCACCAACTCCTCCAGTCGAACTCTTTCATGGGCAGCATGTTGATCAACCAACACTAGAAGGTTTCCTGCAGGCGAAAGCAATGACAAATGTTTAGGACATCGACACACCATTCAACGTAATGACTTTCAGTCTGCGGCACCTTCATTTGTACAGCTTTCATGGGCTTCCTGCTCTGTTGTGTTTATCAAACAAGCAAGGAACTTCTTGTCCACTTGATTGATGACCTGGGGTAAAAATACAACAGCACAATCTTAGGTTAATTTTCACCACATAAGAAGAAGGTTATGCTTCCTGACATTGCTTTATTAAGTGTCTAGCCTTGCCAGTTCCTCAAAAGTACTTACTTTCATTGTGTGGATCATATTCTTGGTAAAACGGTAGGGGTAAAGAACATTGTGGATTTTTACAGCAAGACCCTCAGCTTGACCGCTGGTTACATCCACAGCAACCTTTCCAAAGAATTAATAGAATATGCCAGTCAAATTAATTAGATTTTTTAAAACAAAAACAGCATTAAATAAGGTTAAAATTAATTATAAATAATTAAATGCTTTAATTTATTAAATTAGTATACTTTTTTTTTTACCTCTGGAGGCCGTATGAACACTGGGTTACTCCATTCTGAGAATAAAGTCGATAGCGAACCGGGACCTTGAGCATCCTCTTAAAAGAGTAAGAAGAAAAACAATTACTTAATGTGCACTAAAAAGCTGATTTAGGTCCTGATGTCAGTCTAGAGCTGTACCCCTGCGGTCTATCCCTGAGTTAAGGGCTCTTTCTGCTCTGGGCTTGGGCAGGAAGGGAAGTACAATGTCTGTGTGAAATGGATAACACCTGTACTCAAATCCTACGAGCAAAGAGAAACTGATTATAATATAAATATCTCTGCATTAGTGATCCAAAAATGGGTCACTGAATTTCTCCCACCTGTTCTTGAAATAACACTGACTGCCATGTTAGTGACATCTGTGGTACATGGCACTTGAGTCTCCTCCACAGGAGGAGAGTTGTATTTGCTCAGCCCTGTAACTCGGTTGATGTAAACCAGCTTTCCTAACCAACTGTCATAATGAGCCAGCCAGCAGCTGGACACTGGGATTGTTTCAGCACATTGATGTGTAGCCTGACCTTCATTTCCTATGTTGCTGCACTGAGGATCATGCTGAGAGGTTACACTGGCTTCAGCAACACAGTTCACACTTCCTACAAAGGAAGCCACATTCTTGTCGCAGAGGTGTGAGACTTCTAAAACGGCGGAAGTGTCCAATGTTGATGTGTCCTGCTCATTTAGAGTGAAGATCGGAGTTTCGTGGACAACTGAATCAACAGTTCCAGTGGATCCAAATAAAACATCTTCTAAGAGGCTTTTTTCTAGTTCACAGGACTCTTCGTGAAAGTGTGAGTCTTGCACAACTGGGAAAGATGAGTTTTCCATAGTAAGAAAGTCTGTATCTCTGCTGGTCTCCCTGAGTGGCTTTTTGTCTTGTTTTAAATAGGAACATGTGGCAGCCAATGACAGTTTGTCTGCCTTGCTCCATGTTGAAGATTCAGCAGAACACTCCGAACTATATGGAGAACAAGCACCTGAAGTGTTCCTCAATAAGGGCTTGTCTAAATCTTCTAAACACCAAGTAGTCCCTACAAAGCAGTCATTGGATTTTTGCGAAGACACTGGATTTAAAAGGCTTGCTTTTTCCGTACTTGGTTGTTTTTTCTCAGTGCCCTTCCCAAACAGCCTTCTGAACTTGTCAAGAGATCCCATTTCAAAAGATAGAGATAATTTACGACATGGCGCAGCTCTGGAAGTCTTTGAGCTGGTACCATAAAAAGCATGTTTGTCTTCTTCTGTGTCATTTAATGACAACTTCCTCTTTTTTGGAGACATTTTATTTGGGAAGCAGAATTTTTTCAAGCGGTCTTCTGCCTCTTTTCTATCTACAATGGAAATCTTTCGCTTTTTGCTTTCCGCCACATTGTTATCTGACAAATCAATATTATGGCTTATAATTGGACAAACTGCATCTTCTTTGCGATTGTTATTCATTTCTGTAGCATCTGCAAACGTTCGCAAAGACAAATCAGCCTGGAGCATTTTTTCTGCTTCTAATTCTTCACTGGAGAAGGTTTCAGTGTTTGTTGACACCTTCTCCAAGATTTGAACACCGCCAGAGATATCCATAGTACTTGCATTATTCCTCTTCTCACACAATGCATCACACTCTTCACGTGTTTCCTCAGCACTGACGTTTTGTACTGGCACAGACGTCTTTGCATTCCTCACTGGACTACTTGATGGACCATCACTGCCATTCATGGAAAACTCTGTCACCAGGTTTTCTTTAGTAAGGAATGCTTTAACACCCTCTTCGATGCAGATGAGCACATTATCCCAGTCTTTGAACTCTATCAAAGACTTGGCTGGTTCGAGGCATACGTCATACTCTGAGTAATGACATTTGATATTCAACACATAGACGCCATGGATATCACATCCACTCCTTTGTTTGGGGCTCGACGTTAACGGATATGCAGTCGGGCTGTTGTTTTGTCTGGCAGCACTGCTTACTCTCTTCAAAAGGCAGTTGAGTGTTTTATGAATGCGTGTCTTCAGAAGAAGCCTCCCATTCACAAACAAGAACTGCAAGCTGTTATTGTAGTGACCCTCACGGCCAATGTGACCAGTCATTTCGAACTGCTCATGGACATAATTTACCTCTCCGAGCTTTTGAGCTCGACTCAAGCCGTGAATCTGCACAAACCTGTAATAGGTGCTACTTGTTTTAGAGAGCTGCACTATCATGTGGGCTGAGTTTTCTTTTTTCACTGTAAACGACACAGAAGGGTGCATCAGAGATATAGCTTCCACTCTCTGACGGATGCGCTCGGTTTCTAAAACAGCATCCATTCTCTTTCTCCGAACTGGCATGTTGTGGAAAAGATTGTAGACTGATACAGTTGTCCCTGCGGAGGGCCGAACGGTTTGAGCTTCACGGACTTCCAGTGCATTTGTTTCATGAAATGTTTTAATGTACGTTTTCACCGACAGCTTAGTCCTAGATGATATTTCGACCATTTCTGCAAGAGAGACTATGCTGGAAATCGCTTCCCCTCTGAACCCATAAAATCTGAGATTTTCCAGGTCCTCCAGTGAGCTGCATTTGCTCGTGTTGTATCGCAGACCCACTCTTTTCACGTCTTCCTGGCACATTCCTGAGCCATTGTCGATCACCTGGAGCTTGCAGGCCTCTATGTCTATTTTGACAGCCACACATGTCGCTCCAGCATCGATGCTGTTTAATATGAGCTCCTCCACACATTGCTGCAATGAGAAAATAGTAACGCCAGAGCGCAGTTGTGCTTGAACATCTTTGGGCAAGCTCTTGATCATTCTGAAAGACATAAATAGGCTATTAAACCACTTTAACACAAAAAAGTGAAAGTTGACTGAAACATTAACCAAACAGTTAAGAGAATTACAATTACCATTTCATTTGAATGAATAATTAAGTTAATATGCGTTTATACCTCTTTGCTGGGCTGTGAGTTTAAATTTGATTCTGAATGTGCAGAAAACCGCCTTCTGTCAGCTTTGACAGTTGCCATGTAACAACACCGGTAAGTTTGCTAGTTGTTATTGTCGTTAACATGCATTTCGGTCCTTTTAAAAGCCGCTCACTGTAGTAGGGCGTTTCTGTCACCTCTGGTATAAATAACGTTTGTATGACATTTCAATCGGTTATTCAGTTTAGTGGTACAACCATCGTTTCTGATAAAGGTACAACCTACTTTTTACTAACAACAACTACGCCGTAGACTGCAGCGGAAATGACGTCGAAGGGCTAAGCCGCCGCGTGAAGCAAGCGACCGTAGAACAACAAGCAACACACCAGTGCAAAATAAAACGTCACGAAAAAAAGACTCCATAACCCAAATAAATATTTCACATTAATATTTTGGGAATTATACAACTATTCTTATATTTTTATACAAAGTACCAAAGTATTTTTTAAATTTTTTTCGCAGAACCTGAATAGTAATTTAATTTAATGAGTGCAAAAAAAAAAAAAAAAAAAAAAAAAAATATATATATATATATATATATATAAACATTAAAATAAAAATACTCTATGTGAGCGCATATCTTAATATTATGTAGCTTTTGTTGGTTTTATATTTATCGATAAATATTTATATTTATATTATGATATCATGTTTTTTAATGATAGAATAGAAAATGATAGAATAAATGTTTTTCCACTAAGCAAAGCTGTAGCATCTAGTGTATTATTTTATGTATTATGCTATTTATCTTTAAAATAATATGGAAACATTTTAAATAATTAATAATATGATACAATATACATTTGAATAATGAAACTGTTGATAAAATGTATACATTGATCATTTATAATAATTATAATAATAATTATTATTATTCAATAATCAAAATATGTCTTTCACATTTTATATTGTTAAACATATTTGCACATTTAAATATATTTCATTTCTTAGTTTTACTCAGAAGAAATACACATTTATATATTTGTATATTTTATGAAGTTGCAAAGAAAAGCAGTTGCAAAAATATATATATTTAAAGTAAACTAAACATTCTTATAAGATGTAAAAAAAACTAATTTATTTCTCTATTTTAGTCTTCATTGTGTCAGCTTGAATGAGTTGGAGAATTCAGAGAGAGAGAGTATGATGGTGGTCAGCAGTAAATCTTTTCTATGCTGCTCTCCAGGGTGCTGAAATACGTTGCTGCTGAATGTGGGGGACGTCTTGGCATGTTGTTGGTGACCTTCACAGATAAAGATGTGTCATCAGTATATTAGCTTTGATGAATTAGTTTATATAGTTAAAGTGTAAATAACGTAATGTAATGCATGAAAAGCTTGTTGAAAAGTCACTAATAACGAATTGTCACTTGTCATAGCATGTTGTAGTTTAACACAATGGAGTTACTTGCATTTTGGTTATCATTCTGCATTACTGCGCGCTCTGGAAAGAAACTGAAGTGCATCAAGTAGGAAATTGAGTTAAGACTTAAAGCTTGAATTCCTGCCAAGTCAGTCAGTGCTTTGTATTTTCGGTCAAGGTCCTTTCACATGTGTTAGTTAACGTGCCAATCATCGGGAACATTAGGTGGGATACAGAAGCTGAACAATCGTATGGGCTAACGAAATGGCGCAATATGAACTGCAGAGCGCGTGAGGGGGCGTGAGGATGGGTTGGGAAAAACTACATGCTCCTTGGGGGATGGCTGTCCTATATAATGTAGTGCATTTCATTAAATGAAAAAGATCAGCCGTGTTTTTTTTACGGGAAAAGTGAATTAGTCAAGTCTCTTCTACCACTCCCCACCCAAACCCCCCTTCTGTCTCTCCCCCACCCCTCTCACGCGCGCATATACGCTCACGCACAGCCAGGAGATGGGCATGAAACACTCCGGGCTGCCATGGATTAAATAGCAGGGTATAGCACTGTGATTGCAGATTCTGCTTATAAACTCAAATGGATATTAAGAAAGTCTGATTTGATCGTATGCTGGTTAAAAGAAGCCTACTTTATTTAAAAAAAAAAAAACCTACAATGTGTGGCAAGCCATTTTAACATTATTCTTTAAAACTACTAGGCTATCTGTTTTATCTGATTATCTGATTTGCATCCAAAATTGAGTATTGTCCAGTATCTAGGACAAGGGATGTGCACAGATATATTAAGGGATAGAGGATAAAGTGGAAAAAAGGGCACTTATTTTAACTTAAAGGTGCTCTATGCGATGTTGCATGATTTTGGCTCAATTTAGTTTTTATCTCAAACCGTATACATCACCCCTTGATCGTCTAGCTGTCTGCCCTCTGAATACATTGGGAAAAAATACGGTCTTGAAAGACAACACAGAGGCTGCGATACCAAAACAAACACTAGGGGCACAGGATGTGCACCAAAGCAATAACAAACTACGACCAACCAATCGGCAAGAAGAGGTGGGGTTTAATGCGTGTGCACATAATAGACAGAGTTGATTGTACAGCGTGAATCTTAGAGTGGGTTAGCGGAATACTTTGTATTATTTTTGGTAATTGGCTGAGGCACGACAGTGGAGAGAACTCCGCCGTGAAATGGACTTCTAAACCGATGCACAGGTGGCAAGTTTTTCATTTTTATGTTAGCTTGATGTCTCTCTACGCACCACCTTTCGTATCAATGCGCTTTGCGCGTTCAAGGCAGTTACAGAAACACTGGGGGGAGGGGGGAGCTTGCTCTGTTTCGCTTTGTATTTATGTGAAACGTCAGCGGAAGTGATGTCAAACAGCATTGCATAGAGCACCTTTAATTCTTAACAACAAGTAAAAACACATTGGGATATTCAATTTTAAAGTGTTACTCAGGATTTTATTAGAAGATATTTTGCTGAGTGTGTTACTGTACTGATACCTTAAGGACTATCATAGACAGCTGACTCGTGTGTTTTTGATATTCTGTGTGATGATAAATTCACAGCAGTGATAGAAATTAATCTTTTCCAAAAAGTTTAATTTTGAATTTTTTTACCTTTAATGGGCATTTTACCTTTATAAAGCCCTTTTTTCTAAAAGTGTGCATTATCTTTTCAGTCAAAATGTTTAATTAAATAAGTTAATTAGAAGAATAAGTCATTTGGTGAAAGAGCGTGCATTGGTCTAGTAGACTTCCTATTGCCTTAGCTAAACTTTAGCTAACTTGCATGATAGATCTTTCATGAGTCATGGATGTTAGCATGACAAATTAAGTATATTTGCCTTTGGTCTTTTGGATAATTAGCTGTAAATTATTTTGTTCATCACCACTTACTTCCACACCAAGATAAGCACAACTTGAGGGAGTGCTTCACTGTACATGTGCTGATCAATGTGTGTAGCTGTCCTGGGCGGAGACGCAGAGACACAGCGGGTATAATGGCATCAGAATTTGACATCTGGAACATTTGTTTGACAAAAGCTGTGCGCAAACAGAAACACATATATGCATATATTAATTTATTTTATTTTAAAAACTCCCAGAAAAAGGGCAATTTCTCTTGAGGAAGAAAAAGGGCAGGTGTGTGCACGTGCCTGCTGTCACATGAGCTACTAGCATCAGTTGCGTTTCTTCCTTGCCATCACAAATCCGTCGCTTTATGGGATCTCTGCAGAAGGTCATCTATTTTTCACATACTGTTTTTCAGATACTATGAATTCAAACTACTACTCTTTCACATACTGTTTTCACATATATGGAAGTAGGCATATGTTTCTCATCCAAACAGCAGTTGTTGCTGATACTTGTTTCAATTTAAAAGTATTTTGCTTCTATTATTATTTATAGCTGCGTTCCGTATATCAGTATGAATAGACACTAATGAGACATTGCATATTTATTACAGTTTTATTGGAAACAGATAAATATATATTTTTTACATAATAGCCATAAATATATTGCAAGAAATAAATAGTCTATATAAAAAGAGCTGTTTAAAATGTACTTCTAAAAAGACTCTTATGTGTAGTTTCACAACTTAAACAGCTGGATCCAAATATGAAACATAAGAAAAATGCTAATGTTAGAAGAACATTTCAGATGGCATTTAGGATTTTGCATTAAGAAATATACTAAAACAGAAGCTGTTATATTCAAGCTTAACATATTGCAATATTAGTACTGTTTTAATTGTGTTTTTTTTAATTGTGATCAAATAAATAAGTCAAAACAAATAAATAAACAATAAATAGGATAGCTAATTTCAAAATCATCGTGTGTGTACGTAAATGATAGCTTATATAGCTTTATAGGTAAGCACTAGTTCCGTGAATGTTAAGCCGGCTTGCCACATACAGTGTAGCGATCACAGCAGATATGTAAACCCGACTACACATTTCTACAAATAAAGCCTCGACGACGAATCTAAGGTCTACTAGATGTCAACTCCTAGACAGATATATCGGAGAACTAACGTTAGCTGATCCTGGCATCGCTCGTTTTCGCAAGACGTTTCCAGCGGCGTCGGAACGCGAAGGAGGAGAGAGGCAGCAGCATCAGTAATCAGACTAGCTCCCTCCCAACCGCACGGCTGAGGCGGATTCAACTGCAGCACTGGGGAACGTATCGCTGGATGTGGGTGAAGACCGTGTGAATGCGCGTGTAGGCTCATACGCTGGGATAGCGAGATCAGCTCATCCTAACCCTATGCGCCTTAAGAACGCTTCCCAATCTGGCGCGCTCAGGACTGAGGCAGGTGTAGCGGCGAGGGCGCATCCATGAGCGTCTTCTCCCGGGACGGCATGTTTTTAGTTTAACCAGGATTTGTTGAACAGACTGGGGAAGAGGAAAGGCGAGTTCGGAAGTTTTGATGCATATGATCACAACCACCATGATTTTTATGATCCTCGGTGCTTCAGTTGTCATGGTAAGACCCATCTCCTGCCTAAGCGCTCTTCATTATTGTGCATTTCTCTCATTTTCCAAGTGAAATCGGGGGTTAACGAGAGCGTGGACCGCTGAAAGTCCATTTAGAAATCTCATTAACACAGCACAACCGTACTTGTGTCTATTACTGGCTGATGTGGAAATGTAATGTGTATTTTCCCCTGCAGTGGTCACAGTACCAGGTCATGTAGCGGTTGCTGTGTGCCAATACTGCTTGTCATGTCCCGGTTGACTCGAATGGTTCTTTGCAGGCGATAGCGTGTTTAATGGACATGAACGCACTCCTGGACCGCTTTCACAACTACATCTTACCGCATTTACGAGGGGAAGACCGCGTCTGTCATTGCAACTGTGGAAGGTAAAAAACCCAAGCGTTAATAATGAATTGAATTCTAGCACGAGAGCCAGAAATTGACAGGTTCCCCATCTATTACTAACAGCTCTTAGGCCTGAGCTATTCACCAGCCCCCGAAACACTGCTTTTTTTCATTTCATCTCATTTATCCAGTCGGAGATTGTCACATTAAAGGCCTCATAGGTGTATTCTCGGGGTTTATGTCTTAATTTGGGCGCAATTCGAATGGTTTATCAATACCGAGCAGCTACTGTTGCTTTGCGTCGGTGTTTCAGTAGGAGAATTCTCCTTGATTTCTTTGCATGTGTTTTTTTTTTTCCTTTCTGCGTATCAAGGTGTGATTTTTTTTTCTTCAAGCACGGCCAGCGATGTTGTTCTTTTGGGTGCGCAAGTTGGCCACAAAATCACGTTGATATTACGTATATAAAATGGGATTATTTTATTGCAGTTATTGCATATGGTAGTGAATGCAATATTGTTAGTAGCCTACAAATTGATTTGGAGAAAAATGTACAAATACTCTTATTTGTATTTTATATACACATACAGGACTGTCTTTCTTTTATGTAGCCTGCTGAAGATGATCATTTTTGCAGCAGCTTCTGTTCAAGCTATACATCTGTTGATTACAAGTTTTCGATGTAGGAAAACCAGAGGGTATAGTAAATTAGGCCATATCATAATTGTTCTCAATTAGAAATGCGTGTTTTAGCACTTTATTATTGGTGAAGGTCTGTTAATAACATAGAGTGTACTCTGTGTCATGTTTCAGGACCAAGAGCATTATAAATGGGTCATGGTCAGTGAAAACTTGCTCAGTGTCCTGATATTTGCAGAACATTCTCATGTGAATTATTTGTTCATATAATGAAAAATTAAGCAAATTTATAGATAAACAAAGGAAGCATATTGTCATGGTTCGTGCAGACATTGTCATCAAGAGATAGCATCATTCTACATTGGTCCAGTCAGTTCATACAGTCCTTTAACATCTGCATATGCTTTCTGACTACCAATATCTAATGTGCATTCTCTTAATTCCTTTTATTACATGCAAATTAATTACAATTTTCTGCAAAATTTGCCAAGGTTACAGTTTCCCCTCTTAATAAAAAAGTTAATTTCACTTTTGTGGCGTATTGTTGATGAGGATCGATGTTGCATGTTATGTACAAGCAATTACATTGTAAAAACAAAATTATATAACAGATCCAGATGAAGAGTGGCAAATGCATAACATCTTTTAACCCTTATCAGACACTTTTGCATATTTAAAATATAAGAAGAGCATTTTAGACCTCCTCAATAAGCATCACAGTGCAAAAAATGAATAGGCTATGGCACCCTATTCATAACAGCATGTGTGCAAAACCATATGTTCAATGCATTTGTATGTTCCAAGGCAACAAACCCAGCTTGACTGAGCTCAGTTGGATCCAAATAGTATCAGTATAGAAATGTTGGCTTTCCCACCCTGCTGAGAGCATTATTAAAGCAATTGCAATTGACATAATATTGCATGTCCTCGTTGTCTGTCACTTTATTTATTGATTTCTTTACCGTTTTAAATGTAGCGTTCCCATCTATGGCTTTTTGTTGCTGAACGTAAACCTCTTAACGCAGTTCTCCCCTCTCTGCCCTAGGCATCATGTTCACTACGTAATTCCATATGACGGAGACCATTCGCTCGTGGACTCGTCTGAGAATTACTTTGTGAGTGACAGTGTGACCAAACAGGAGATGGACCTCATGCTGGGGCTGTTGCTGGGCTTCTGTATCAGCTGGCTGTTGTTGTGGCTGGATGGAGCTTTGCACTGTGCTGTGAGGGCCTGGAGAGCCAGTCGCTATTATGGTGAGTGGGAAGAACATTGTAACCAAGAATATATGGAAAACATCTATGTTGATAGATGTAAAAGACAAAGGATATGCTTGTAGGAACAATATGCAGACCATAATTTGGTTACAGAAAATTCAATTACAGCTTATATATAATAATTGAGTGTTCATGCATTTGTTTTTATGCATCAGAATCAAGTTTTCTTCCCTTACGTAAGCATTTATTTAATGTTATGAACAGAGGTAATACTATTTGTATGTTTTTTTTTTGTTTTTTTTGCATTATATATTGTTTTGCGTGATCATTTTGAGGTTAAACATCATTGAGTGTTGTTTCCTTGCTCAGTAAATGCCATGTTTTGTGTGCAGGATTTAAATTGATGTATTCAGGTATTAACACTGGTTAATGTGTAAAAAAAAAAAAAACTTAAGAATTTAAGTCAAACTCTTTACTGTGAAGAATAAGTGCCTTATATTGTAGTGACAATATGAAAACTTGTGTAGTGAATTTAAAGTACACTGAAAAAAATGGGTGTCAAAACAATTTTAACGTAGAAATTGCCAGTAAATTTCCTCTATTAATTACAAAGAAACGTAGAATTAAAAAACATGTAAAGTAAAAGTGATGTTAGCGGTATCCTAAAGAATAAAACAATGAAATTAAATGAATGGGAATTCAAATTGTACATTTACTCATTATATCACTGATGTTTATAATATACAGATCAGCTGATCTGTACTAGATTGATATATATATATATATATATATACCCGGATTTGTATAGGATTATTTCCTCATAAATTTATAAAACCATCTTTGAAATGTGTTCCACTGTATTGGTTTTATGTTAATAAACATATTCTTTTCCAAACACTCCCAAAATTCAATTTTCTTTCCCCAAACATTTACACACCTATATTTTTTTCATTTTCATCAGCTGTCAGCGTTCTCCTTCTGCCCTGTTATTATCACCCCCAGTAATGAACGTATTTAAATGAAGACTGTGGCTGCAGAAATTAACAGCAGGCTTTCGCTCAGTGTAACTGAATCGCAGGCAACACAGCAGTTGTTTATAACAGTTGTCCATGGTCCTTTGAGGGCAAAGAGCTACATAAGCTGTGGCGGAATATGTAAATAGTGCCTTAAAAGGGAATGCTTTTAGTTTGAATATGATTATTGTGTACATCGCATGAACTTTTGATGGTTATTATAGGTCAAGGAGAGTGACAGATAAAAGGACTGCTTGGAAGAACAGAATAAATTGAAAAAGTAGGTTGTTATGTGGCCACTAACTATTTAGTAATTAAACACTCCAAGTCAGGGGATGGCTAGTCAGTCAGAGGTTATTTAGCGACAATAATGAGCATTAACCTACAATACTAACAAAGTAAATAAATATGTGGGCATGCAATTTGTTATAATGTCCAAAAGCAATAAGAATATATAAATAGGTTCTTTTCGTTACAATCAATAACTGAAAGGCAAAGGAGTTTGAGTGAAATTAGAAGGAGCGAGTCTGTGGTGTGAAATGAGATAAGTGAAATTCACTTTTAGTTCTGGAGGAGTAGACTGATATACAGAGTTGGATAATGGCGAAAATTGGAAAATATCATGTATGTGTAATGCAGTAACTGCTCAGTCAGAATCAAGGATCACAGATCATTGTATTATATATAAAATACTGAAGGGATAGTTATAGGGTTAGTTCACCAAAAAATGAAAATTCTGTCATTAATTACTCACCCTCATGTCATTCCCATAAAAACTTTGTTCATCTTTGTAACACAAATTAAGATATTTTTTGATGAAATCAGAGAGACATCTGATCCTCCATAGATATAAAATAAAAATAAAATAATAATATATAATAAAAAAAGTATTCTCAGAGCATCGCATAACTTAAGTTGATCCACTGATGTCACATTGACTGTTTTTGCTGTGTTTCTGGACCTGGGATTATTTCAGTTGTATTGCTGTCTATGTGACTCTCTGATATCATCAAAATTATCTTAATTTGTGTTCCGAAGATGAACAAAATTACATTTTTGGGCAAAGTAACCCTTTAAGCCCCGTTTGTCCAAGAATGATAACTATAAAGGTAACAATATTAGCGTCTACACCAGCAAACTATATTGTCTGTTTATTCTTAACTATCCCATCAGTAAATTATAAACACACTCATCACCTCTTATTTATCATCTGAAAAAAATAGTTCCGGAAGTGATTCCAACGATATAATTTCTCTGTGCCTTTATCATTGTAGTTGTGGTGTGGACTCTATTTTTTTAAGATTAACAATGATTTTTCCAACTATATCTTTATCATTATCTTTTGTGTGAACAGGCCTTTAAACTAAAAAAATGAAAATTCTGTCTACTCAAGTCATCCCCGTGTCCTTCCAAATTTATATGACTTTGGTTAACCTTAAAAATAAACACATAATATGATATTTTAATATCTTAGAATATCCAAAATCGTGTTTGTTTGGAAAGGCATGAGGGTTAGTAAATGATGACAGATTTAAAATTTTGTTGCTGAACGGTCTCTTTAATTCAACCCCAGTTCACTTCTAGATTCAGAGTAGCACTGAGGGAAATTACAACCTTATGCGTATTTATATCCAACACAAAATGGTATTTCCATATGATATGATCCAGTGAAAAAATACTGGGGATGCCCCTCTAGTAAAGCACACCACAGCTGTGAAATTGTGACGTTGATGGCAGGTCAGCCTCATTTAGCCTCACCAGGATAGGGAGTGAAGGTGAGGTTGATGGAAAGAAAGGCGGGAGGGAGATGCTGTCATGCCCCCACCCCCACCAGCGCACACACACACAGAGACTTGCACCCTTGCACTGTGCGAGCGCTAAAAATAGACAAAGAGCAGCTGGATAGAGAAGGCAAGTTGGCGAGACGTGTAAGCGTGCAGTCATACCCACACACACATATAAGCACATACACAGTACATATACACTGCACTGAGCCACATACCTGAAATTTTAGCTCTGATTTCCTATTTAAAAATTACATTTCATTGCTTTGACTGTTCGCTGTTATTCTTTTGTTCAGCTCAGGAGTAATATATCATATAACAACTTAAAAAAATTATATATTTTATACATTTAGCTATATGTTTCATATATTGTTGACATTTTAATAATTTTACAAAATAATTTAAATCATACAATATTTTATACATTATATATTTTATTTATTTTTACATTTTAATTATTATTTTGTGCCCAGTTCAGGAATAACATATCCATGAACTGATTTACCTTGAAGTAATAAAATAATTGATATATACATACTTTAATATTTTAATTGTGAATATGTCCATATTTTTAAGAATGAATGTAATTTTTTGTTACAGACATCTTTTTTTACAGTTTCAGTTACACCTTAACCAACCCAAAAATTAAACAGTTGCAATCATAAATAAAAATAAAATAATATTTTTTATACAAATTATATTTCCATGGGACCCTGGTCCACAAAACAAGTCATAAGGGTCAGTTTTTTTTAGATTAATTAATCTGAAATCCGAATAAATAAGCTTTCCGTTCATGTATGGTTTGTTAGGATAGGACAAAATTTTAATATCTTTAATCTGAAGGTGCAAAAAAAAGCTCTTAGCAATGCATATTTCTAATCAAAAATTAAGTTTTGATATATTTACAAAAATGTCTTTATGGAACATGATCTGATCTTAATATCCTAATGATTTTTGCCTATTATTACAAATATACCCATACTACTTAAAACTACTGCTACTTAAGGTTTTTATGGTCTAGGAAATGTATATTCATATTTTAATGAAATATTTTTTTATTTAAATTTTTTAATATTGCTATAAAAGCACTTATAGTGCTAATAATGATTGTGTATGGCTGACATCCCCTACCTTTCTTTTGTTTAAACAAAGACACACTCTATTACTAAATCCCTTTAATATTCAGCTCTTCACTGAACCATCCCTCCACTTCTTTTGATCCAGCTAGAAGGCTTAAAAAACCCTTATTCACTGTCTTCCTCTGTATACCCTTCACGACAGTCCTAGTGGATGGCATACCCATGGAATGCTATAAATAACCCCCCGCTCCCCCATCGCCTCCCTCGCACACACTGACACACTTCCAACAGGGCTAGTTGTGAGGGGCGGGGCTGTCTGAGGAACTCTCTGTGGTTTCGCTACACCTCTATCACGTCCACGCCTGGACCCTCATGCTGTTTCCATTAACACATTGCGTAGACATGCTTTTTTTTTCTTAACTTGTCTCATTAGCTTAGTCATTAGGAATGTAATGCGTTTTTCTCTGTTACTCTCACAGATACCCCTTCCTGGTCGTGGTTGCCTCAGTTTTGCAACCTCCGAGACCTCCGTAGACGCGCACAGCTCCGGCAGCTGGAGGACTCCAGTGGAAACATGGTGCACATCAAGCAGAAGCTCTATCACAACGGTCATCCCAGCCCCCGCCACCTCTGACTTTAACGGCAGTTTCCCCAAAACTGCTCCATTACCAGCTGCTGCCTCAGAGACCCACTTTAATTGTTTCACTACATCTTTTAGACGTTCAAAAACCACTTGAGTATTTGCCAAAAGAAGAAAGAAGATTATCGTTGCCAATATGCTGATCCGTGTCCACACTCGCCGTGTTTGGCGAATGGTTTAGAAAGGTTTTTTTCTGTACAGGCATTTTATTTTCAATTGCTGAATCTAGGCATGCACTTTTAGAATGGGGGAGGATGCAAGAAAGGGTTTTGGGAGTCAGTTCATGTTTCTTCCTTGCTTTCCCCCCACCTTTTTTAGCTTTTTCATCAGAGTACAACTTTTTGGGAGGGGAGTGATTACCGGGTGGGGCGGGAGGGTGGAGGTTATGGTTTTGTGATGGTATAGTTAGAAATTAATGCTCCTGTAAATAGTTATACATATTGTTTTATGGGATTTAAGCGAACACGGGAGTAGGAGGCTCTTAGAGACGAGTCATGAACTGTATGAAAAGAGAGAAAAACATAAAGAGGAAAGAATTGTTGAATGCTGATATGTGATATGTGAACTTTTTGGATGGATGAAAAAGAGATCAAAAATCGATCAATTAGCTTTGTTACTATGTGAAATAAATGAATGTATTAATTTTATCTGTAAATAAAGGAGAGTGCAGGAAGGTTAAAATGAGCGGCCAGGGCTCTTTTTGCTGTTTTGCTTCCCTACACTGTGTCCAATAGCCCTTCCTGGTCTGCTTTTAAACTACTCCAAACTCAAACAAGAACAACCAGCCTGCCAGCACACAGAGCCCTGACCCAATTTTCTCTTCCTCTTTATGTCCAGACATTGCTGTTGTGAAGATAAAATGTCTGTTTTATTAAAAGTGCCATTGAAGCACAACAGTGACCCCTAGTTTTGGGATGTGTCATTTCTCAACGACTGAAGGTTGGAGTGCATGGGACAATCGCATAACATTCATTCTGAGGGGAGTTCATTTTAGGATTAATAAGGACTTATACAGCAGCCAGAATCAGTAACTGCTGAGTTTAAAACAACGCATTCGGTGGAAAAAAAATTATGAGGAAGTAATAGGCAATACTTTCAGTTAAGAACAGTTGATGTGATACCATATTGAGTTAATATGACTGATTAGACAAAGGTTTTTTAATTGTTTTGCAAAGAAATATCAGCATTATGCTCACCAAGACTGCAGTTATGATTCAAAGTGCAGTAAAACAGCAATATTGTGAAATATTATTACAATTTAAAATAACTGTTTTCTATTTTAACATATGTTAAACTGCAATTTATGTATTTTAAGGGCTAAGCTAAATGTTTCAGCATCAACTGTTCTTGTAATAGCATTACTGTTTTTGTAGTATATTTCAAATGAATGCAGCCTTGGCGAGCATATAAGACAATTCTTGCATGATATATACAGTGACTCACATTAAACCACTTAAGGCTGTAAATGTGCTCTGTTTAAGGTGGGAAAAGAAATCTCTGAATTGTTTAAGGACAATGACATATTTAAATGACAGATTTAAATAAAATATTTTCCAATTTGCCTCAGTATAGCCTACACTGACTCATAAGGTCAAAGGGATTCGTTAGGAGCTCTTCTGGCAGAAGTGGGACTCACTTGACAGATAAACGTGGACTACTCCACTTGAGGCCTGAATGAGATTGCTTTTGATCCAGGAGTCACTGCAGATCTCTGGGTGGAAATGAGACAAGACCGATGAGCACCATTCCTGTTTTACCTTGAAGGGATGTTCTAATGCTTCTTCAACCGTAATTCTTGATGTCTCTCAAATAAGGGGAAAACCTCACTCAAGATCGAGTCGCATCTCTGGAACTCCATAAGATTAAATGCATGATGACCCGTTTTCCGCTGTTATAGACGCGGCGAAGTGGCTGCACTTCTGAAACAATGTCACTGTGCTTTGTTCCCATGGGTTTATCTTAAAATGCTATCATAGGTGTTTAAAATGCTTTCTACCCTGTTTTCCTTTTTTTAAAGTGATGAGTTTTGCAGAATAAATACCTGTGTGTGGCATTTATTGGTGTGCTGTGGATCAGCAAAATTTTGTGCACCAAAAAAACTGAATAATTGCTTGCAGTAATGTTTTCACACGGGTTAATTAAGAAAATAATGAACCACATAAGAGTGTTAAGCATTTGTATGAGTATGAGTATATATGTGACCATGGACAGCAAAAAAACAGTCATAAGGGTACATTTTTGGAAATTTATAAAGTATCTGAAAGCTTTCCATTGATGTATGGTTTGTTATGATTTTTTGGCCATAGTACAACTATATGAACATTTTCTTAAAAGTTCAAAGAAAATCACCTTAAAAGTTGCCCAAATTACATTCTTAGTTATGAATATTAATAACCAAACGGTAGAAAATTTGACAAAATATTGTCATGGAGCATGATCTTAACTTAATATTCAAATTATTTTTGCCATAAAAGAAAAATCGATTATTTTTTACCCATACAATGAATTGGCTTTTGCTACAAATATACCCATGCTATGGTTCTGTGGTCCAGACTATTCTTAAAGGAATAGTTAACCCAAAAATGATTTGAGATTTTGACATGCATAGCACATTTCTCTAAATATAACCCATTTCTGAATAATGAAGAATAATGTCAGACAACTATTATGATAAAGTCTTTAAAATATGAAGCACTACAAAGTTATGCAAATTTGTGCAACAGATAATTCTCTGTTTATTTTCTCTGTTGAGTTTCATAATGCCTATCATTTTTTTAGGGCTGAGAAGGCACGTTTTTAATGTATGAACTATGAAACCTGACCTTTGGAGGTGTTTAATCCTCATATGATAAGACATCTTAGCCTTATCTGCATCCATATGGATTTTAATTATCAGCTGATGTTTCAAGAAGTTTCTTTTTTATTATCACATAAAATGTATAACATTAACAAATAATAATTTAAATGTAATTTTTATTCAATCTACATTTTAATTTAACATTTAATTAACATTCATTATTTTTTTCTTAATCATTTTTAAAGCATTAGTTACATAAGCAAAGGGGAGCTGATTATTTATTTATTTTATTAATTTATATTTAAAAACTTCTGTTTTATCTTATTATTATTATTATTATTATTATTTTATTTTTTTACAATTGTATTACTTTCCATGCGTTTTCTAGCCCTATATGTTTCCGCAGCCGTGGGATCCCTGAGAGACGCTTCGGCTTCAAGCACAGTTAACAAAGTCCCTTTCAAGGATGTGGTTTTTGCAGTGAGCTTCGCGTCGCTCTTTATTGACGGAGGATAAACTCACGCCCCGTTTGCATTAGGAGGAGGAGCAAATTGCAGCTTACATATTTGAAAGTGTTGAATCCGCTCAAGGAGAAAGAAAATCCTACATAACAACACAGAAGCGGAAGATGTCTGCGTGCATCTCTTTTACTCGCAGCGCTGTTGCTTTGCGCAACAGTAGGACGTTGTTGGTAAGTTGTTTAGACGAATTCTAACCTGTCAGCATCTTAAAACGCGTGTAAGATGATTATGTAAACACGTGCGAGACCCTCGGCATTTATACGGAAGTTTTTGTTTGGGAGTTTGGGACCAAGTGTGACTTGTCCATTAAGCTGAGCTGTTTAGCTGACAGATCCAGGTTAACCTTGTTATTGCTGGAGCGCAGTTTATAAAACCTCGGCTTCATCAGATTACATAAATGTAACTTCCTTTTTAATTCATCTGATATTCTAGTATGGAAGAGTGATATTTGAACTCAAGTGTACATTACATAGCTTAACAATGTGAGTTGAGTAAGAAGGTGATGTAACTGATGGCCCTTCTCTCTTACACCGAGAGGTGGCGCTGTGAAAATCAGTCGCTATTTCCAGTGGATTCATTTTATGCAGGCCAAAGACCTCTAGAATAAAAATACATTTTTATATATATATATAATTTATTTTATTTTTTTTTACTTGACAAAGCCATGAAAACAATATAGATGTGTTTTAATTTTTTCAAATAAACTTTAAAGTTGGATGAATGCTATTTGCTTTATTTATGCAATGTGTGCAAACTCAGAATGTAGCATCACATGTGTTATGCTGGACTTTTCTCTCTCTACCCCAGTTGGTACGATATGCCCAGACAGCAGCTGCTCCTGCCCCTGAGCCAAAAATAAAGAAATTTCAGATTTACAGATGGGACCCTGACACACCTGGTGACAAGCCCCGCATGCAAACCTATGAGATTGATTTGAACACGTAAGCACCAATATTTACACTGAACTTGTAGTCATAAAAGTTGCTTTAGAACAAGTAAGTAAATAGATACAATTTTCATGATTTATTTGTCGTCATGTCTTCTATTTTCAGATGCCACTAATAACACAATTGTAATGACACTTTCTCGTCCTAGATGTGGTCCAATGGTTCTTGATGCTCTCATCAAAATTAAAAATGAAATGGACCCGACACTCACCTTCAGACGCTCATGTAGAGAGGGTAAAAAAACTAAAACGCAATTACATGGGTTTTCTCCTTTGAGCTGCACAAATTACAATAAATTCTGTGTCCTGTTAAAGAAAAGTCAACCCAAAAATGAAAATTTGGCTCTGATGAATAAACATCAATAAAAACCATGTACAAAATTTTCATTTTTGGGTGAACTATTCCTTTAATATGTAACATAATAATATAATTTCACAGGTATCTGTGGCTCATGTTCTATGAACATCAACGGAGGCAACACTTTAGCCTGCTTGAACAAAATAGATACAAATATCAGTAAAGTGACGAAGATTTACCCCCTGCCTCACATGTATGTTGTGAAAGATCTTGTCCCTGTGAGTAAACTGAAAATCCCAGCAATAAGTATCTGTGTCAAATAGAATCATTTTTCTAACTTCTCCTACTCTCATATTTCCTGTTTATTTTTAGGATATGAGTAACTTTTATGCACAGTACAAGTCCATCGAGCCCTATTTGAAAAAGAAGGACGAGTCAAATCAGGGTAAAGAGCAGTACCTCCAGTCAGTCGAGGACCGTCAAAAGCTGGTTCGGGATGCTCTAGTCTTCTAACTAATTCTAGTCTGATACTGTCAGTGGGAAGGTTGATGGTGATCTTTGCTAATGATTGTTTTATACATGCTCATAGGATGGCTTGTATGAATGCATTCTCTGTGCATGCTGCAGCACTAGTTGTCCTAGTTACTGGTGGAATGGAGACAAGTACCTTGGTCCAGCTGTGCTCATGCAGGTATGTATGTTTCTCTATGTAACGCTGGTTATATGGTCAATAAACAGCCTTTTATCATTGTTTATTCATTTTACAAAAGTAGATCTACCAGTTAAGTCTTGGTTAATCTGTTTCAGCATTGAGTTTTACATCTTTGGCCTCACATCTTTGCTGTTTTGCATCCAATTCTCAGGCGTATAGGTGGATGATTGACTCTCGTGATGACTTTACAGAAGAGCGTTTGTCCAAGTTACAGGACCCTTTTTCCCTCTACCGCTGTCACACAATAATGAATTGTACAAAGGCATGTCCCAAGGTATGCAATTTTCCCATCAAACTGCATAGTCACACTTTACTTGGATGACTCCGTTACTAAAAATTAAAGGGAAAGATCACTCTCAAAAATCATTATTTACTGACCCTCATTATTTCAAAATTGTGCGATTTGCTTTCTTCTGTGGGACATTAAATAAGATACTTTAAATGATGTTGGCAGCCAAAAAAATTGTATGGACAAAAAATACAACGCGAGCTAAAAGGGTTTCGTTTTTTTTAGTTTTGTTTTTTTGGGTGCACTGTCCCCTTTAATAAATGTTTGTTTGCAATAGCTTGTGTTTATATTCTCCTATTTTTATTCCTGTATTTAATTAATCTGTTCTGTTCCCTCTTATGTTTAGGGACTCAATCCTGGGAAAGCCATAGCAGAAATTAAGAAAATGATGGCCACTTACAAAGAAAAAAGAATGCATGCCATCTGACATGTAAATGCAGGAAATATCATGTATTTAAGTGTTTAAACTATTGAGTAAATGTGTGAATTCAGCATGGAGTGGTCGCTAATATGGGATATTTAGTTATTTGATAGCGGAGACCTATATTTACTGCTAATGAACAGTAAAATCTACAACTGGGCCTGGATTTCATTTCCATTTTAACTTGATTGTGGTTCTACTGTGCATGAATATCCAGATGCAGGAATCTGTAAAAATTGCATAATAACATATAATAGTGTAACATCTGTCTTTTGTGTGGTAGAGTCTGTACAATGTCCTATTCTACACTACATACAAATGTAATTTGTTGCTGAAAAAATATAAACAAATATCAGCATGTTTAAGAACACAGTCATTTGTTCCCAAAAATGTGCGCGCTGCATAGGTTATGAAGACATGTTTTGTAATAATAAAGCGCGTTCTTCTGCAGAATACATTAATTTAAAGAAGGTAAGTCTCGTGTTGTCCTCTAGGTGGCGGTGTTGAATGGGTGAGATTACAAAAGATCGTAAAGGAAGAAAGACCATGTCGTCACATTCAGAGAGCTGACACTTGAATCACAAACTCTTAGTTTCTGCGGGAATGTGTGATACAAATTATGACCCTAGAGTAAAAGTATGGGCTTTAGGATTCACCGTAATAGTTCATAGATGAATTCAGCGGGTATGGGTAAGTGCAGCTCGTCTGTGCATGTCTAAACCAAATGAAATGTCTGTAGAGCTGAACACATGAAACAGCCGCATCCCATTAACGTTAGGTCTGCTTCACTGCAGTTTAAGTAATCGTTGTATGTGTTGAAAAGCTGTAAATTAAATAAACGCATAAAATATGAATAAAACTGGATATCATACATTTGTTCAGATTACCTGTTTAGTGACGACATAAAACGTTTCAAAACGTTTTCTTAAGTTGTCATTGTACCTGTAGACTGTCAGACTGTGATTGTTTTAGTCTGTAGGCTAATGTATAAAGTCGGGAAGTTTGATTAATTATTTTATTTTTATTAAGATAAAACATAATCTGTAAATCTGAGGTCATGTGCATGGATGCAGTTCTGTTCGTGAATGAATTGTTCATGGGAGTTGGGTGTTTTCAAAGAATCTATTGAACAAAATAATAATTCTGCAGGGCCTGGCCCTTTAAAAACAAATTGCAGTAATGCTACAAAACATACGTTTAATAAATCCAGATACATATTAGGAGGCTTGATGTTCATAACACAGTGGACTTCAAACATTTTATTAAAGTGTCCTAACTATTTTTTTCTGACTGATGTCGATATATCAGTATGAATATAAACGCATTTTTAGGTTTAAGTCATCATTGTATTAATGAAGTACGTAATTGCTGCGAAAAAAACAAAACAAAAATAAAAACACTAGCATGAAACTCTATTAAACTTCTTAAACCTTATAAAAATCAATTTGAGTATACATATCGCTAAACTGAAAATTTTGCAGCGTTGTCGGTGTGGTGACGTTTTTACGCGTTGACGTGAAAAAAAAGAATCGCTTCGAACCGGTTCTTTATTTAGAACTCTTCAAAAGAACCGATTCGCGGAAATGAGTCCATCGTTATTTACCAGTATTCTTGTCCTAGAGGCACACCACCGGCTTGTAGAGGAATGTAGACGCAGTTTTTTTTTTGGTTTACCTGAACTTTTACATTTCCTATCTCACATTTTGGATTACTATATTATTTCAGACAATATAAACTATTATGTCGTAGGCTATGAAGTCCTGTGGTTAGCATTTTGTAGAAGTTTTGCTAGGAACTTGCATCCGGAAAAAACAAACAAACGGCGGTAAGATCTTTTGCTTTCTTGAACACCTGTATTTGTTTAGCACGTGTAATTTTAAACGGTAATCGTTTAACACGCAGTTAGGGACTGCTATTATATGCCATATTCAACATTATGTTGAGTCAAAGTCAGATGACTTCACGAATATTGTTAAGGGTATTATGTTTCTAGTGTATTTACTGCTGGTAATTTGCCCTCGTCTCTTGTCTTCTCTGCTTTACAGAGCTGGCTGAACCTGTATTTCAAGCTCTGTGTCATAAGCCTTGGATAAAACATTTTTTAAATGCCACTGTATTTTCTTTTCTTTCCATTGTATTTCCCAGTGTCTGCTGCTAAAAAGTGAATTTCTTACCAGTATCAGCCCACCTGTAGAAATATTTTATATGTAATTTGTAGTATGGTGTATCAAAATGCAATTAAATCCTTGAACGCCTAAAAAAATCTAGTTGTTTGTTTGTAGCTATGTGGTTTCTCACTTTTGTACAAAAAGGCAGCATTTGTGAAGTGAAAGTCAGCATTCTTGGTTGTGAAGAAACATCACAAAGCAAGCACATGACTTGAAAAAAAGAGGAAAAAACTCTTAACCTTTTAAAAACCTCTTTGCAGTCTTTTTTTCAAAACGTCATTTTTCACAGCTAGAGAGTGACGATTTGCCAGCTTGTTAAGTACAACGTGGATGTGTTTGTTCTTAGCATTACAACCAGTGTTGTACCCTACTGACGCCATATATCGATGGTTGAGTCTATTCTTGTATTTACAAAAAGGGAGTACACTCTACACAGGTTGTAAAGTGTGTTTGCATTAATGTCTTGAGTCACTACCGCTTAACAGGATTAATTTGCGGATCTTGTCTTTTAGGGAGCTGTGTTCAGGGGCTGGATGGGGTGACCTCCCCAGACACAGAACCCCTTATAAAGGATCCAAGACCCAAGGAGCTCAGTGAAATCTCACATATGGTACGATGTTTAAAAAATACAAATACGTTTCTTGTTATTCTGGAACTGATCATTTTATCATGCGATTTGTTTCTCAGGATGTTCAGGGGTACAGATTGGTGTGCTGGAAGGTGTGGTTGTGCCGTATTGGGGCGGTATGTTCTTTAGGCCTGCTGTTAGTGCTCTTCAACTGGCGCCCTCGCCTCGGCATCTTGGCCCGCTGCAATTCCTGTCCCCTTTCAATGGCAGATGTTTTACTATTAAAGGTATTAAATTTTGTTTTACTCAGACTTTTCAAGTGGGAGATGAATATACAGTAAATCACAGCATTTTCATAATAAGGAAGGCCATTTTTTATTGGTTTATAATAGGACCGATATGGACAGGTGTTTGTAGTGGATGTGCTTACAGAGGAGATTGAGGAAGGCAGGTGAGACCCGCAGTACATGTGTTACTCATGCTTCTCCTTTCTATTTGGGTGCTTTAATAGTTTCTTTCGGGAAGGGAACCAGCTACTTGTGTTAAACCATTCTTTGCATTTTAAAATAATTTGTTACTACTAACTGTTTTACTAAAAGTTGCAAGGGGAACAAACCTATAATTAAATAAATTCTATATCATTTCACCCCCAATATTGAAATGTCATTGTTTTAGTGTGAATAATTCAAGGTAACAATGTGAGTTGACAGTTTTTCTGTCACATTTTAATCCCATTACAAAATGTTTTCATTGTGACAAAATTTTCATGATGAATCTTTACACTTAAATTGTCATTGCTGTTGTGCAAGAAAATAAAGTATTTTGTATTTAAATGATAATTTTTAAATATATATATATTTTTTTAATGAGAAATTAATTACTGTATTTGTTTGTTTGTACATTAATTATATGTTTATAATTTATAGAGCATTATTAATTCAACTCTTAAACTTTTCCAGTTTGGAGTTTGCAGTGGGAGAAGCAGATGAGAATGAATGGAGAGACACTGTACAGCTACACAGTGAAAAGGTAACACACAGCACTCTAAACAGACGGTGTTATCTACGTTTGGGTCTATCTGCTTGATCGTATCTTGTTTTTCTTTCATCTAGAAAACAGTGCTCAGATACTACGTGTTTGAGGGCATGCGCTACATATGGATTGCCAGAAAAGGAGCCTTTTGCAAAGCAAGGTACTGTTTCATAGTTCTTTATGTATGTGTTGGTTTCCTCTCTTTATTATTATAGAGAGGTAGTAAATAATCCTCTGTCTCCAGCATTCTCAATGAAAGCTGGACCTGTGCTGACCTTCATGGCCGACAGCAAGGACTGAGTAAAGCAGACCAAAGCACAAGGTCTGTACTCTTCTAATGCCTAAATGAGCAATAAACATAACTGCTTTTTACCTTACACATTCTTTGTCCTACAGAAAGCAAATTTTTGGGGCCAATATTATTGATGTACCCGTGAAGTCTTATTTGCAACTTCTCTTTGAGGAGGTAAACTTGTAATTAAACATGGCTTTGTTTTTTACTCTATGATGATTTAAAAGCACTGTAAAATTAATATATTGCGTGTTCATTAAAGGGAATCATGCACTGTATTTGTGAATTAAATGCTGTTTGAAAGGTTCCCTTATTGATCTGCTCTGTTTTTTTTGTTTTTTGTTTTTTTTTTAGGTTCTCAATCCATTCTACGTATTTCAGGTGTTCAGCGTCATCCTGTGGATGTCAGACAGATACTATTATTACGCTGCTTGTATCCTAATCATATCTTTAATTTCAATCGGCGTGTCCCTTTATGAGATCCGTAAGGTATGCAGATATTTGTAAGGTCAAGTCTTCAGAGCTGTTTTGTTGTTTTGTGAATTGAAATAGTATGGGGTGGTGTTTTGTCTTTGCAGCAAAGCACCACTCTTCGCCGCATGGCCCGGTTGATCGTGAACGTGACCGTACGCAGGGACACGGGAGGTGAACTGCTTATCAAATGCTAGAAACGGACACAATGTTTCCAATGTTGCTGCATTTTTTTTGTGCTACTATGTTTGTTTGATTACCAGAGGAGGAGCGTGTGAGCTCGGAGGAGCTGGTTCCAGGGGACTGTATTGTGATTCCAGCTGAGGGCTTGCTTCTGCCCTGTGATGCTGCCCTGCTGGCAGGGGAGTGCATGGTGAACGAAAGCATGCTGACTGGTGAGAGACTGTCTCTGAAATTGTGCATTGCAGTAAATCTACCTAAAGTTTTTCTTTTCTAACTTTTTGTTCTGTACTCATTGACAGGTGAGAGCATACCAGTGATGAAGACGCCATTGTCTGTGTCTGAAGCCGTATTCAGTCCAGAGTCTCAACGCAGACACACTTTGTTTTGTGGCACACAGCTCATCCAAGCCAAAGGAGGGGCCATTGCTGTTGTAACATGCACAGGTGGCGTATAAATGCATACATTTGTTTTAGTTGAATGGTTTATACACTACTGTTCAAATGTTTTGTCTTTTAAAAAATAATAATAATAATGTTCTTGTGCAAGGATGCATTCAATTGCTCAAAAGGGATGTAATGTTCTAAAATATTACTATTTAGTATAAGTATATTGTGTTCTTTTGACCTTTCTAATAATTAAAGAAGAATTATTACTGTTCCCACAAACATATTAAGCAGCTCTACTGATTTCAGTGTTGATAAAATGTTCAGATTGACAAAGGTGCCATTTGAAACTTTAATCCAAAAATTAGCATTTTTATCAGGTTCCTATGTACTGTCTCAATAATTTTACTCTAATGGAAATGAATAGGTATTTTTCTACGCTGTTAAAGTGAAATTACTTATTATTAATTTAGGAGCCGTGATGTGAAAAGCCTCATTTTAGAAGAAAATTTCAGATGGCACTTAGAGGCTTTTGCATCTGAACTCTTCACATGTTTCTTGACCAAATCAGCATATTAGAATGAACTCTGCAGGATCATGTGACTTATGATGCTGAAAATTCAGCTTTGCCTTGCAGGATCAAGTTACAGTTTAAAATATATCAAAATTCCAAGAAAACTGTAAGTTTAAATTGTAGTATTAATTTAAAGTATTATTATTTTTTACTGTGTTTTATCAAAAAAAGCAGCCCTTGTTGAGCATTAGAGACTTCCTTCTGAAAAACTGACCTCAAACTCAGACGGTAGAGTATGTAGAACACAGAGAAGGCATAAAATGACTTTCATTTTTTGCTTTCTTTCGTTTATGTTCCTCAGGGTTTTTTACTGCCAAAGGAGACCTCATTAGCTCTATCCTTTACCCTCAGCCATTAGACTTTCGCTTCTACAAGGATGCTATGAAGTTCCTACTGTTTCTAGGAATTGTGGGTAAGTTAGGTTATTTCCAAGCTTCATGTATAAATGTGAAATAATAACATTTGTTTCTGTTAGTCTCATAATCCAGGGCCTTTATTGATGTGAATGTCTGTATTTCAGCTGTGGTCGGCACTATTTATAGCATTGTGATACTTGCAAAGACCAACGTAAGTAGTTTTAAGTTTATATCTTACTACTTTTTGTTGTTTTTTTCTGTCTGATGTTAGTCAAGGTTTCTTTCACTATAGAAATTTGGGTTCAGATGCTTTTATCCAAATTGAAAACTGTTGAATTATTAGCAAATGCACCACAAGATTATTTTGATTTTGCTGTGTATCCACTTCTTCTGTCATCAGACAACCTGGCAAGAGCTAGTCATCCGGTCTCTTGATATTGTGACAATAATAGTCCCACCTGCTCTTCCTGCTGCTTTAACTACAGCCACTATCTACGCACAGAATCGGCTGAAGCGTCATGGGGTGTTCTGCATCAGCCCACCGCGCATTAATATCTGTGGCAAGACTTCTCTTTTCTGTTTTGATAAGGTGAGAGAACAAGGTTTCAGGAAATCACTTCATTATAAATGCTGTGCTGATGATTCATATCATGAGGAGGGATGGTTAAACTCAGGCACATTAAGATTAAGCCTTTGCTTAATCTTACGTTTGTCTATTCAAAGCCCTAGCTTCAGGCTTTATATA
>JAUMHQ010000089.1:9729031-9741407 GCA_032361165.1 Enteromius paludinosus | reverse complement strand
AACGGCCAGTTATATGCACTGATGATGACAATAATAATAATAATAATAATAAGAATAATATTTTATTATTTTTGTTATCAACAATACTGATTATACATTTTAATAAGTAATTAATAGTAGTGTTTAATTGGATATTGTATTCTTGACGCAGTGTTTCTTGACTCTTGTTTATAATAATAATAATAATAATTAACTTTGATGCTGATTTTTATTTATTATTATTATTATTATTATTATTATTATTATTATTATTATTATTATTATTATATACCAAAATCTAATGTCTAATTTGTTTCAAATGAAAATGTAAACAGGGAAGGAAGGTGTTCACTGGTGACATCATTCAGTCTTTTCAAGTACATGGCTTTGTACAGTCTGATCCAGTTTGCCTCTGTACTTATTCTCTACACTGTAAGTGTTTGCCTGTCAGTTTACATTTCTTCTTTCTAAAATCACTATCCAAATATACAAGGATGTAATTAGAGCATTTTAACAATGATGTTAATTATGTGGCTTATTTTGTTAACTGTAGGAGAAAACAAACTTGGGAGACTTGCAGTTCCTCTTCTTTGATTTAGTTTTGGTGACCGTGTTGGCTATAGTGATGGGACGGGGAGGTCCCAGCGATGAGCTCCATCCCCAGCGACCTGCTGCCAGTCTTCTGTCTCTGCCGGTCCTGTCTAGTTTACTGCTGCACACCGTGCTGTTAATCCTAGCTCAGGTGTCTGCCCTGCTTATCACTGTGTCACAAGACTGGTAAGCCACTAACACCTAGAGTCTGGGTAGCAAAAAAGTCTTTGCAGCTTCATACAACTGTTGTTTTATATCTCTGTGACTGGTTTCAGGTATGTGCCTCTAAATTCCACTGTGACGGGGGCTGCAAACCTGCCCAACATGGAGGACACAAGCATATTTGCCTTATCGGGATTCCAGTATATCATCATGTCTATTGTGATAACTAAAGGATATCCGTACAAAAAACCCCTGTATTGCAATTGTAAGAATTGAAACTTGCCATAACCATTTAGATGTAAATGTGTTATCGTTTTCCCAATGTTATAATTTTCATCTCTTAATCCTGATGACCATTTTATCATTTTAGTGAAATTTTTTATTTATTTATTAATTTTTTTTAAAGAAAATGCTCACTATAGGGGTGGACTAATATTTATGTTTAACTTGTTTCTCCTAGTTTTGTTTGTAGGTGCACTGCTGGTCTTCTTTGCACTTATGAGCTGGCTGGTCCTTTTCCATCACACCGTCATCCATCAACTGCTGCGGCTCTATGACATCAACGATATGAACTATAAACTGTTGCTGGTGGCTGTAGCTGCACTCAACTTCTTCGTATGCTACATTTTTGAGGTAAAGACAACTACACACGGCACACATGCTGCAAATATCAGTAACTGCAAAGTTATTTCTCTTCACAGATTCTTATTGACCGAGGTGCTCTGAACTGCCTTCGCAACCTCAGAGGAAAACGCAAGTCCAAAAAGCAATACAAACGCCTGGACTTCCAGCTTGCAGAAACACCCTCGTGGCCGCCTCTGAACCAGCCCTTGTTCCCAACAGATTGCTCCGTCATCGGTGTTAGCTAACACCTACCTCCTGCTTTACACTCTCAATCCTCCCAATTCAAATATCCAGGGTTGCCAAAGATCTGATACCACCTCTAGTGAGGTATGAGTAGCAGGTGTTGTTCTTGTCTGCCTATTATATATGGCACAAAACTTATCATGCAGCAACATGACTGGACTGTTCGTGATGGTGTTTCTAATATAAAACGTAAATGAGGAATAAAAACCTTGAAGTATTTTTAAAGGGTGTTCCGACTAATTTAGAAAAGGGGTGGAAACATATTTCCCCAGAATATGTAATTTACCAATAAATATTATATTTACAATAAATAAATAAGGGCCTATTGCCTTGGGAAGTGCTTCATCTGCTAAGCTAAATACAGAATTTTTCGTGTATTTCTAAACTAGTATATGTATCTTTTTTTCATTTTAGAAGTTGTTCTATTGACATAATGCATTTGAACATTGATTAAATAAATATAATGATAAATATAATTTTTATATATATATTTTTTTTTTTTGTTTTGCTGAAAAATTTCCACAATTTTATATATATATATATATATATATATATATATATATAAATGACCCCTTTAATGTAGACATTCATAATAGAAATTGGGAACAGAATTTCAGTATATTTTGTTATTAAACTGTAGCGGCTACTGTTTTTCATACAAATAGAATAGATACATTTTACCATGCTATTAAGGCACTATATATTTTGTTTTTTTTTTTACTTGCCAGATCACCCAGCCCTATTTTGACACACAGTGGCTACTAGAAGAGGACTAGTTAGGGTGATGCATCTGCAAGCCACTGGATGCCACGCGAAGCAAAAGAACAAATATTTTTAAAAACGATCTCCAGAAACATTATTTAAAAAGTCTTTATTAAATGGGCATTTTGAAAAGTATTTACAGGCAGATTTCTGTGTTCTCAGGCAGGCCATGACAAACCTGTCTGGTCTGATTTGTTACAGCACGATGGGTGAACAATGACATATCAGATTAAAGGGTATTTCCATAAACTGCAGGAGGCAGAGATATCACTATCACTTATGGATAGTACAGGAGAGGAAGGTTTAGGAAGGAAATAAAAATAAAAAAAAGCAGGGACTTACAGTCTAGAAAGATAGTGTGGCTCTTCATGTATAGACACTGTATTGCAAGAGCCAAAGCAACTAGGTCAACTTAACACTCCATTAAAGTTGTGTCGTTTAGCCACCGGTGCAACACACACTTCTCTTAGGCTTTAATAAACGTTAAATAATCTCTTATTATTCTGTAATCCAGTCATAGAGGTGTTTTTCAATGATCTTGAAGCAATACTTCATGTAAGCTTTACATTGCACCATCATTCGGTTAAAAACCTATCCACTGATACACAACTTCATTCATTCCCTCAGATTTCCTCACAACAACCTGAGTTCCTACATAAGTAAAAAAAGGAAAGAAAATTGCCAACAGCAGATTCGATAAAGAAATGAGGCGAGGGGAGTCAGATAAATCCCCTTGCTCCACTCCCTTCGGATCTTCCCAGCACATCAAATATGTACATGAGTCGTCTTTCTGTTGGATTTCACTTAAAATGCACAGGTCTGAAAATAACCTTTTTAAATCATATAAAAGGCATAGAAACGGTTTAAAAATGTGATTTGCTGTACTCGTTTAATTTTCTACCAGTTCTTGTTTTTATTCTTTTTACTTTATGTAGAAATCAGGACAGTCAGAGGAAGACGCATGAGTAAAACAACATAAGAAAAAAAAAAAAAAAGAAGAAGAGATAACCGTAAACAATAAAGAACTTAGTCAGCTTGAGTTTCCACAACACACCCTCCCAGTTTCTTACCTATTTAAAAACATATGGCAATTAGCAGACTGAGCAAGTAATAACCAAAATTAAAACAAAAGACAAACACAAGCAATACAAAAGCTTGAGAGAAAAGTGTGAAAGGGAGGTCTGAATAATTAGTGATATTTCTAGAATTATTGCTGAAGGAAGCTGGTGCCTCATACTATCCTTTTATCGGTTCTAGCACATCCAGCACTTGTTATCTCGTTCCAAATGTCTCTTCAGAGGGCTTGACATGACAGGCTGGCTACCAGTGATGGCTGAGTTAGGGACAATAGTTCTGCAGTTCGGTTTCATTTCTCTCTATTTTCGTTTTGATTTTGAGGGCTGGGGGCTGGACATCACAGTGAGCAGTGTCCGGAAGCGAGGTCCTCGTCACAGTGTAAAATCGGGGAACGTTCCCCATCCGCTCCTCGAGATCATTTTTCTTTCCCCCCTGTTACATTCCACACATGCCGTGCTGGATCCGAGAGGGTTTTATACTTATTTGAAAAACATCCCACATCCTAAATATTGATAAAAATGATTTGAATTTCAACAGTGTTCTGGGAGACCCACTATCACCTCTCCCGTTCTCCCAGGGAAGGCTGCTATTCCTATCTGCGCTGGTTGTGAAAGCCTTGTGTACCATCTGGACCTGCTGGCTGTCGAACCACATGGTTTCCTGATCTGTTTTCCTCTGAAAGTGTATGGCTGCTTCCACGTGGGGATCTGATTGAGGATAGACAATATGTAAAATGTGCAATCGATGATATAGTATGCATTCTAACAATATCTTAAAGCAGCCATTGGTAAACAACAAAACGGCTTTAGCCTTGGTTCTGGAAGTCTCCACATCGGATGCAAAATGTACTTTTACATGATGTTTGCATATAAATGTGTGTCGGTGTGTGGGCACAACCACCCTACACTTCATTTAATCCGTTTTTTTAATTTTTTTATATATATAAAACTAAAGTTGTCTCAATTATCAGTTTTGATTTTCAGGCCTCACTGATGACTGCTGGCGGACTGTCCAGTATTAGCATATTCCTCAGTCAGGTTTAATATATACTGACTGGTTTAATATCCACATACTGCTATTCAAACGTTTGGCTCGGTATGATTTTAAAAGTTCTTAAAAGAAATCTTGTGCCCACCAAGGCTGCATTGATTTGATCAAAAATACAGTAAAGACATTAATATTGTTTTAAAATAGTAACATTAAAAGATTAGTATTATTGTATTAGGCTATATTTTAAAATGGTAATTTATTACTGTGACGGCAGAGCTAATATTTTTTTTAGCAGAAATTGCTCAAGTCTCACATTATTATTAATTTTACTGGAAACAGTGATATGTTTTTTCATCTTTAATGAATAGAAAGTAAAAAAAAAACAGCATTTGTGAAATATTAATATTTTGATACGTTTATAAATTCTTATTGTGCTTTTTAATAGTAGTATGCTATAGTAGTAATAAACAGATTAAGGATCTTCCCATAATCCACAATATAAATCAAAAGTTGTTGATTCAGCTGTTATGATGCTCACTTATGGCTTTCTACAGAAGCTTATATAGCTCAGACTCAGGTCTTATGCACTCATCATTAAAAATCAGTTTTAGCCTCCAGAACCATGAGAGTTTCACTCTATTGAGTGTGTCAGTATTTTACCGGTCTGAATTGGGTCTCTCCTGGGGTGTGTCATCAGGAGTAGCACTGCCAAGAATTCTCTTCCTGGCCTCTGCGTATTCTGCCTCTCGCTGAGCTAAGGATTTTACTTGTGGGGAGGGTCGAGTCTGTGTCACAGATGATCCTAAAGATCCATTACTGGAAGGTCGCTTTAAAATACGAATCTGAGGAGGGGGTGCAGCGGGGAGGGAGTCATCCTGGATTACAATTGCTGTCCTCATTGGAGAGCGGCTCGAACTGCCACTTGAAAGCCTGTAAAAGCATCAAAACATGACTGGAGTAAAAGCAGTCTACACTGAGCAAAATACGGGCTCAAGGATGAGCAGACATACCTTTCTTTCTGACTGATTCGAAGCTTTTCCTCTAGTCTCCTTTCCATTTCCTAGGTCAAACAAACAAAAAATTAATTCTTCTACTGTAAGAATATAGCAAGAAGTAACATTATAAAACAGTACAGACACACCATTTCAAGGAGAGGCCTCTGAAGCAGCAGCAAGTTTTCAATTTCACAAAGTTATTTATATATCCTTAGTGCAGTGGCTAAATTAATGACAGGGCCAAATTACAGAGTGCTGCTTGAGTAGGTAGACAATATGAGGTTTTTCTAAACAGAGACTTTAGAGGAAAACATTTAAATGGAGGGAAAGATGTGTTTACAGAACCTAATGGCTGGGGTGCCAGACAAATACTGACATAGCCTAAATCTTTAAAGAAATCTCACATTTTCAAAGAGCAGCCATGGTGCATTATAAAGTTTCTCTCTCTATATGTGACCCTGGACCACAAAACCAGTCACTGGGGTATATTTGGAGCAATAGCCAAAAATACACTGTATGGGTCAAATTATGGATTTTTCTTTTTTGCCAAAAATCCTTAGGATAGCAAGTAAAAATTATGTTCCATGAAGGTATTTAGTCAATTTCTTACCGAAAATATATTAAAATTGAATTTTTGATTAGTAATATGCATTGATAAGATCTTCATTTGGACATCTTTAAAGGCAATTTTCTCAGCATTTAGATTTGTCTGTACCCTCATATTCCAGATTTTCATATAGTTGTATCTCGGTCAAATATTGCCCTATCCATCCAAATCATACATCAATGGGAAGCTTATTTATTCAGCTTTATCCAGTGTATAAATCTTAATTTGCGAAAATTAACACTTATGACTGGTTTTGTTCTCCAGGGTCACATATGTATATATGGTACTAAATGAGAGTTAAGAAACTACATGGATAATGAACTTGAACTAATTAACTTTTTCTGTTTTTTTTTTGTCGTGAAGCAATGAATTCCGTTATTCTATAGAAAACAACCGGAGATGTTGAGCAGAATGACAATAACCCTAACAATTCACTTTCATTCAACAAACAAACCAACAACAACAACAAAAAAATTAAAACACCGAGGCCGGATTTTGCCTAACATAATCTATTCTGCTCTACAGACGAAAAAAAAGGTCAGTAGTGCGAGAAAACTTTTTCCCCTTGTATTATTTTTTGAGTGAACAATTATTTAAAAAATCGTCAAACAAAACAATAGCATCGCAAACAAGCTCCACGCATCTGTACAACTATCCGAAAGTTGCACGGAACGAGCTTTCAAAGATAAAGCTTTTACATTTCATTCTGATCCCTACTAATACTTTACTACACAGAGATGTGTGGATTTGCAAATACATTATCCCCACAGTATCATTTACAACAGAACCCAAGATAAACTAAAAACTTGTGAAAACCGCCTGTTGACTGTCTGAATGGAGGCTGTCCCACCTCGACATTCAGCTGCTTTCAAATCGTATTTCCGCATAAAATAAACTCACAAAATTCTACACATTAGAAGACACAGTCCCTTCTCTACGACACCTCACAGGTCTCGGCCAATTCGGCAGCCATCTTTGGTTCCTTTCGGTGGCAAAGAAAGATTTTCCCGTTTTTTTTCATCAGAAGTTGCCCCGGCTAACTTAGTTAGCAGGCAGTTTCGTTTCATTACGTTACGTCATTTGCTTAGAACACAGATAGTTTTACGTGACACACGAATTTGTCGCTTCACCAGCTGCCATTTTTAAAATCGCCTCTATTTTACCCACTGGTTTAAAATAACAGATACCCCACAACATCTGATTTGGGACCAGTTTCTCTTTAACTGCGGCCTACCGCCCAACTCTAAATATACAGGCGTGTGACTAGCGCTAGCATGAGGCCGGTGGTATGAATCAGCCTAATGCTCCACGCGAGGCTGTCTACATTGAAAAGACAGTTTGTGGAGACAAGAAGGAAAGCGCAGCTATCGCATATTTACCCCACTGTCGGCGGCCTCTTCCCAGCTCTCAGCGACCTCCTCATCATCCATGTTTTCCACTCTTGGCTAACTAGGGGCTTCCCTCAGTCCACACGCTAACGCACATTTTCCTTCTACAGCGTCAGCGGGTCATTTAGTGAGCCTCAGTAGCGCCATCTCCTGCAGGGAGGATAGAGCCACCATGCTGTACCGCGTAGACATCAAAAATTCAATATTATAACAAATAAGCAAAATTTAAAAGCCTCTGTATCTATATAGGGCTTGACATTAACCCTAACCAACCCGCCCACCAAATGAGGGTGGATTTTCAGCAGAGATGGGTTAGGTAATGGAGGGTTGATTTTATATACAGTAACAGAGCGCGAAATCAAAGAACAGTGGGCAGTTTAACTGTTTAAGACAAATAATGGGACAGGGAGTTTTTAACAACTATCCTAAAAAGACAATAGAGCGAATAAAACACAAACATGATTATGAACATTTAACTATAACATTTGCAATAACGTATTGATTTATTGAATAATTAAGTAAATAGAACTTTGTAAAACCTGGCTATGACTTGACATCTTAATCCTGTATCTGCCACCAAAGGAAGGTGAGCAGGGAATAAGCCATTGGTTACAGTTCGCAATCTCAACCATTAAAATTTACACAGTGCACCTGTAAGTTATAGTGCCCCTACAATGAGTTACGAAAGGTTCATATTTTGATTTTGGGAGTCCTAAACGATAGGTTGTTGAGCATGCAAGGTCAAAAAAACACTTGCATTTTCTTATAATATGCATTAGTTTTTTTTACTTTAAATGGTTAATTGCACAGGTAGGTGTATGTGACTTTCTTCTTTCAGAGGAATCCAAATTGGATTTATAATAAAGAGACCAGACCCATCCTAGTGTTGTTTCCTTTGAAACTACATTTCCCAGAGGCGCACGCACAACGTTTACATCCGCTGGGACTGCTTCCGGTTTCAACCGACAGTAGACGTGAGAGAAAAGTGCTTATTAAGTTGGAAATATGGATACGTATCATACAAAAACGCATGGATTCGCTACAGGAGGACTTTATTCACCCACGGAGCCGTGTGAGGGAGGTTTTATTACGAATATGTGCACGTTATTTCACATCTTACGAAGTGTAAGGGCTATCATCCATTTAAATCCATTTAAACCCATTCAAAGTCTTGGAGGGGTCTGGACAATTTTTTATTATAACTCTGATTGGATTCGTCTGAAAAGTCACATACACCTAGGATGCTTCAAAGGTATTTGTTCCCTCCCAAACGATTTATCCAACGATTTATTGCTCATAAAGCGGCACCTCTCCACCTTTTCCTGTTGAAAAAAATGTTGCTTCCATATATAAATTTTATGTCCATAGCTTCAGGTCTCTACAGTTTGTTTTGCTGCTTGATATTAAAAAGATTGGTGTGTCCTATCATGTTATTTTAATGTATTATCTTAATTATAAACACACTGGTGTCTAATACAAACAGTTTACTGTACATTGTTATTTTCCTCAAACTGTAAGCCTATAGGCTTACTTCTGCGTTCAGGAAAAAGCTGGATAGTGGCAGAGAATGAATTTGCATTTTCATTCAGACCAAAAAGTGGATGAGCAGAATGCTAATGTTTCATATTGACAACAGCACGAAAAGGCTTGGTACTCGAATTAAAAAGTCTCCTTTTAATGATTCAAGGTGGACTCTTTCTTTTGAGAGGCAATAACTTCATACATGGTGTACTTTCAGATTGAAAACTTTGCAGGGTGTTTTCATTTTTTTTTTTAAAGCTATGTTGCACAATACATAAAAAGTAATTTTCCGAAAATCCATAATAGGGGCATTTCAAAGGGTTACTCCACTCCAATATGAAAATGTTGTCACTAATCACTTAACCCCATGTCCTTCCAAACCCGTAAAATATTTATTTGTCTTCAATAGACAATTTGAGATATTTTGAATGGAAAGCAGTCCGGGTATTTTGACTGTCCCATTGACTGTAAAGTATTGAACATTGTCAGAGTAGTCTATCTGCCATCAGTGGTTCGAGCTATGCCTTATGAAGTGATGAGAATACTTTCATCTGTTATTGAGAATAAAAATAAATGACTGGATGTATATCTGCTTGTGTCCTTGTCGGATCATGACAAGGACAGAATACTGATTTGTTTTCTTTCAGGAGCACACGATTCACCTTCTCAGACTGACACTAAACACACAGAGATTGAGACAAAGACAACATGCAACGTTATTTTTATTTTGAGATTTTTACTAAAAGGGCCAGTGAAAAGAAGATGGGGGACAAGAGAGATAATGTCATAATATCAAGACATCAGTAGTTACTAACACCAGTAAATACTCAGAAAAGAAATATGCATTACCTGTTATGTATTTATTCTTGGAGATTCATTTTATGACACTAGACGGCGCTCTTTGTCATGATACAGTCAGCAATCAGAAATTTGTATTATATTAAAACAAAAAAATTAAAAAACACCTTCTTACCCTTACCCTCTTTGATTTTGATTCTATAGCAGGAACAATTAGGCCGACTGCATTTGCTAAAACAGCTTTAGTTGCCATTTTAATGAAAACTCTTTAGATGTGGCCTATATATATATATATATATATATATATATATATATATATACACACACTACACTAATATTACTAATAAAAGTCTACTATTTTAGTAATATGTTAATGAGTGACCCTAAAATAAAGTGTTACCGTTTTTTTTAGAAAAAACCCAAAACATCCATTCATGCAATATATCGTATATATATATTGAATTATAATACGATATTATAAAACAATATATAGGGTATGATTTTAACTCAATAATTAACATATTGACATATAAATCCTTGTTTCGCTGCCTGCCCGGAGTCCACTTGTTTCTGAACAATAGAAAAAGAACAAAAGGGTAATTCATAACTGCTCCAAAACAGAGACTGGGTGCGTCTCTCTGAAATGGGTCTTTATTATGGCAACAGCAGGTATGCAACGCTATTTTAATATGTGTAGGCTATTAAAGAGAGTTTATATACAACAATCTACTTTCCTTTTTAATTATTTTAATCAAAAAGCCTAATATTATATATGCTTGTTCTCGTTTATCTTCTAGCTTTCTGAATTCAAGTATGTAAATGTACTTTTTACTGACGTCCAGAGAAACATTTACTGTCCGAATCGGGCTTTACATAATGATTATGATAGGAAAGAGTTTCACATACAGTAAGTCACCGAAAACGTGCGCGGTCTCGTGATAAATCAGAATGTGTACAAACCAGTTGTGTAACTAAACGCACGTTCACCGTCTGCTTCAGTCCAAGGTTCTCAAGGCATAAAAATAAAACAACGGCTTATTTTCTCCTAAATACTTAGCTTAATTGTTTAGTTTTGTAGTCTACAACTAAATCGTTAACTCAATCTTACATAATAATAAACGTCCTAGCGACAGATGAAATGACGCAGAAAAACTCGCTTTGATGTAGTTAATAAACTTATATGCTTAATTACAGCTCATTTTAAGGTAGATATGGATGGGACAGCACGCGAAAGGCTGTCTCAAATTCAAGGTATTCCATTACCAGAGCGCGTGGTGAAGTACTGGACAAGAGTGGAGGAGTTCCAGGCATCAAGTGAAGATTTGCTCATTGCCACGTATCCTAAAGCAGGTAAAGGAGACTGTAAACAACATGAGGGAAACAACACAACGCAATTTGAATAATGAAATCATCTTGTCTGTAAAAGGAACTACGTGGACACAGGAAGTAGTGGACAGCATCTTGAATGAAGGAGATGTGGAAAAGTGCAAGAGGGCGCCCACTCAGGTGCGCATGCCATTCTTAGAGATGACTGCTCCTGATGGTTCAAGTTCTGGTATGTTTTATGGAACCAAACTCTGATTAGCAAATGTATAGGTTTTTGTATATCATATGCATATAAAATAATGATGTGTATTGTTATAGGTATAATTAAACTGGAGGTTATGGATCCCCCTCGTATTATCAAAACTCATCTTCCCATCCAACTTGTGCCTCGTTCTTTCTGGGATGCTGGTTGCAAGGTTGGAAGTTTAGAGTTCATGGGCTGTATTAAAAAAAAAATATATATATATAAAAATTATATGAATGCCAAACCTACCTTCATTTTCCCAAAGGTTATATATATGGCTCGTAATCCGAAAGACACTGTGGTTTCATATTATCATTTTGACCGCATGCATCTCAACCAGCCAGAGCCTGGCCCTTGGCCACAATATCTGGAGAAGTTCATGAAAGGGCAACGTGAGTCATGTATTTTGCAGTTAGACCAAAGGGTCCTTGTTTTGTGTAAAATGTGAATAAGCTTATTTACGATATCTTAAATGAACTCCTAATGACTGAATTGTTTTTCAGTGGGTTGGGGATCCTGGTATGATCATGTTAAAGGATACTGGAGAGAAAGGCATAACAAGAAAATCCTTTACATATTCTATGAAGACATGAAAGAGGTCAATCTGCTTTCTGCAAAACATATATTTATATATTTTTGTGTTATTAAAAAAGTAGTTAAGCCAAAAATAGCATTAGCCCTTCAAAAGCTAAAATTTACAAATATGTTGGTGAATTTCGATTTGACAGAACAACGTTTTCCCAGGATGAGTTATTATTATGGATTCATATTTTGACCAGAAGCAACTGTTTAAACTTAAAATGACTGGATAGATTTGCCATGCGATTGCTTGTGGATTATCGTGTTGCTTTTATGCATTATGATTCACATGGGATACAACACAACATTTTATTTTATCTACATTTCAAATTTGAGTTTTTGGGTGAACTATAGCTTTAATTTTTTTTAAAGTCTATATGAAAAGTCTGAGTATTTGATAGCCTGGCTTCCGTGACTGTAAAGCTCATAGGAGCTTAGTCTGGCCAAGCTGCCTTACTACCCGCCTTCTGGGAGGCGGGCTTAACCTGCG
>JAUMHQ010000089.1:9713617-9728765 GCA_032361165.1 Enteromius paludinosus | reverse complement strand
GAACAGAAATGCTCTAAAACGGCAGCTTGGCCAGACTGACTTTGCTCGCGAAATAGAATGTAGCGTCACAGGAAGTACGGACGGGCCCAGGCTGAGTATTTGAGTGATTTGTAGAATTTATTTCAGGACCCGGTTCATGAAGTAACCCGTATTGCTCAATTCCTCGGATGGCAGTTACCAAAAAGTACAATAGAGCATATTGTACAGATGACAACGTTTTCAGCTATGCGAGAAAACCCCATGGCAAACTACTCAAGTATCCCAGATACAATCTTTGATCGCACAGCCTCAGAGTTCATGAGAAAAGGTGATTTTTATGTAATTGTTTTATTTTAGAAACTATCACTGTAATTAATCATTTAAACTTTTTTATAATCTCATTTATTTTATTTTATAGGTGAGGTTGGTGACTGGAAGAATCACTTAAGCACAGATGAGGATGCTGTGTTTGAGGAACACTATCGCAAAATAATGTCTAATTGTACTGTTCCAATACGGTTCACAATATGAAAGACTGAAATGGAGTGTGTCTGTTTTCTAGTCCACAAAACATAATTACATATACTATTATTAATTATATATTCTCATATATGTTTCTACTTTGCCTCATAAAGTATATTGCACATTTCTGGGCAACAAAATGTAATATACTACTCTGGATGGATGGTATTGTTGACTGTTCAAAGCTCTTGAATGCAGTGGAAAGTTCAAGTCCCCTCATAAAATCTCTGGAAAGTGCACTTGATATCAATGAACGGAAGTGAAAATAATCCCCAGCAGAGGGCAGAAATGTAATGTTGTTGTTTTTTATTTCAAATTTGTACAATTTTGAATCAGGAACAGCCCTCAGAAATAATTATGGGAATCCATTAAAAGAAAACTCTGTGGCTGTAAAGAAACAAATCATACAGTTGTAAAAACTTTGAGTGACCTTTGAGACTGTGCTACCAAACCTCCAACTCTCATATCTGCACTTGATAAAGGTTTTACGTGGTTCGCAAACAGCGCAACTGAAAATAACAAAATAAGGTCAGTAATAGTGATTGTGTTGATTTGTTAGGATTTTGTTTTGTGTGTGGGGTCAATTTGGCTAGTGTCTATGTAAACAAATCATTGGTGCATTAAACAATTTCTCCCTTACATATAGGCATGTTGTCCTTCATTTCCCGGTTTCTGCCAAGTGTTCCTACTTGGCTTACACCAAGTGCTATTCCTGTACATAGTGTTTTACAAGGTGAGCCATGAAATTAACATTCTGTTAAAAATATTCAATAATAGAGTTAATTTCATTCTTTTTTTAATTTTAGATTATTGATATGTTGGTATAATCTTGCCCTGCATTGTGAATAGATAGTTGTGTTCAAAACTATTCATACCTGATCTAAGATGGTGTTGGAATTAATCATTAATTATTTATAGATATATATATATATATATATATATATATATTTTTTTTTTTTTTAATTACAAAAATCTAACCTTTTATTGGAGGATAAGTTTATTGTCCTGATGGAAGGTCCAACCATGGCTCATTATAAGATTTCTTGCATGGACAGTCAGTTTAATTTTTTTTTTAATCCAATCCATCTTCAGTGTTTGCTGCTAAAAGCTCTTTGATTTCATCTGACAGAGGAGCCAGTGCTATTTGAAGTTCCTACCGCATCTAAATATGCTGGCATTTGTTTTAAGAGGAGCTAAGAGAGTTTTTCTCAATATGTGGTGATGTAGGGGCTGTTTATTTAATTTTTTAATTCATTTTTTTACAACGATTAGAGGAATTTGGCTTTTGTGTTCCTGCCATTTTAGGACCCTTGTCACCTTGGCGTGATTAAAAACATTCTAATATGAATAGGAATATACTTCAGTGATTTTTTTTAATTAGGGGAATTTCTAGGGACACCAATAATTGTGGCCATACTAGGGAAAAAATATTTATTTCCTAATGTGTTTTTTCCCACTTTCATTTTTTTTCTCCTTCAATTAAATGTTATACTTGTTTGATATTTTTAAATTAATGATCAAATAGATAAACAATACAGACTTCTTTTTACAGCCTTCTCTGATCATGTTTACTGTATATATATATGTGTGTGTGTGTGTGTGTATAATATTGTGTTTTATGCTAATTACAGGGCTTGTAGGTGCTTGTGGAGTATGTGTTCTTCGTAACCTTTTAAAAACGTACTTGTTTGTTGAAGCACAGAGGTAAAATGTATATGTACTATATTGTTTAACCCATGCAGTACGGTTGAAGATTATAGCTAAATATTTGATATTATCTATATACTATTTAAATAATAAGAAACAACAGTTTTTATGTTCATGTTTTTGTACATTTCACTTTTCTATTTCACAGTATCGCAGACCCTGAAACAGACATTAAACGACTGAACAGACTAAATCTTGGACTAACAGAGAAAATTCAGTTTTGGGTCCTAACAGTGGTTCTTTCAGTTGTGGGGTCTCGTGTTGCATCACTGGTAGTTTTAGAGTTCTCTCTTAGAGCCATTTCAGCAAAGATCATGGGAGGATCAGTATGAGCATAATTTATTTGTGACATTAAATTAATACATTTGGGGTTGTCAACTCAACATCGTTCTTCATAAAATGTTCTGTTTCTTTTTGTTTAGGACTCAATAATTGACCCATTGTTACTGCTGCTTCTCCAGTGCCAGTTCTCCTTGGGCTGCGCATTAACCTGCACCCTTAATTTCCTCCACGAGGGGGCACCGCAAGCCTGGCTAAGCGTCCTCCTTGCACTTGGACTGAGCTGGTTTCTGTCTAGCCTGGGCAGCAGAGTATGGCGGCATGTAAATACAATGTATCCAATACATAGCACACAGCGCTATTGTGGACTTTGCATTGGACTATTAACCACTGGCAGTTCAATATTAACCTGGCTCTGCAGTGCTCTAATTATAACTTTTAGTGTATCTGGAATTGCTGCTTTATCAAACATAAACAAGCACTTTCTATCAACCTCTGAGGCTCTGAGATTTTGGACCCCACTTACAATCTGCTACTCTCTGCTGGTCGTGTACATGAATGGTAAGACAAACAAATGGCAAAATTAAATGGCTTTAATACGGTTCTATTCACTGGAATTTAAAAGCGCAGCAGCTCCTTGAAATCATTTCAACCTAATCACTTCAACCTAAACTGATTAAACCATTTTTGCTAAATAAAATTATTAATTTATAAAAAAAACAACAACTAAAATTTGCTGACCACAACATTTGAACAGCAATGTACATTACATGGCAATTTGGCCATCCTTTGAGTCTAATCATGAGTGTATAATTAATCTTTCAGAGGATCGACATCATCCGCCTGGCCAGCAGATTCTTAATACAGTTGTTGTGCGACTGGGTGGGCTTTTTGTGTTACTGATTACAGTTGGCAGCTGGTCAGATGTGCTCCATGTTCTAATCTGCTTCACCGGTGAAGCTGCGTGCCTTTTTACATCTCGAGACCTTTTGGAAGCCATATATCAGGTTAGAACTAATAATCGATTGCATTTGCTTATCTCTGATCTCCAAGGTAGTCAATAGATAAGAATTTGTGGATAAAATGTAATAACATACTGTATTTTCACAGCATGTCACCTATGTGCCTGACGGCCCATTAAAAAGACCTGGAAATCGGGGAGAATTAAGGAATTTCGAAAGGAAACTGGACTAGGCTTGGATGAAAACAAACTTGACCTATATATATATATATATACATACACACACATACAATTCTCTGCAAAATACAATCTAGGTTGTAAACACATCTCATCTCATGAGAGTCTGTGGTTTGAATAAAATACATTTACGTATTTAAGAGATATGTGCCCTTTAATTCATAAACACTTACAGCTGATTTAATCCCTTACCATTTTAGTACTGTATGAAAAAACATATGCCTGTCATAATAATAAATATAGCTATTCAATATTTGTATGCATATGGTGAAATACATTCCCTCTACACCCATAGGCCTATATATATATACATACACACACACACACACACACACACATATACATGTATAGCAATACTAATTTAATTTTTAACAGTAAGAAATTTGGCTATGGTTACCCAGGCATTATAATAACAACTAAGACAACAATGAGTCAAAAGTAGCAATTAGACTAACTAAATAATTTCGTCTTATCTTTTAACCTTTTTGAACACTGTAACATTTTAGTTCCGTCAATTCCTGGGAAGCAGCCAAGCGCTAAAGAAGTTCAACTGAACTTGAACCCAAAATAGCTCCACTGGAAACAAAATGGCCGCGGCGCTGTCATTTCTTTTGTTGTGCTGGTTTTTGTCTACACTGGGTTATGCTCAAAATGGCGTCATATTTCAAAGAACATTCTTTCTGTAACTGGCGCCAAAAATTAGCAACTGAACATTCAAGAACATCGAGTGTGTGCTCTGTTTATGACGCGTAAATCGCTCTGGTATGCATCTGTACGTGTTTAATTCTCCACGGTGGGGCTGTTCCAGGACGTTTTAAATCGCTCAAACGCATTCCACATTCTTTTGCCTTTTTGTTTACAATCCCGTAGTTTCCTCTGTCGAATAAATACATTAATTATTCTTATCAATTTAGCAAAGCAATACATGTCTTCGCGTCCTTAGAAGTTTGCCACACCGTCTTGTGTTTAGTAGCAAGAAAAAAAGAACATTTGTTGTCCAAGTATCCAGGGGATTCATTTATTGTATAATACACAACATTGTTTAGGCCTAACGTGCGTTTTTGTACATCCAACGTGCAACCAATCCCAAATCCAATCCCAAAAGAACTGTCAAAGAATTACATTTTATTAGTTCTGTTCCATAAATAGGGATTTAGGCAGATCCAGGAAGTCCGTGCAATTCCAGTAAAGGCTCAAGACTGAATCTGAAGATTATGTGGCTTGCTCAAGATCCAGCTTGAGAAACTGCTCCACCTCAGCACAAGTTCCAGAATTTTCTGCCACTCGGAGGGTTTGTGATCGCTCTTTGTCAAAAGGCTATGTGGGCGTGAAGAGCGCACGCGCGATTCATCCATTGCGGTCCCTGTTTTGCCGCATTCTGGCGCATGCGTGAACCAGATCATACGCCTCGTGCACAGTTGGAAAACAGACAAATGTTTGTTTTAATAAGGAAATGTTACATGATTGTGCACTATCTTGGGTATTTCTTCAAGACAGCATTTGATTGCCACAATAAGCTAGTGATTAATCATCGCATTTGTTACATTTTGGACGGTTGATCCTTATTGTAAACAGGCTATATTGTCATTAATTATTAAGCTTATATTCGACGCAACGCTTGTCTTTACAAATAACTAATCACGTTAAAGACATGTTCCTGTGAGATGTCCGACACCCGAAAATACAGGCAGAATTTTTTTTATTAGAGAGTTGACTAAATTACGTCTGCACTAAATGAACTATAGTTCCCCGGGTACATAGAATCTTGTAATATCTTTAGTTTTGGTTTGTGAATCGTATATACAACAGACTATTAACGCGCCTGGATTCTGGGAAAACAAATGGATGTGCAAACGTATACAAAGCAGCAGTACTGAAGCTAGTAATACTGTCAACACCGTCCTACCACTGACTCATGAATAAAGAGTTTGAGGGAAACCACAGGTCTCGTACATTTTACACTCAAAGATTATGATTAACTTGCATTTTTTAAAGCCATATTCTAGGCTGCCAAATGTCATACTGAAGCAAAGGCAGCCAAGTCCAAAAATGACTTTTACCTTGCAATCTAAACCGAGGCATTAATCCATCGCATTTGAACATTTAAAAGTGATTTACAAAAAAACACGGCACGTCCGATGATTTGATCCATGTGGTATTCCGAGTGCTCATTGCATATGCGCGATCTCGTCATGAACCGGAGCGCGCTCCTCGACAGCAAGGTTGAGGCTCTCGTAGTCAACACAGCTTTCAAGTGCAAGCGGGTCCAATCGTAGTGTCGAGTCAGAGGAACTACTCGCCCACCGTAACACACATTCAGCCGGATTTAACTCAGTCAAATCTTCTGTATGACCGGGGGACACCAAAACGCAGTATGGTCCGGGAAACCAGACATTTATGGGTGGGGAATTTACCAGAAAATGTACGAGAGGAAAAAATTATCGAGCACTTCAAACGGTAAGTGACGATTTGCCGAGAGCGAGACAACATCCAGCAATGTGCTTCCTTAATGTGTTTTGGGGGAAAACAATAGCAGCGCACCGGTGCGGAGTTAAACGCCTCAAACGTGTGCCACAACTTTCGCAGCAACGCTGCTATTGAGTTGGCTTGTTTTGGCTCACTTAACGTACGCTGGCTAGTGAGTTAGCTTTCGAGAGTCGCAGTCGTCGCTAGGTTGCTAATTAGCACGGAGGGTCGCATACAAGCGCGTTACTGGTAGCTGCATTACAGCTGGCTCCAACTTGCGTTATTTTGCGACCCAAACGTCAGTAGCACTATTGAAAGGTAGTAACGTTTGTTGCTTGGTGGTTGAAAAAATACCGCGAGCGAGCTGAATGGGCTAAATGATGCCTGTACTACTAAAAGCATTACAGTGGGTGTTGTTTTGAGCTCGGCTCAGATGTCATGAATGTCAGGCGAGCGGTGACCGTCAGTGGCTGCATCTAGGAGAAGTCAAACAATAGCAGACGAGCTATTCAAGACGAGTTTCTGTTTGTTCAGGACCAACCTGAAAATGATCATCTATGTCAGTCTGTGAACATGTGGCGACAGTTCCTATTTCTGCACCAATAGGACCTTTACTTAAGTTGTCAGCCAGAAGTTTGCGTATTGTGCTGAGATGAATATACTCGCATACATGGGCTGTTCTGTTTAGGATGGGAGTAAGGCGTAGCGATATTTAGTGTTACAAGCATTTAGCGTTCAAATCCACCCACATAACAGTTAACTTACCCGAGGGGTTTGATGTCCGTTTCTCACCTGCATGGATTCAGGTAATGCGAGGTATATCGTTTTTACAAGTTACAGCCTGGCTTTGGGTGGAAGGCATAACTAAATCAGAATAACATGGTTTGTTGGAACTAAATGGTGCGAATCTATCTTTATCCGAAACAGCGTGGCGGGATTGCTTCCTCAGTAGTGACATGGCAATATTACACCAATACATCTGGCTTTAATGTCGGTTGCTTGATTGTTTATATCATCCCAAAACATAACTTATTATCGCGTACATCTCTATAAAAGGTTGGATGTCTAAATATACCCAGCTTTACCTTCGTACATGCAGTATAGTCACCTAAAGCGAAACTAACGCAAGTCTAAACTACATTGTTGTTTATATCGACGCAACATGCTAACTAACGTTATATTATCGCCGAGCTCTATGCGACGAAGGTAATATAAACATAACGTCATGCGTTTCTATAAACCCCTTTGAAACGGGGTAAGTTAGTGTAAAGAGAACTACATGTAGACTTTACTGACCACATTCATTACCTACGCGTAATCAGCCTGTCAGTCACATATTTGTACGAATACAATCAAAACACACACGGGTAGTGTTTGAAAAATGCAGGTTTGATCATAAAATATATCTATATATATATATATTTTTTTTTTGTATAGCCTGTATTGTACTAGAGATGTTTAGGCTGAACACCATAATACATAGCAAGATATTACTTTGCGCAGGCACTGGTAACTACATATAGGATTTGCGTATAATTTATTCATTTTAGACCAACCGCTTTGTTGTCTGAACGGCAGGCTTTTGTTCACGTGCCCTGTCCATTTAAATTTGAATTGTGGTAATAACGGTCGCCCCTTGAATGGGAACTAAATTAAAACACGCTCTTGTTCAATTGTGACGGAATATTAAAGGAGAAATGTTTTGTTGTTGTTGTATACAGGTAGTAAGCACAGATATGTGCATTTGTATAAACAAATGGAACATATTTATGTACCCCGAAGTGATTTGTGTACGGTGTCTGTCAAAGCTCAGGTCAGTGCGGCAGAGGTACTTATTGAAGATGGGGGACGCGAGAATGAATAAGCAGTGTGAATAGGTTTGTAAAATGGCGACGGAGATTGTATAGTGTGTGAGAACTGGTGTGTCAGGCAGCTGCTCACCTAGAGCACCCATTTGAATGCTTGTTGTTTATTACACATTTTCATATTTTGCTTGCCACGTGTTGTTTTAACCCCCATGTACACCTGTCGTCTGTATACACACGTTTTGTGTATTTGTTTGATGATTGACAGCAAATTAATGTATATTATATTTACATAAGGTTTATACAAGCAACATAGTTTAAGATTTGTGTAGCGAAAAGTAATGTATTTTTATTAAACGCGTCCCGAAGAGGTCAATGGAGTAGCTCAAAACCTCTTAGTGACGTTTCAAGCCTGAATGATTTGGCGGAATGATGACATTTGACTAAATTCATATACATATTGTGCTGCAAGATGCTGTTTTGCAATTCTGTGGTGCACCAGAAACAGGCCATCAAAATCTGATATTTGTTTTTCTGTCGTAATTGTTGAATGTATTCAAATGAAAGGAGATATTACTGGCATATGGTTGACGCTACTCATACAGTGGTACATTTTTGTGTGATGAGGCAGAAGACAGGCTGTTTTTATTTGAATAGCCTTATTTACATACTGCACAAATGACTGGCATGCAGGTTTGTTTTTACTCATGTTTTTTTTTTAACATCTAATCTGCCCTTTGCAGATTAGCAATACATGCGATGCTTATTCATATCACTATAATTGATTGCAAGTACTATGCAATGCAATGCATTTGTGTTGGCGACAATTAAATGCCTTTTCTGCTATTTTTTTGCTTTTTTTTTTAGGTATGGACGTGTGGAGAGTGTCAAGGTGCTCCCGAAACGCGGATCGGAGGGTGGAGTGGCAGCTTTTGTGGATTTTGTGGACATTAAGAGTGCTCAGAAAGCTCATAATTCTATCAACAAGATGGGAGACAGGGACCTACGCACCGATTACAATGAGCCAGGAACTATTCCCAGTGCAGCTCGAGGCCTGGATGATAGCCTGTCCATAGCCACTCGTGGGCGGGATGTTTCAGGGTTCACAAGGGGGACGGGGGGCCCTGTGTATGTGCCCCCTGTGTCACTCCACAGCAGAGAGGGACGCTTTGAACGCAGACTAGACGGGTAAGTGGACATAGTTTTTCTGAAGGCAGGGGGACCATTCGTTTCTTGTAACTCATCTCTCCCTCCCAGTTATTTCCGTCATTAATTGGGCTAATTTATTGTTTTGGGGGCGGGTGACATGAGGGAAATTAAGAGAACACACTGGAGGGTATTAATTTGGGCATCACGCTTTGATGCTTGAGGTCTGTCATCGCTCACCGCGTAAAGCGAACCAGTTGTGAAGTTAGTCGAAGCATGGTGAACATGCGCCAAAATTCATTATCATTATGTAGAGATTAGCGTGCCTCTGCATGGGGATTCTCTCTGAGTTGGATATCGCTGCGAAGAGAATCCAGGGCATGATTCGGATATCAAAATATTCCGGGATTTCTGGAAGCCAGAGCGAATCCGTGACCGCGGCCTTACCTGGAACCGCCCTATTCTGGAGTACTGTACCGGCCAAGGTGGATTAATGGTTTACATCATGTGTTTTTGCTCTGTTATTGTAACACGATTACGGTGTTGATCAATTAAGACCCATTGATTGGTAATTGGAATATTGAAATGGGTGGTTTAGAAATCAGTTCTTTCCATTCCATGATCTGGAGCGCTCTGGATGTTATTCTCTGGATTCTTAATCACACTGGATTAATACTACCCAATGACAAAGGATGTTCTATCACTACGGTTTCTTTTCTCTTTTTTTCGGGATTATTTGTGGTGTTAGGGTTTGCCTTTTAATTACATGGGAGACTTCTGCCATTGATCAACATGGTAGAATGTGACAGAAACGCAGTGAGCAAATCTCTTTATTTATCCATTACTTATTTCTAGACCATTTAAGTTCATTTTTGCTTTTTTTTTTTTTTTTTTTTTTTTTTTTTTTTTCAAAATGCCAAAGAAAAAAAAAGGATCTAAAGTAGCATTTGGTAGAATATACTGAAGAAAGAACAGATTTTTGGATCCATACAGTGAAGCATGGAGGTATTGCTATTGTGGGGCTAAAGACATCTCAGTTTGGATGTGAAATATACCACTGGATTACAAAGCCCCATAACGGATCTGGGACTACAGTAGACTTTGGATACCCTACAGTAAAGAAGAAAGTCTGTTTCTCCCAATGGACTATTCAAATGCCAATGGATTATTGATCTCTTTTTTTTTTTTTTTTCTCCAAACATCAATGAAGATTCCACTGGGATTTGTAAAACATTGATCGAATGTTTTACATTTTTTCAGAGTTGACTTGGATTATTACCACTCAGAGCGATGAGAACATTGGTACCTTGTTCTGTTGGGATATTGAAGAAATAAACTATTTTCAGCTGTAAGGAGGTGGTGGGATAAGATTCCAATTAACTGAATACTTTTTTTTTTTTTTTATGCACCGAAAAGGGATTTTAAAAGTCTACAGAGACATTTCGCTTCAAAGGACTAATGAAACTATAGAACACAAGTAAAGCAGTATGAAGAACAACATTATGGATTTATATTTTTGAACTTCTTTCTCCAGCCTGTTTTCGATCTAATGGGGATTTTGTTTTTGCACTGAACTGAGTTGGACATTCTACCTCCTGACTTTTACCTCCATAAGCTTTTGCCATATTGATATTGACTTATTTTTTAAGATGCATGGATTCTTTTTGGCTATTACGAACTATTATGTTGGATCCTGAAAGATAAGGATTACTTCGTTGTTTTTTTTCTTACCATTTTTACATTCTACATTTTTAACCCCCTTTTTTGCTCACAAAGTTCTGTCTCCCTAAATTGTATTTGGAATTGTAGGTCGGGTTACCGCTGTCTGAAAAGGTTGGTATGTTCTGCCCTGTGTATTTTAGCTGTTCTCTAACCCCTAGTTTGATCCCCTGTCTTTTTTTCCATCTCCCACTAACAGATGTAGCTGTTAAACAGGCTGTTTTTAGTAGCTTGTTGGCATTTGCAGATTTTTACCTCACTTTGCTGTCCCTTTCCTGATTCTCACTCTTTTTCACACTCCCTGGCTTTTTGCCTCTCTGCTTTACCTACGTGACAAATTTGAATATTGTTTGAGGCTTATCAAGAAAAATAAAGGTTCAAATGACTTTAAAGAATACAGCAAAGCTAGCCAAACACATTACAGCTCTATGAAAATGGAGGAGATGGCAAATGAGCTGTGGAGTGTTGTGATGCAATGTGTCACCACTGTTTGTCAGTTCTTGTGGAAATTACAGGAGTGGACTATATGTACTGTAAAGGTTGATCACAGTCAAGTTACACAGCTGGCTTCACTAAACAAAAGCATCTTTAGGAACCAAATAGGAACCAAACGTTTTTAAATCAACTAGGGCAGATTTGTTGCAACTTGCTTACTTTCACTCACTGTCAGGACTATCTCAAGCTTTTAATGGAATTTTTTCAGTGTTATTTCAACCTTTTAATGATTAGAAATGACAGCAATTCACTTGCATCTAATATGTTAATGTTTAAATCTCCTGTGTTGCTTGGCAACCCTGCAGTTAATAATTGTCAGTGGTCATTAAAATGTAGCAAAATATTAGTGTATTATTGTTATTATTATTAATAAATGTAACTTTTAGTGGCTTAGATACAAGATTAAACCATAAATACAGTGCTCCAAGAACGATTCTTAACATTTATATTAATGTAAAAGACCTTACCTCATAGGTTAGGGTATTGGTTATTAATATTTTCTTTTGCACTCTACAGCCTGACCAGGACAAATGATGTTGAAGCGTACTATTTAAAAAAACCTTTATTCCAAAATAATGAGTTTTTATAACCTGTGGCTTTGATTTTATTCTTTAAGAATGATTTCATTGTATTCATGAAACCACCTTCCTTTTAGTTAATTAAATCACAAAATGAGGCTTTAATACGCGGTTATGTCATTCTATCCTAGAAGGGAAGTAGGTTGTCTGGAATTTCTAATTAAAAGATATTTGCTTTATTATATTCAAGGTAATACCGTAGAAAATAGCTGTGTCTAATTGGTCATTTTTAAGTGTAATGGAAATGCAATATCTCACTAAAAAGACAACAACAACAAAAGAATTAAGTTCATTTTAGTTAACTAGAAAATTGTAAATTGCCGTTGTAAAGTAAATGAATGTCCTGATTTCTTTTCCCCTTATACACTGTGTAACTTGGAATGTGACTGACCATGGCATGCATGACCTCTGTCATGCATTACTTTCTTCCCCTTTGTTTTCAGTATGGATTCAGTTTGACTTCAGAAATGCAAAAAGAGTTAATTGCATAAGCAAAATCCCAAATAAGCAAAGAAAAAAAGCCCAAGTTGTCCTGACATGGTATCCGTATTTATATTGAATGCTACAATAAAAGACAGTCCAAGACAGCATCTTTCCAACATTCACTTGCAGTCTATGTTTTGATTAAATCACTCTTCAAAGCATGTCACTTGACTCGTATGCCTGTCAGGGATGAAAATAACATTCATTTCATTCTTTCCGTTTTTCTTTGCCATCCTCCATCCCTTTCCTTGTCCTGTAGGGCTGCAGACGGTCGGGAGCGGTCTTACGATCACAGTGCCTATGGACACCATGAGCGTAGCAGCAGCAACAGCAGTAGTTTCGATCGCCAACGTCACTATGAGACTGATTATTACAGAGATTCTAGGGACCGGGCCCTCAGTGGAGCTAGCGGGAGTGCCAGTTCTGCCAGTGGCAGCATTGGAGGCAGCACATCAGGGGCCAGTGTAGGTGTTGCAGGGAGTGCTGCAGGAAGCAGCGGTGCTGTTGGAAGCAGTAGCAGCGCTCCTGGAGTAGGAAGTGGCGGCTCGACACCGGGAGGCATTGTCTATTATGGTTCACGAAGCCGGAGCCCTACTCGTTTTGAGACTACAGAGACTCGCTATGAGCCACGTGCCCGTGAAGCTTTTACACTCGCCAGTGTGGTCCATCGGGATTTATACAGAGAAGAAAGAGGCAGACGAGGAGAAAGGACATACCAACACAGTCGGAGTCGTTCACCACACTCTTCACAATCACACAATCCATCACCACAGAGTCTGCCGAGTCAAGCAGCGCGGCCGGCACGCTCCCGCAGTGGCTCAGGATCCCGCAGTCGTTCCTCCAGCTCTGATTCTGTCAGCAGCACCAGCAGCAGCGGCAGTGGCAGGTAAGTGCAATAAAGCATCTTGGTGCATCTCATTAGCATGTTGATGCCAGTACGTTCAAAATCAAATGTTTGTACACTGCCTGTCCAAAAAAAAAGTCACATGGTATGCATTCTTCATGGTGGCTTTATTTTTCGATAAACTTCTGCAATGTCGCACCATTTATTCACATCCATTGTTGCATTAATGTTTGGCCAAGAGCTTGTATTGATGATGGGAGAGTTTGACTGCTGCGCAAAGTCTTCTCCAGCACGAGAAGGTCTGGACTCTGTGGTGGCAAATCCATGTGTGAAAATGATGTCTCGTGCTCCCTGAACTACTCTTTCACAATTTGAGCCTGATGAATGCTGGCATTGTCATCATGAAATATGCCCGTGGCATCAGGGAAGAAAAAAATCCATTGATGGAATGGTCATTCAGTATTTTCAGGTAGTTAGCTGACCTCATTCTTTGGGCATGCAGCGTTGCAATGGGATGGGTACCGAAACTTGTTACCGGTGCTAAATTATAAAAGCCCGAAGTATCGATAAGCTCTGACGTTAACGGTTCTGCTATGGTACTGCAGAAAAAATACATTTCCTATTTATTGTTAAATAATCATTACCTAGCATATTTTAACCTTTTCTAATTTGTAATAATATTAAAGACATTTGCCTGCACTTGGCAATCTCCCCCGCGAAATGTCTGTCTGTTCCGCTCATAGGATCAAATACAGAGCTCGCGCACGCACAACTCCAAAGCTTGCGCCTAATAGAGTGACGATGGTGGAGAGAACCGAACGATCTAAACAGGTGGTTTTTTACTGGTTTGGCCTTTGGACCCACAGTGTCCCATGGTCACCAGACCTACAATATATATGTTAGTGGTGGGCCGTATGCTAACGCGAGACACTAAAAAACATTTCCCCATTAATCTATTCAAAAAGTTTGGTCGGGAGCTGGGTCTATACTACGCAAGCTATGATGACTTTCACCTTGATATTTTAGCGCGGATGTATACCTAGCCAAACTGCACTGTAGCCCTATTCAGACGGGACTAGTTTTCTAAACTACTGTACGTGTGAGCTTTGATTCTTATCAGCTGTCGTCCGTGATTTTCATATACCGTTTCGGATGCGATTAACATGCGATTTATGCGATTTATTACAGGTCAGAGGGGTCTATTTAGTACATCTTGACCGTGAATAATCTTACCTGATACTGATATTATAATAGTCAGTCTTAACTGTTTACGTGATCTGGCTCATTATTTGTATTTATTGATTTCTGTTATATATCAACATATATTAAACATGCGTGTGGTAAGAGCATCTACGGCATATCGCATTGGCCAAAACACACAAGGAAACGCGTTGTTAAAAATAATATTCAGACTCTAGAATGATCACAGAGGTTGAGAGAGAAAAAACAAAGACATGGCAGATTCGGATGGGATTAAAATCACCAAGTACTTCTGTGAAACAAAACATTCTCTAACGACCCCCTGTGAAACTAGTCCCGTCCCAAAAGGGCTTTATTTTAAGTCATTATTTAGGTAGCACACATATTCTGAATGCCTTTGGCAGAATTCAAATGAACCATTTTAATCTAGATTAAATAAAATGATCTATGCCCATCCCTAATAAATATATATATGTATTTATTAAAGCGACTAGCGACAAATCTCCAATCTCCAATACTGCTCGAGCTCGTGCGAGCTCTTGTTGTCTCGGTGTGCACACACACCTCTCTCTGCATCTGTTCTGTTGAGCGAGAGGCTGACAGGAGCAGGGCTTTCAGTTAAAATACATATTATGTTGCTTCTAACTCGTTTTTACATGCAAATAGAGCCAAAATCACAGCGTAGCCATTGTCTATATCTTATGTGTACTTGGTTTCATTATTATGA
>JAUMHQ010000089.1:9690217-9707030 GCA_032361165.1 Enteromius paludinosus | reverse complement strand
ATCCTTTGCGATGTACAGAGACTGGAAGCGCCTGGCAGAAGCCCCTCCCATGACGTGAATTCGCGTTTGCTGTGAAGTGAATTTCCCATGAGAATAAAGCGAGTAAACTTAAAATGTTCAAGCGTCCAACTACGTGTGAATAGCATGATTTATTTGCGCAAGTCGCGTCAGGTGTGAACGCAGGGTAACGTAACGGAGCGGGTCACATGACTCCACACGCGGTAGGGTTTTTAAAAGGGAAAGTAATCGAAATAATTGACCTGGAAATATTTTATCGATTATAGGTTCTGAATGTCGATTTCGATTACTTTTCAATTAATTGCCCAGCCCTAATAACAACAATGATTTAATTGAGGTGACTAAAGTCGACTGGCCGCTAGAGGCTGGCTCCATTTTAAAAACTTTACAGCATAAAAACATTTTTACATCCTGGTAAAAAAAGCGGTTTTGCTCTGTGGACGTAACAAGACATTTATTCTTGCGTTCACACCAGACGCGAATGAAGCGTTAAGCATAAGTGAATGCAAAGATGCAATTAGACATCCTGCAGCGCGATTCACACAAATTGAGTGCACGTTAAACAAGCCGGCTTGACACTGCGCGCCGATTGTGCTTTCATACTGGCAGCGTATGTCGCGCGCAGCTTGTATTGCAACAGGCTATAGACAAGCATCTTTCTGTCGTATTCATTCTCCGAACACTGTGTGCTTTCATTTATGGCATTTCCAGCATACTTTGTCATGAGACTGTTTATATTCTAGTTCACACAATAAACTTTAGCAAAGTTTTCAATATGTGTATGTGGAAAAAATAGCAGGGCTTGTCAGGAAAAATTATGTCTGACCCTTCTCACATTTTGTATAAGAAATATTACATTTGCCAGGCAACAGAAGGCTTGCATGCAGATGCTAGATTGAATAGGTTAAGTTTTGAGATCCAAGACAAATTTTGGAAAGAATTCCAACAAAAAAGTTTATTTGGATTGAATAATTGAACTGAAAAACTAATCTTAAAGCTAACAAATGCCTCTAGTTTTATTCATTTAATAGACTTTTGAGGTGTGGGCAAAAACTTGTGTAAATTATGTGTCAAAATTAAAGTTAATTTAATGCAGTAAAGTAAAGATGTTACTGTTATTTAATTTTGTACAATTTAGTTTTAATTTGAAAACATTGTTAATTTATAGTTGTTGCTAGATTGCACTGTGTACTGTATCTCAGCTGAGAAATACAGATTTCAGCATTATTAGTAATCTGTGTGTGCATTTTCCTTGATAACAAGCAAGTTGAGTCAAGCCACTTGTTTATCGTATCGCAATCGCAAATCGCAATTTTGACCTTAATAATCGCAATGTGACATTTTTCCAAAATCGTGCAGCCCTAGTATTAAGCCATAAGGTTTTGCATAATTAAGGGTATGGTGACATGAATGAATTTTTAGCTTCAACAACACTCTTTAGAAACCTACTGGTGATGTCACAGACACTATGTTCATGTTTTGTTTTGTTTTTACAATTTATGATTTCCCCCGCCCCATTAGCACCTCTTACTGGCAGATAATGAATTTGCATTTGCAAGTCTTTGGGAAACGCTGGTGTCTGTCAGCAAACCAACTAAATCATGCATAAGAACAGTTTTGAAAAGGTGTTCAAAGTGTCATGAAACCCCTGTTTCAGCACTAGTCGTTCACACCTTAGATCTCAAAACAAGTCTAGAAATAGGTGTGTAAAACTGGTAGTGGGGGTATAGAGTGTGGGAACAGTGCAACCAATAAAAAACAGACCTGCAGCTCACTCATCATACAGATAAACAGATTCTGTATATCATTGTTTGCAGTATATCACAAAAATCCATCGCGTCAAAGCGTTCAGGATCAGATGTACCTCTTATTCACGCATATTTTATTTGAAGAAGACATGATATGTGCATGTACACTAGGGGTGGGCAACTTTGGTCCTGGAGGGCCGGTGTCCTGCAGAGTTTAGCTCCAATCAAACACACCTAATCAAGATCACTAGAAAGTTACTGGCAGGTGATGGTTTAGAGCATGAGAGAAATATAAAATATGAATGAAACACGTTTGCTCCGGTCCAGATATGAAACGCATCCAATGAGTAGTGATAAGCTTGTCGCAGTGTTTCACGCAGAAACCACTTTGAACCTTGTTCCTCAGATTTGAATACTCCAAAATGTTTGCTATGATCATATTTTCCATGTGTGTTGGTAGATCATGGAAAAACTAACCGCCTGCACCCAAACTTCAGCTCTGGTCGTGTCTTAGGAAAATGTAAAAAATACTTTTTTTGTTGTGTCACAGAGGATATGAGCATTTATGTCGCGGTGTGTCTTCAAATGACACTGAGGAAAGAATACACATTTGCATAATACACTTTTTTCTGCATGCTACTGTGCAGTGATTGGGTTGAACAAGCTTGCTGTCTTGAATAAATGTAGAAACATGTTGATACTACCCCTCTCCACAGCCTATTTATAACACACGCCAAGAAGCGGCTTTACATCACACCTTGTGGCAAAACCTCAACTTTGCTTTCATCCCGAAAGAACGAAATTGATCAGAAAAATGAAAAGTAACCACTTTCCACTTATTGATAACATTTATGAGTGCTATTAGTGTCCGTACATATCTGTTCACATCTCATAAAATGTGTTCTGGTGTTTCATGATCCATTTAAGTTTTAAGCTATTAATTAGGCTACCTCTACTATTAACCTCTTGTGCCCTGCAATAATCATTTAAATTAAACTCTCTTTTATGAGAGAAAGGAGAAGAAAAATAGAAACATCAGCAATGGTCAAAGAAAACCGCTTTTCGGTCGACCTCTATTACTGACACTTAAATTGTGTTTTTTTTTGCCACTTTTGCACTTGTTATTAATGTATTTTGAATGCATTGGCCACTATATTGAGAACCCCTGACCTAGAGTGTGGTAGATACTTTCACTGTCACTGAGAGGCACTGTTTCTTTTTTTTGCAATACTGACAGAATTTCTTTTTTTGCAATAGTGCCTCTCTGAGGTGGGAAAATAAACTGCACGAATAAACTGTATTAGCTGTTACATGTAGTACATATAACAAATATAATATATGTTTAGTAGTATTTTTGAAGTATTTGCCATAAATAAAAAAAAAACAATAAAATAAAATCTTATGAGGCTTCATATTTACCTATGTTTTTACTGATCGATAATTGTTTGTTCTGGATACTTCCGAACCACAGCTTTTTTTTTTTTATAGCACTGTGTATTTGTTAGTGTTCACCTTTTCTTACAGTCTGCATTCTAAGCTGTTTTTTGTTTTTATTTTCTCACAGTAGTGATTCCAGCAGCAGCTCCAGTGATCGGTCACCAGCTAGATCTGTTCAGTCAGCAGCTGTTCCTGCCCCTCCTGCTCAGTCCGTACCTTCATTGGACAAAGATGAACCTCGCAAAAGTTTTGGTATCAAAGTGCAGAACCTCCCTGTGCGCTCAACAGGTGAGGCTTTAATGAAGTCTAAATGAACACATGCACTTTCCAAAAAGGAAAAAAAAACATTGCTCGACTAATTTAAGCATTATCTTGGAATTATGCTCTCTCTATTAATTTTAGATACAAGCTTGAAGGATGGTCTTTTCCATGAATTTAAGAAACATGGCAAAGTAACATCAGTTCAAATCCATGGTGCCTCTGAGGAACGATATGGATTAGTGTTCTTTCGCCAGCAAGAGGACCAAGAAAAAGCTCTAAGTGCATCTAAAGGGAAGCTGTTTTTTGGCATGCAAATTGATGTCACTGCTTGGCATGGACCAGGTAGGATTTAGCCATTTGGTACAAAATCCATTGTTGTTATTAGATTTATAAGCAGAATTTGACCTAACATTGTTCTCTAATTTATTGCTCAATAGAAACTGAGAGTGAGAATGAGTTCCGACCTTTGGATGAACGTATAGATGAGTTTCACCCCAAAGCTACAAGGACATTATTTATAGGAAATTTGGAGAAAACTACAACTTATCATGACCTGCTTAACATATTTCAACGTTTTGGAGAGATTGTTGTAAGTAGACATTTGAAAGTGTGTGTTAAAAGTTGTGCAAGGTTATTAAACTAAGTCATGTATTAATGTTGCATATTTATGAAAGTATTCTGTTTTTACCAGGATATCGATATAAAAAAGGTAAATGGTTCCCCACAATATGCCTTTCTCCAGTATTGTGACATAGCAAGTGTCTGCAAAGCAATTAAGAAAATGGATGGTGAATACCTTGGCAACAACAGGTTAAAGGTGAGTATGAGATCAGATTATTATTATTATTGGAGTTTTTTGTTACATATGGCTAATAGCTAATCCTCATTTAATATAAACATTTAGAAGAAGAAAAAAGTATTTACAATTACTTAAAAAAAATAAAATAAATAAAAATGATAAAATACTCATTGGAATTAAAAAATTTAGAATGCACATGATTAAACATGATTTTGTTTTCTTTCAGCTTGGTTTTGGCAAAAGTATGCCTACAACATGTGTATGGTTGGATGGATTGTCCTCCAGTATTACCGAACAGTATCTCACAAGGCACTTTTGTCGTTATGGACATGTTGTAAAGGTGAATTTAATTTCTTTATGACTTCATTACATTATTAAAATGTGTTAATTGTTCTTTAGTTCTTTTTCTTTATTAGAATAAGTGCATTACATTTTGAAGTTCACTCGATTTCTATGTATTAAAACATTCTTTTATTTAGGTTGTGTTCGACCGACTCAAAGGAATGGCCCTCATCTTGTATAATAATATAGAGTATGCACAAGCCGCTGTCAAGGAAACAAAGGGTTGGAAAATTGGAGGAAATAAAATAAAGGTCTGTAATAATATAATATGAACTGTCCCATTGACAAACCAAACCGTTTGTTTGTCTAACACTGCTAATTAAATTTGTTTGTAGGTTGACTTTGCCAACCAGGAAAGCCAGATGGCTTTTTACCGTTCAATGCAGGCATCTGGACAAGACATAAGAGATTTCTATGAAATCATAAATGAACGAAGGTTAGATGTGTATGGTAACACCTCGTTTATTTTTTAGAATATGCTTTCATTTTCATTCATTTGAATTTTATTAAATTTTTTCTTTTTTTGCAGAGATGAGCGCCGGCCGCCATATCATGAGTTCACAGCTGAACGGACATACTATGAGACTGTGCATACTCCGGGTTCCTACACAGAGGATCCACGTAGAAAATATCCTGCCAGAAGTCGAGAGTTTTATTCAGAATGGGATCCTTATCAGGGAGATTATTATGACCCACGATACTATGATGACCTCCGTGAATACAGGGATTATAGAGACCCATATGAGCAGGATATTCGGAAGTACAGCTACTTACAAAGAGAGCGTGAAAGGGAAAGAGAGCGATTTGAAACGGATCGTGAACGAGATCACGGTCGACGAACAATTGAACACAATCAAAGCCCATCCCATCCACGTCGTACTGCTAGTCCTGCTGCCTCCCCATCCCTTTCCGAACGTCCTCCCAGTGACTCTGAACATCATGTTTACAGCCGCTCATCTGAGCAAAGTGGCAGCTGCAGCTCACTTTCTCCACCACGATTTGAAAAGCCAGATAAAATTCGTTTGGAGAGGCACAATAGGAGTGACAAATCAGAGAAAGACAAATCCATTTTTGAGGCAGAGCGTGGAAATGGAGGAGAAAAAGATAGACGTGCTGGACGTAAGGAAAAAGACAAGGACAGGACTGAGAAGCAAAAGCTGAGGAAATTGAAGCTTGCATCCCCTACTGCTCCATCATCAGAGCCAGACATTGAACTTGACAGGGACACAAGCCCAGAGGCTATCTTAACTGTGCGAAGTAAATCCAGCAAATCCTTGATCAAAGACAAAGACTGCTCTGGAAAAGGAAAACTTGATCTGCCACCTTGTGTTGTCCAGCTGACAAGAGTAAAGGAGAAGGAAGGGAAGTTAATAGACAGTATCCTCACTGAGAAACAAAAAACAAAGGTTGGGAGTGACCCTGTTCGATCTCCAACCACCCCACCCTCCGCTGATCACAAGAGTGTGCCTTTCCGCACAGAGACTCAGGCTAGAGATTTCTTTAAGCATGGAAAACATCTTAAGGACAAAGGCTTGGCTAGTCAAGTTGAGGTTGTGGATAAAGAGAGCAAAACGAAAAACAAAAAATACTTCAAAACTGATTTTGCTTTTGACACCAGCTCTTCTGTGGATGCTGACCGCTTGGCTGCACGGAAGAAGCGCTTTGAAGAAACTGGAAAGGCTGACAATTTAAGGAAGATAAGTCAGGAGGAGGATGAAGTAAGGTTAAGGAGAATTATTGATGAGTCATTGCTGAAAGACATTGATTATGATAAAAAGATGCAACGAAAAGAAGCACATAAGAGAGAAAAATTGAAGATGGAGAGGATGGTTACTGTTAGTAATACAAAAGAAGAGCTAGACACTGTAATGTCAGTTGGCCTCAGTCTAGACCTTCAGGCTCGACTTGGGGAACCAACTGAGGAGGCAACAGATCCCTTAGATTGCCTTGATCATAAGACAGGTATTGTTGGAGCTCAGAGTCAACCAAGTTTCAGTCTTGCAGTCTCTGATGATGGAAGTGAAGATATGGAATTTTTAAGAGACCAAGAACAACATCAATTTACTAGCTACCATATACTCTCCTCGAGACTAGAAAGAGATTCTGAAAGTAAAGAAAGTTTGCTCTCAGACATTGATCACTCACAGAGTTGCAGAAAACAAATGGAGCAGAATCGTCGCCTGCAGCAGCAATTGCTAGAATATGATAAATCTGATAAAACGGAAAGCACACCCAGCACTGATGCAGAAGACTTAGAGCATCGCAGTCTTGTGCATGAGATAGGAAAGCCCCCTCAGGATGTAACTGGAGATTCACCACCCAGCAAGCGAAAGAAATCAGGACCATTTGAATTTGATTTTGTCACTAAAAGACAGAAAGATTATCAGAAGGTTAGACAGATAAATGATGAACCTGAAAGGAGATTTGCTTCACTCCCAGGGACACCCTTTGCCGAGGATGCATCACAATTGCTGGAAAAAGATCCAGATTCACCTGTGGCAATGAATAAAAATTACTTGCATTTTGATGTATCAAAATACAATATTGGCAACGCAGTGCACCAAGGGCTTTCATCGCATGCAGAGATTTTGAAAGTGAAAAGATCAGTCACGGAAGAGGAGTTCTGTTATGAGAGCAATATTAGGCAGGGCACATTGAGAGGAGAAATGAGCTTCCCCACTAGCATAGTTAAACGGGAAAGTATCAGAAAACGTCCTGAACGTGAATTAGAACCCGGGGAGGTTCAGACGGACTCTGATGAAGATAGTGAAAGCAGACAGCTGAAGCCAAACTCCTTCAAAAGAGAGAATGAAGACAAGCTTTCAGATGGGAAGTCTTCTGAGTCACTTGAAAAGAATAAGTTCTATGAATTTGCACTGGATAAGACCATAACACCAGACACCAAAGCTTTGCTTGAGCGTGCAAAGTCACTGTCCTCATCTAGAGAAGAAAATTGGTCTTTCCTCGGTCATGACTCAAAATTCAAAAGCTTTCGTAATAGCACAAACAAAGAGAAGTCTGAACCCACTCCAAGACCTATTCCTTCTTGGTACATGAAAAAAAAGAAAATTCGCTCTGATTCTGATGGAAAGCTTGATGATAAAAAGAAGAATGCAAAGCCTGATGAACAAGAACGACAAGAGCTCTTTGCTTCACGCTTCCTTCATAGCTCAATCTTTGAACAGGACTCAAAACGACTTCAGCACCTTGAACGGAAAAATAATGACCCCGAAATTAGAGTTGGTAAAGATAGTATTACAAGTGATTCCCCAGGGGAACAAGTTGGAGCAGGAGGATCAGACCTCTCTCAAGAACCAAGAGTACTTTTTCATAGTCGTTTCTTAGAACTTCAGCAAAGAGATAAGAACCAACAGCTGCCAGTTTCAGAAAGATTTAGTCTAACCGAGGAAGAGGAGGACGAGGACAAGGAAGAAATGACATTGGATGAAGAGTTTGGGCCTTCACCCAATGAATCAGAAATTTCTGAAGAGTTAACAGTTAGCAATTTTCCAGCTACAACATCACCAATGTTTCTGTCTAAAGTTTTAGAAACTTCTGTGCAGCATGACAAGCCGGTTTTGCCCTCTACAATAACAAACAAAGATGGTCCAGAAATGGTGAATGAGCAGTCAGAAGTTGCTCCAGTAGATTCTCTGCCATCAGTTAGCATAAAGGAGGAGAACACAGTTGTTACAGTGAGTGCTATACCCAGTGAACCCATAATAAAGGAAGAAGTAACTGTCAAGGAACCTAATGAAAAGCTGAGTGAGTCCATAAGAGCTGTAAAGCCCACTGTTGAACAGGATATTGATGTCAAACCTGGTGCATTTCTAAGTAACATTGAGCCAGAACGTGATCCTTTTCATTCATCTTCTGCAACATTTTCGAAGCCCAGTCAACCTCAGGAGATCGCAGAGCTTTCAGAAACAAAAATAGAAACTGTTAATGCTTCTCTTCACAAGGTTACATCTCCACTGGATGTGGAGCTGCCAGAAACAGAACCTGTGGTTGAACAGGTACAGCCACAACGTAAACAACCCAAGAGTAAAAAGGTAAAAACTGCCTCACCAACACCAGTCCCTGAAGCTAATGAGAAACCACCTACACGAAAGAGTGAACGCATTGACAAAGAAAAGCTAAAAAGATCTCCCAGAGGAGACTCTACAAAACTCATTGCTGACCCCAAAAACTCGGCAAAATCTCCAGTTCATGCAACAGATTCAGAGCAGGGCCTTGAATCAAACACAAGCCATGGCAAAACACGGCCGCGACGGAATGTGCAATCTGTCTATGCAACACCCCATGAGGATGAGGCATCTCAACAACCAGGAAAAGAGATTACAGAACCTCCTCGTTCAACCCGTAAGCGCTGTAGCGATAAGGAGACTGCTGCACAACAAATGGTAACAACACCTAGCAAGAGAGGTCGTCCTCCCAAGACTCGTAAAAAAGGTGATGATATGCCTCCAGTTAAGGAAGATCAGACAAAATATTTTGAGAGTGAAGATACTGAAAATAAAGAGTCAACAAGTAGTGGAGAAATATCTAAAACAGCAGAGACTTGGCGTTCTCCGCGATCCCAAAAGGGGCAGTCTTCACCAATAAGAGCAGGGCAAATTAGAAAAACATTGAAATTGGACAAAGTTTCAGGTAGCCCAGAACCCATTCAGTCAGATACAGGAGTGGTTGATGTTTCGCCTGCCCTAGATCACCAGAATGAATCCAAAGATGAAACCACAATGCAAGTTGAACAGTTGTCACAAGATGCCAAACAACATAACATATCTAAAAGAGAAAAGGGACTTGCACATCCTGCTGAAGAAAAATCAACAGATAACAACAATATAGAAATCACTTCTGTTGAAAAAACGCAGACATTAGATGAGAAGAAAGTCAAGGCATCAAGGTCAACACAGAACACCAAATTGATACCCGATGAGAAGTCTGTCAGTGTTAATCTCACGGTGGATGCAGTTAAGGATGCCCTTCATTCAGGTGATAACAAAGCTGTAAGTTTGGAAGGGTCTTTGAAAACAAAAACCACGCAGATAGTAAAAGAAGACTCAAACATACCAGTTTACCACAAAGAGGAAGATGTTCACAGTCCTGAGGAAAAGGAGACACTTTCAGAAATGGAGCCTCCTACTGATCCTGTTGCTGCCTTGCTTGCTCGTCAAATGGAATTGGAAAGGGCAGTGGAGAATATTTCAAGACTAACAGATGATCAGCATCCAGCACCTTACAAAGAGCCTCGTGCTGAACCAGCTACCCTAACATCACCAATTATAGTACAACCTGCAGATGCAGAAGTAGAAAAGCCTGCCAATCCAGCAAGTGAAACTGAACTGGCTGCTGCAATTGATTCCATTACTGCTGAGGATATATCAGGTGATGCAGATGGATTCTCTGCTCCAACAACATACACAGCCCTCCTTCCCACACCAGAAACACTTGTTTTGCCAGTGTCAAGTGAAGTTATTGAACCGGAGACAGACTTGACTGTAAAGACTATTGTAGCATCCGAACAAGGTGGTGTTATGGTCCCAGATTCTAAATCGCCTCAAGCAAGTAACACAGATACTGCAGAGTCTCCATTATCAGAGGCAGCCAAAAAAGGAGGAAGAGCACGACCAAAAGCACCAAAGAAGTCCAGAGGACGGAAGGTTTCTTTGAACAGAAAATTAGAAATCACTGATGATGCAGTGCTGGAACCTGAATCCATTATTGTCAAACTTCCAGAATCTATCCCAGAGGAGATTCAAACTGCCAACCCTAAGGCAGCAACATCAGCAGCTGCAGCAGCTGTAGTTACTGTTGCTGCTGCATGCAAACATGAAGCTACAGCTGCAGTGACTTGTGATACACCAAAAGAGGCAGAACAGCCTGCTGTTGACCAGCCTGAACCTCAAGAATCTGCATTCCACTCTGGGAATAACAGTCCTTATTTAAGGACAAAACAGCCATCTCCTGAACCAGTGGCACCTGCCCTTACTTCACCTACAACTTGCCTGAATTCACCTGCATCATCCAAGACTCCTCTCATACCCCCTGAGTGGAACACTAGAACAGAAGAGAAAGGAATTCCACCTAAAACACAAGTTAGTAAGGCACTGTCAACACCAGGACTAGGGGGATCCCCAGCAAATCCCCCCATGCCTCCTAACACAAAGGCCTCTGATATTGACCCAAGCTCCAGCACATTGCGAAAGATTCTAATGGAACCGAAGTATGTGTCTGCTTCAAATAGCAATGCTGTCCCAAGTATGCAGTTCACAACCACATTAGCAGATCCACGGATGTCTGATAATGAAAATTCAGTGGAGACTGTGTTGCCTTTAAAGACTTCTCTTCCCGAAGACAGACCTACCCCTGTAAGTCAACTTGTACCCCGTACAGCACCAACCCAGCCACCTACTTTGCAACAATGTGAGTCACCACAGATCCTAAAGGAGAAACTGGCTATAACTTCCACCGCTACTTCAGTCATTAGTCGGATCCCTATGCCCTTTGATTTTGAGGACACTCCTCACATCTCATTAAGCAACCGTAGCTCTGGAATGTCCTTACCCAAGCAGAAGTATCGTACAGGCTTGAATGAAAACTGCAGGTATCATGGGCTTAACGCCTCTGATGATGGCAGAAGTGTTGGGCGCCCAGTTGTCGAAAGCACACAATGTAACACCGGGTCAAGTACTGGTTTGAGGGTCAATACATCCGAAGGTGTGGTAGTTTTGAGTTATTCTGGACAAAAGACAGAGGGACGACAGCGGATAATTGCTAAAATTAGTCAAATCCCACAAGCCAGTGCTGTGGATATAGAGTTTCAGCAGTCTGTAACAAAATCGCAGATAAAACAAGAACCACCATCCCACCCCTCTACCCCAAAAGGATCGCAGACACCTACAGGTTATGGACATGCAGGGGTAGTATTAGCTGGCCAAACATTCAGTGCTCAGCCAGTTATCTCCTCATTTAATCAGGAAAGTCCTGGCTCAGAAAAATCTGAAACATCCTACCACACTCCAGGTTCTGCGAAAACCTTCCAACAGTCCACAAGTCATCCTCAACTTCTGAGGTATGGTCAGTCAATAACACAGCAGCAGCATATTAAGAAAAATGGAGCAACTGAAACCCTTTCAATGAAAGCTGAGATAAAACCATCACAGACCTTTAATGTTAAACCAGTTTTAAGCCCACACCACCCATCTTTGGCAGGCAATCACATCTTAAGTCCAAGTGCTGCACATGAAAGGGTGGTCTCACAAACCAAGCAAGATTCACATTCTCCTAGGGCATCAGGCCATTCCGCATCACCCTTTCCAAAAAATTGTCCTCCTACCAGCTCTGTTGTTTTGGGACCAGCTGGTCCTATATCACAGTATGTGTCAAATATACACCATGTTGAGCAGTCGGTGATCATGCCCCCTCATAGTGTCACCCAGTCTTTGCCTATAGGTCATTTGTCCCAAGTAGATGTCAGAGCCGGTACTCCATCATCATCTGGAATAGGATATGGAATCCGTTCAGAAAATCTACTATCACCTCGATCTGCGCCTCCACAGCGCTCCACGACTCCTCAGCCTGCAGTGATTAGAGATGTTGTACTTAAGTCACACGTAAGTTCATCTGGTGATGGTCAAGTTGTTGGAACAAGCAATAATGATCTGCAGAGTCTCCCTCAAGGACTTCGTAGAGCTTCTGCACCACAGTTACAACCAGAAAGCATCGTAATGCAGCCTGAATTTAAGGGACTGCATCACAGAACATTACGTCTAGATCAGTATACCAGAGATGTGTGTCTTCTTGTGCACCAGCATTTGACCGACCATCCAGGTGTTGTTGAAAGCCGCCAAACTCGAACACCGGAGGCAATGCAGTCACCTTCACACATATCATCTGCTTCTAAAGTCTCCCCTGTGGTAAAGAATGTTCCACAGACTGTGAGGGATACAGCAAAAGCGATGGAGCTTAAGATGTCACCCTCCCCTCACTCTGACAACAGGATAATTGGACACCCACCTGGCTCTGTGATGGTATCTCCTCAAGGAGTTCAGTTGATTCATCCTGGGAGTGCAAACTCCATGTCTGAATACTACAGAGAAATGCGTGGCTTCCATCCTCAGTATCCAAGTCATTCAGTAATTGGAATTAACTTGGCTAATCGTGGAATAGCTGCATCACAGGTGAGAGTTATTGTTCTCTACAATCCTAATTTATATATTACTGTTAACAAGCATTAGCCATGAAAGTTTTATTATTATTATCTTGTCTTGATTTAAGATGTATATTCTTCATTAGGTCTCACAAATTGATCATGGTCAGAGACACAAGGTTCCCTCTGTCTCCTCCATTGAGTCTGTGGGAAGTTTTGGTGAATCAAAACTTGACGGTTCTCACATTCGACACCCAAGCTCCATGGATTTGTCTCACATATCACGGGGTCAGGGCGAGACTGGCTCCCCCTCTTACACTTCTCCAGCGACTATAACACCCAAATTGGAGTTGCCTATCACCGTGAAGGGACCTCAAGGACCTAACCAGATGCCACCACTATCCTCAGCAAGTTCTCAGATGCGATCAGACTTTAAACTTGATCACACAGGACTTCGGTCCGTTGATATGGTGCAGTTGTTAACGGTTTGTAAACTTAAAAAAAAAATTACTTCTGTTTGTTTTTAAATTCCATCAGAAACTCAGTAAGAAACATTCTTTAGGTTGAAACCGAGTTTTTGTCTTCCTTTTAAGCAGAAATACCCAATTATTTGGCAAGGTCACCTGGCACTTAAGAATGACACTGCAGCAGTACAGCTGCACTTTGTGTCTGGTAACAATGTTCTGGCTCACCGTTCACTGCCACCACCAGAAGGAGGTGCCTTTCTTCGTATCGCCCAGAGAATGCGCTTAGAGGCCTCACAACTTGAGGGAGTTGCAAGACGTATGACTGTAAGCATTCGGCCTATTTTTATAGCCCTTTCTCTATAAACCACGTTAAATCTAATTTATCCATATCTATCAAAACTAAGCAAGACAAAATCGATTGAAATGTCAGGACCGAATTTAAAGATTTTTTTTCCCACTAGGCTGAAAATGAATACTGCCTTCTGTTGGCATTGCCTTGTGGACTGGACCAAGAGGATGTCCACAACCAGACCCATGCTCTTAAAACTGGTTTCATCACTTACCTGCAAGCAAAACAAGCTGCTGGAATTATCAACGTCCCGAACCCAGGCTCAAATCAGGTTAGTCCTCTCAAGAATGCAAATTACAGTGACCGTTATAATCGCGCAGTACAAAGATTTCCTGGAAGAAAATAGCTTGGCAAGATGCTGATGTCTAACCACTCATTACAGATTAGATGCTTCAATATGTGAAAACAAATAGTTTGTCCATCTGCTGACTTAAAATTGTACATTTCACTAACAAAGAATTTTCTTTCATCTCCCTTGTAGCCAGCCTATGTTGTCCAGATTTTCCCTCCTTGTGAGTTTTCTGAAAGCCACTTGTCTCATCTTGCTCCAGACCTTCTCAATAGCATCTCCAGTATCTCTCCCCATCTTATGATTGTTATAGCTTCTGTATAAGAGGGAGATCCCAGCTTCCCACACGAACATGCCAACACCAGCCTTTGGAACTTAACTTTTTTTTTGTACTCTGGAAAGCACCTCAATGTTAGTCAAGTTTACTCCTTTTGGCCATTTATTCACTTTATTTTTTTTCTTTCACCAGCCTTTCAATCCATCGAGTCATTGCCGCATCCGTTTAACTGTGTATCACCTTACAGTACACAGAGATGAATGGAGCTATTTACAACGATCAATTCTCTGATCATTTTTTTTCTTTTCTTTTTCTTCTTTTGGAGATTTGTATCTATGGTTTTTAAAACACTGAAAATCTTTGGGAATATTAGGACATGGGGAAACTTTTTATTGATTAAGATTTCTTTCTGAGGAATAATCAGACCAATCATTGCACTATGTTATGAAAATAAAAAAAAAAGAATAACAAGTTTGTACAAATTTGATTATTGAAATTGTAATTTTACTTTATTACTTGGACATGCTTCATTCACCAGCCATTTTTGTGGTAGAGACAAAAAAAAAATGTTATCTAGTCAAAGTAGTTCAATTGAATTCCTTTGACACATTTTATAAAAACATAAAACAAAAAATAATAATAATGTAATATAAAGCAGCTACTGTTCAATCATAAGTAAACAAGTTACTTCCATGTTATTTGTAGAAATGGCTCTCAGTATAGTCCTTGTTATCTCCGATAGGGACAAAATGTGGGAGCATTGTGAGTTGTACAGTTTACACTTGATGCCTCGATTGGGGATTGTATGTATACTTTTTTTTTTTTTTTTTTTTTTTTGCTTTCCTCTTAATAATTGCTAAGTGAATCGGGCAGAGGCCTGGTTGTAAATATGATGTATATTTAAAGCCTCTTGCCATCAACCGTAAAAATTAACTGTCAGTTACCACTCGACTATCATTTCATATTTTTGTTTTGTTGCTGTTTTTGAAATCAATCCTGTGCCATCATTTTTAAATGGAGAAAACCTAAATGAAATGAGATTCATCAAGTTTTATTTTGATACTTGACTTTGTATTTTGTCACTTGATCTTTAAGGCCTGCTTTTACATTGCCTTGTTTTATGCTTTTTGTCCCCTACCTCTATTTCTATCTGTTTTATTTTGATGTCGGTAACTATTGGGGGGATCTAAACTAATATACTGTCCTTAGGACTCCCAAAGTGTTAAATTCTGTTAAATTTTCCACTGTTTCTTTCTTGGTTTTTTGAACATACCTCTGAATGTCCAACAAGAACAGTGCAATGCAAGTGGTAAATATACTTTGTAAAGAGATGAAAACAAACATTGAAAATATGTACAAATCTGTCAGGAGACATGATAGAGACCAGCTTTTTTGGTCTCATTTCTTGATTGGTGTCTCCTTGAGCCAAGCTGTAAATAATCATTTTCATTTTGTGTTGCTTTTTTTTTTTTCCTCTGTCTTCGTTTCATTTTTTTTTATGTCAGGGTCATTATTTTGTTTTGTAAGACAAAACAAAAGTATGTAAAGAAAACCGATGCAGAAAGTAAACCATGAGTCTTAGTTTTGCAGTTTCATTGGGTTACTACAAATTCACTCATGGTCATTTTGAAGGCACTTACATTTTTGATATACAAATTTAAAATATCAAAATACCAAAAGAAAGATTAAACAGATACAGCTGATCTTAAAATTTTGTCTGATTTATCTTTTCATAATTTTGAGTGTATTTTGCGGTTCCTCTATGAGGACATTTAAAGATGTAAAATAAATTTTGTTTGTTAACACCTTTGCAGATCATTAAATGGTCATTCACTCTCTCTGTGTTGTTTGTTGGTTTGGTTCTGATTTTCATTCGCTTATCAGTATGACATTTGTTATAAGCAGTTTATATCATATTGCTTACTGTTGGTAACCTATTTGATCATTTTAAGAATGCATTTAAAAATTTGAAACGTATGAAATCAAGTTTAACATTTAGTTGAAGATCAGCGACCTAAAGTGGTAGTGCCTGTATCGGCCACTTGATGGCAGGATTGTGATACTGATAACGTGTATTTTCATCTAATGGTTTATCATGAGATTTGGCTTATAGTTCACTAGTCTTTTGTGTGGTTATACAGTGAACCTGAAAATTATATCTAGTGTTTTTCTTGAGGCCAAACACATCTAACCCTAAATCAATGCTAATTCTTTAATCTTAAGAAGAACTGAAGGCTAATACGTAGAGACACAGAAATATAAAGACGGCAGGCCATACCAAAATAAATAAATTGATAGTAATTGTATTGTATTTACAATTATTGTATTGTATTTAAAGCAACTGTTGACACAAACATGAAAATTCTGTGAACTTTTTGTTTTTTTGGTAGGCCTACAAACAATAGAAGTCAATGGAAACCTAAATTATCAAAGGTGTTTTTGGTAGAAAATTTACAAAATATCTTCGTTACACATAATCTTTATGTAATATTCTAATAATTTCTAGTGTATAAAAAAGTATAATCTTAACTTATAGGCTACAATGTATTTTTGGCTATTGCTACAAATATACCCATGCCACACGTGTGTGTGTGTGTGCGCGCGGGTTTATGTGGTTTATGAGGACACAAATGTGTATAATGACATGGGTATGACATAGGTATTACAATATGAA
>JAUMHQ010000089.1:9661090-9690117 GCA_032361165.1 Enteromius paludinosus | reverse complement strand
TAAGAAGTAGGAAACGATGGTGTTTGAGACTCACAGTATGTTATGTCCATGTACTGAACTTTTATTATTCAACCATGCCAAGGTACATTCAGTTTTCCATTCTATAGCACCTTTAAAGTGTTCTTGTAATAGTTCCAGTTTAGCACAATCAGATATACAGTACTTCAACATATCTTTCGTTGGACTTCAGCACTACTTCCACACGACTTTAGTTATTCAAATTTAGCAGACTTTTTAGTAAACCAGAAGTATACTTAGCACAGTTTAGTGCAAACAGCTCTTTATTGTATTGGTGTTTGTTATGCAGTGCTGTTACCACCATTTTTATTAAACAAGCCACACAAGCCTCTTTTTTGATGGTTATGAGAGTTTTATGGTTAAAAGGCACTCTGTTTTGCGTAAAATCACTGTAATGTACAATCTCTCATGGTTTATTGCTTTAATTTAACCTGGGTTCCTCAGTGTGCTTGTAATAATCCTTTCATTTTCTTGTAGTGACTCTCTCTCTATACAACTGAAAATAAACATTTGATCCATGAAGGGGTTGTGATGCAAAGGAAAGAGCGAAGACCCCATCTCCAGCCCCCTTCCTCCGAATCAACAGAACGGGCTGCATTTCAGAGATGCTGAAGCGTCGGAAAATCGGCCAGTGAAGTGGAATTTCTCTTTATGTCTCTTTCTACCGACCACACAGTCTTGCAGTAATTTTAGGGTTAGGGCCGCAGTGGCATCTCCTCTATTCCCCTCATTATCTCCATCTGCAACCACATACTGTCGAGCCTATAGTGCAGTTCAACCAAACTACATTTAAAGCGTTGGTCGTATATGAGCTATAGATACCAGTGACGACTCTCACTCCAATTCAGCCAAACAAACGTAGGCTAATCATTGATTTCTCTCCCTCTGCCTAATTCTGTCTGTCATTAAGCACGAAAGTGACCACACCTAGTGTTTAGTGCCCTAAGAAGCTGTCCTTATTTAAATGTCCTGTTTCATGATCACGTATGTAATCGCTGAAGTCGCTTCATAAACTTTCTGTGGTGATGGTTCCCAAACGAACCCCCCCCCCCTGTTTAAGCCCCTTCATGTGGCTCAGCGTGTGTGTGGTCTTCTGCTCTGAGTGTCTTTCTGAATTGTGGCTCACAGTCTCTGATCTTACAGTAAAATGAACTCTGACCGTGAACGAAGTAAATATTTTACCAAGCACTTTGTGTTGCAGTAAAAAAATCATCTTCTTGAACTTTTGACCTGGTTTGCAAATTTACCTGCTAATGACTCTTATCATGTGATTACACACAGTATGTCAATACAGATTCAATCGTTACCATAACAAACTAGAAACCATAAAAATTCACACCCAGTTTGAGTGGAAAAAAAGTCCTATAGGTTTGAAATGACATGAGTGAGTTAATGAAGGCAGATATTTCATTATTGGGTGAACTGTCCCTTTAAGAGCAGGAAGCCGCAGTGTTTCCACTGAGGTATACATTATACATATAGATATACATTAGCTCACACATGCGTCTTTGAGCAACACTTGCCGCTGTATGTTGATGGGCTAAGTAACAAAAGACCTGCTGTTTGAGTGGACTACCACCTGTCCTTCAACAGCACTGCCTTCACAACTTCCCCCACACTTTCAAACCACTCTTCATCCATTCAGGACTTAAGTTTCAAGATTTACGGTGTTATTTGCAGCTAGTGTACTTCAAGCGCTTCACATTTTATAATCTCAAATTGCTCTCGTGTAAGAACATAAACTGTCCTCACAGAGAATACAAAATCAGAATACAGCTCTCACCACTCACATTATATTACAAAATTATTTGCAAGAATAAGGTTTTGTGCAAGAACAGCTACTTTTTAATGATACGTTTCTATGTAAATCCATCTCTTAAGTTCATATGCATGTGTGAAAAAGGGGTGTGAGGTGAGAATAGTGGTGTGGGAAGTTAAAAATCTCTGAAATGTTGGGAGCAGCCCTTGGTGTGAAAGATTTTGTGGATATGCAGTCGTCAGAGGTGTGGAAAGTGGATGTTTTTTGGGCAAGAGCAGTGCAATAATGAACTCAACAAACATAGGTTGCATATTGGCTAATTTAAAGCATTTGTAGTACATTTCAGTAACAAGGTCATTGAAAACAAATCTCTGTTTAAGAGATTGAGTAATTGTGAAGACAATATATCAGTTATTTACAAAAAACAAAACAAATAAAACATTCCCATTTGTTGCCAATTTTTATCTAAATGAACTGAAAGTGGGATGACTGTCGTAATGCTTTCTGTTCAATAAAAGCTTTCACTTGTGCACTTCTTGTTGGTGACTCCACTGTGTGGCTGTCAGTGGAGCAGCTAAGTAGGGGTCTCAAACACAGGGAGCTTGACTCCTAAATTCCTAAGAGTTGCTAGGGGACACTTTTGTCATGAATTCAGTATTGTACTCCAACTCTTACCAGTTCTGCTTACAGTTGATACATCCCCCCCCCCCCCTCCCAAAAAAAGGAATCTTTGATTATAGGCAACTCATTTTTTAACAATAAATAGTACAGTTTTGTATATTAGTGCCATTAATATTGTAGTAATATATTTTTTATTATAACTTAAAAATTTGTTTTTATTTACATTTTTCATTATCATTGAAATTTTAGTTAACATATTGATAATAAGTTGTTTTCATAAATTTTGCATTTGTTTTTCTCCTTTTAAACATCTGTATTTTATATATGGTTTATATATATATAGCAAAAAATAGCCTATTTAGATAAGTGAAAAATAATTTTGTTTTATTTTAATTTTTCAAATAAAATTGTTATTGTTTTAGTTTCAGTCAATAGTAATAACCCTGGTCCTACTATACAGTATGCCATACTTGAAAAGAATAGTTCACCCAAAAATAAAGTGTCTGTCATCATTTATACACCATAATTTTTCAAAAAAGAAAATGTTTTCGTCTGAACTGAAAGTGAGAACACAAAACATTAATTTGTGTTTTATTTTTTAATTTTTATAAACGATAAACATGACAAATTAAAAGTAAATGTTGTAAATTGAATAAAAAAAAAAAAAAAACTTTATTAGTTAAATACCTACAATGCATTGGATAACAGTTTAAAACATAATGTTAAAAATATGGCATTTGTTGTATGGTTATAATAGTTATGCTACTGCCGAGAAGATCAGGATCTCTGATATGGATAGAAAAAAAAACATTTAAAGGGAAGATACCTCAATTTGATGTCTTGAAAGTTAAGATTTTGGTATACTGTAAATTTTACAGGTAAGCTACACGCTGAAAAGAAAGGTCAGAGGCGGGGTCCCAGCGTGGAGCTCATACATGTCAATCCCCATGACCACCTCCTTCCTATAAAGACGTCGATCACATTCCAGAGGGCGGGGTTCAGCAAGCTGCGCGTTTCTCAATGAGTCTGTCGAGAGCGCAACAGGACTGAGCGTGGAGCAGACAACATCACTGTCCACTCCGAACACAACATGGATTACAGACGGATTAAGCGTGTTTTATTTGTCAATGTATTTATGAACTTTGTATTTATTTCTCTTCAGAAAAAGGAAGGTGCGTGGAATTTATGCTTTCAAACTTTCTAAAACTTCTCACACGCATGGCTTAAACTAATTTAAAGCTATTTTACGGCGCCGTATATAGCTACCTAAACGTCTCTATGGGAATCACTGCAATGTTTGGCATAGTATTAACTTAAATCGACCTGTTTGAGAAACAAGAGATGTTTTTAATGTCTAACGTTACTTGTTTCGTCGGTCCGGTGCAAGTTCGTGGGTAAAAAATAATTGCAAGTTTGAATAGACTACTTCGAATTGTTGAAATTGTTTAAAATGTAGTATATGCCTTTAGGCTAATAGACTGTTTTATATATAAACATCATGTAGCAATACCTAAATGTATCTCTCGCGAAGGTAAAACATTTATAAGCGAAGACTGAACGTAGCAATAAAACATAGACTAGCTACTAACTGGACTTGGCAACGAGTCTTCCTAGTAGTTTGAGTTTTATTAATCAATTATAATTTCAAAAGGCTGCAGACATTATTTCCACGTTTGTTTCTAGTAGGAACAAGGTATTATTGCATATTTACTTAACTAATTGCTTTATCAATTATTGCCGAAATATTTAATATATGATATTTTTGCGTTATTGTCACAGAGGTGCTGCTGGATATGGTGGCTTCGGGAGCAGAGTTGGGTTGGTTGACATCGCCTGTTGATCACGGGGTGAGTTTACTGTAGGCTACTTCTCCCGTAAGAACCTTCAGTTTTATGGGCTGTATTTCTTTTCGTTTGTTTGTAATTTTTGAATGAACAGGTTTTTTTCTTATTGGACTTTACCCTCAAAACGTTCCTGGAAAAGTTTAGAGGATTGCACATACATTGCCTGCTGAACACTTGTAGTCTCGTGCGATTTTAAAGCCCTGTGTTAGCGACTGTAAAACTGAGGGTGTAATTAACTTTTAAAGGTTGGCGCATATGGTGCTTTTTGTGACGTGAGCTGAAGCTATAATGTTAACTAGAATTTAGAAGCGTAATTGGTTTTGAAATCAAAAGGATGTGGGTTATAACATGGTAGCTGGTTATAAGACCAATTCGGACCAGCAACGAACAGTACTGGGCATAGTTTCTTAGGGTAGTCAAGCTGGGTATTGATAGCTGCTTGACAAGGTTAAATCAGCTAAAACCATGATTTAAATTAGCTACTGGGTTTTCCAGGAGGGAATGATCTGGGATGGCAAGTACAGACTTGTTAATTTCCTTCCCACCAATACCTTAAAACGTGGAAAAAGCAAAATGCACGCAAAGCAATTAAACCTAAAGCATTTTCCTTCTTCTCATGGAAAAAGCAGAGAAATTAAGAATGTGAACAAGGTGTCAGCATGTTCAGCTTTATAGAAAGCTAACTGCGCTCTTAATGAGCTGTTGTTTATTTAAAGAGTTCAGTGTCTTTCAAATGTATGCAATGCTGTAAACCGCAAAGTTCCTTTTATATGGAAGCATTCGTTGCAGAAACCAGTTTATTGCCATGCCACACACTATGAAAACAATGCACCTCTCCTGTAATTAATATCGTGGTGCACATGAAATTAGAGCTAAGAACACACATGCACACTGCATGTGAACAGATATGTTACAGCGCATTACATCAGTCATGCAATAGAAAGACTGCTGCATTGTTCCTTGCCAGAAGTTGGTGGGTAATTGACCAGCATCCTCACTACTACTTAAAATTCCACGGTCAGGACATTTCGTGTTATTTTTGTCCTCAGCATTCGCTGGCATCTTTTCTTTGAATTTTTTTTTTTCCACAATCTTGGTTTTGACTTTCTTGCTAACGTCCATTTTTTTTTTATTTCACGTTGCAGTGGGAGATAGGCCAGCGGGCTGTGAACGGCTCTCTGTTGTATAACTATTATATATGTAACGTGGAGGAACGAGAACAAGACAACTGGCTTCGTACTACATTCATCCAGCGCCACCCCACCGCTTTCCGGGTCTTCGTGGAGCTGCGATTCGTAGTCCGTGATTGCAACTCTTTCAATGCAGATTCGCTTACCTGCAAGGAGACATTTAACTTGCATGCCTATGAGGCAGACGCGGACATTGGCACTGCTTTCCGCAAAGGCCTGTTCCGCAAAGTGGCCACCATTGCTCCAGATGAAATATCCAGCCTTGGAGAGATGAAGATGAACATTGAGACAAAAGTAGTGGATAATCTTTCTCGCAAGGGCTTCTACCTGGCCTTTCAGGACATTGGGGCCTGCGTTGCCATTTACTCTGTCAGGGTTTACTATAAAACATGTCCAGCAACAGTGAAGAGCTTGGCAGTGTTCCCTGAGACTGTGGCAGGGGGAGAGAATCAAGGCCTACGAGAGGTGGCTGGAAGTTGCGTCTCAAACGCTGTAAGTGAGGATCAACCTCGCATTTATTGCACCACGGATGGGGAATGGGTGGTACCTATGAGCCAATGCCAGTGCAAACCCGGGTTCGAAGCCATGAACGATGCATGCCAAGGTAAGACATAAGCTTCTTTGTTTGTTTTCCACCAGCTGTTGTCATTTAAGATTTCTGGTGTGGGTCAGAAATCTGAATATTGAGTAGACTTCCACATAGATTGTGATTAAGCATTTCAGTTGTAGTATATCATTATATAAATTACTGTTCTATTTCACAAGAATGTTTTGTATAATTGTGAATTTTGTCTATCCTTACCGTACATGCTTGTGGCTTTTGATTATTTTTCAGCACTCTATTTAAGAAATACTATACTGAAGTTTCTTCCTGTTCTTTAATGGCTCTCATTTTTTACAATGTAACATACTTTTCACACACTATATTTTCCACTCTTTAAGCTTGTAATAATGTTTTGCTATATATACAGATAAAATTTGTTCTTTATACCTCTGCAAAATGTAGTGTACTTTCTAGATACTGTATTTTCCATATTTTAAGTTGCTCATCAGCCATTTTGTCATGCTGTCACTCTTAAAATTTCAAGTGCTTTGAAAGGTGTTTGTTCTTCTTCACTGTGCGTTTGACTCCCATAACCCCCAGCATTCTTTAAAGGACAAGTTCAGACGTCAACGACTTTGCAAACCCATTGTGCTTTAGGCAGAACGTTTCAATGACAGCTTTAAATCTCACATTGAGAAAGTGACAATTTCTCTTTTTATTAGGCTTATGTCACAGTCACCTGTTTTTTTTTTCCTCTTGTCTTCTTATCCCTGCCACACCAGAGCAAGATGAGCCATGTGACAGTCCTAAAGTGCTTTGTGACTGTGGAAATGAGAACACTGGCGTGTTTGGACTTGATTAGAATAATGCAGTTTTAAACGTCCTCTAACCTCAGCACTTTAACATATTTCCACAATTCAGCCACATGCAGCGACAGGTAAAATGCAGGCGAGAGAAAGTTTCGAACAGGCCATCTGGGTTACAATTTCTTAATGCACATTACAGTTACCAAGTTCATGCGCGTGCATTTTTGTTGGTCTGCGCACATTCCTTGTGTTGTAGTCCAGGAATTGTGGGAACAGGTGTGTGTGCATGGTTTAGAGTGGGAAAAGATAAAGTGTCAGACTTTGGAGAGGGAGGAGATTGTAGTGGAAAGGTGGAGAATGGAATGTAAAGGTAGCACAACAATGTAGTGCTTTTTTAAGACACAAACCCCCCCCTCCAGACCCCCCCCCCCCCCCGCCTGCGCCTCTTTCACTCGACTGATGCATTCCTGCTAGGTTTATTAAGGAGCCTTCCCAACTACTGCTTGCCTGAGGAATTCTCTGAGGAGAGCTCCAGGCCAGAGCTGACTCACGTTGATGGATGTACTGTTGATTAAAGGCAATCATTGTCAAATAGCCAGATCAAGGAACTATGGGTAAATCCATGGGTGGGGTCAGACAACCGTTCATTCTCTGAAAAAGATGGAAAACTGTCCTGTGGTGGTGAAAGTTCTTAACAATATAAATATCAGACATGCAAGCGGCCCTGCGGTTTAATCTATATTGATGCTGACACAGTTTTCCACTAATAAAACACACCCTTTCTCAGTCATAATGAATAAAAGAGCGCATACCTTTGTTGACCACACAAAGACGTGCTGCCTGACCTATGCTAGACTGCACTAGGAATTCATGCCCACACCCTGTCACTCACAGTAAACCGAGGTTGCCAGATTCGGACAGCTATAGTTTCTGGAACATTTCAAAGTTCTATTGGCCACCATATTGTTGTTCTATAGGAAAAACAAGACACTGATGAAGCCGGATGGTCTTGAATCTTTAATAGCTGCGTTATATTTCAGTAGAAAAGTCCTTGTGCTTTACTGTAAATAAGGCTTTTCCTGCACTGGAACATGTTAAGCCCGGAGTTATGGGTGACCAAGTTAGAGTTTTGTGTGTATAATGTGTGGTGAGTGACTGGCTGGGTAGTAATTGACTTGGGTGTGTGTCCTCAAGAGCCATAAGTACTGGTTTTGGATGGATCTTCTTCCTATCCTGTTACTCTACTCTTTTCCTTTCTTGCTTGCTTTCTTGTTTTCTTGCTCTTAGTTTCCCACCTTTGTACCCTCTCTCAAACTGATTGTGATCCCTAGAGTCTTCCGAAATTAAACCAACTAGGCATGGTTTATATTTATTGTTATTGGCTGCTCCAAAGGCAATATGTTATTTTTGGCCTTGACTGCAGGTCTTGGAAGTGACATGTATTAAATGTTTAAACATCCACTTTCACACGGCCCTGCAAACACTGTTGAAGCTCCTCTGGGAGATTTCAAATGGTGTCTTGTAAATAAACAGCTTTGCTTATCCCGTCTGTCTCCCAGAGACAAATAGATGCTTTTAGGCCATCCCTGGTTTACATGCAAAAGCATTTTAAATAAACGTTAGCTCTGACTCACATACGTGTACGTGTACGGTCAAAAGGTTGTGAAATTTTGGAATTCCTTGCTTGAGAAATTGCACAGAGTACTTAAATACCTCGAGCCATTGGGTGACAGCGCAGACGTGGAACACAGAAATCCTCTGAAAGTGAGATAGCGGAGTTTTCTAGGCTAAAGTAAAAAATCTGACAAAATGTAAGCGATTGTGCAAAGCTTAAAATTTGCGCTAAATATAGTTCCACCAGAACAGAGTTGATAAGAGCAGTATAATCCATACCCTGAGGTGTAATCATTCTCTGCTTTATGTGCTGCTAATGCCTTATTTAATTCTTGTATACCTATTAAGCCCCAGAAATAATTTATCTCCACCTATGGGATTCTTAATCTTACCCAACTAGCAGTCAACCACAACAACTCATTGCCGGTTCTTTCCATTGCGGTACCATTTGTCTGGGCAAGTTTAGATAATGAGGAGCGCTTCCAAATGGGTTTGGTTGACGTCTTTGATCCTCCGTCAACCTTATGTGCCAACATCAAACGAAACGAGAGTGGATGACATGGTTGTTCTGATCATTTCAGGATAATGACTGCTAAAACATACAAATTAAATGAAACTATGCTCACTAGAACACAAAACGTTTGCGTTGACCATGTAGGAGGAGGTGAACGGATGATAAAGTGAGTCACCATAAGGAGGAAATTGTGTGGATTTTTCCACCTTAGTAATTGGTCACGTACAACTCTGCCATTTTTGCGTATATAATTTGGTACTTTTTTCAGAGTGCAGTGACATAGTTGGTCCACCAATGGGGTGGAATATTTAGTTTTACTCTTTATATACACTGTGGCTTTTACATGAAAGGAGTTAACTTCAGGATTGTGTGCATGTGCTGAGTTTATTGTGCTGCTAGAATGTGAGATCAGCAGTTTCCTGCCTCCATGTCAGCTCTGTGTCCCCCGAAACAGGACAAGCTATAGCGGAAACCGGAGGCCTTCTAATCCTCAGTGACCCTCCAACTCGTCTGCTCAGGGTTTTCTATTGTCGCTCTCAGTCACTGGCTTCATTCAGTTATTCATTTCCCACTTATTAAGGAATTTTGTTTATGCCTTTGCTTAACATTTTTGGCCTTACCCAGACTTTTCCCATCTGTGTTGCCATCTCAAAGTTTGGTTGATGGGCGGATGATTTGTATGAGAGCAAACCAGTACTGGTTGTTCCCATTCAGTTGAGAGATTTTTGTAGTGTTTCTTAGTTAACTGTTTTCTTAATTAACAAATCTTCTGGATGAGTCTCAGTGATTGTGTCCTTTTGTGTGTGTCATCTTCTCTTCCTCTTGCCCTCTTTCCTTTAGAATGAGTGGAAAGTGTGAAAAGAGAGGGATTAGAGCATTTATTGTGTCTGTTAACGACTAGATGAAAGAGTGAGTGGAATTGTAAAGCGTAGATGTAATTCTCTTACAACTGTTCCATTGGGCTGATAATCCTTTGCACTAATGCTCTCACCACACCTAGAGACCATTCCCTCCCTGCTGGCTTCATGTTACCACTGCATACCCCCCCATACATACAAACACACTCACAGCTCTGGCTTTGTCCCGTCTGACCATAACAACCACTTCAATGACCATTCAGAGATGTTTTCTGTGGATTCTTTCTGAAAATTAGTTAGAATATGCACCTCTCAGTAACTCTTATATTTAAATATTTAGGGATGAACTGATATAAAAACACCAACCCCCCAAAAAAATGAAAACCTGAGTTTTATTTTGTTATTTAATATTTTATTCTCATGCCTGATGGTATGAAGATCGGTACTATTTTGTCTGATTTCTTTTGTCTTGGTATTTAAAAATAAGTACTTCTTAAAATAGACAAAAATAACAACTTCAATATTTTCAATATTTCAAAATTTGAAACCTAATTTCATCTATTTTTAATGTGCATCTCTTGAAATGTTTTTTTTTATTAAAAATTAAACAAAACCACTGCAGAGAAACATTTTACATTTTACATTTTGTGTAATGTTTACATTTTACAAATATTATTATAAATGAATGAAGCACATATAGCTGAGCTGTAAAGTTGTCTTCGCCTCCTTGTAGGCCGCCGAAAACCAATGTTTATGATTGCACCATGCTATCTTAATCTTCATTTTCTTATGCGTGCGTGTTTTATTTTCTCAGTGGCTCTCTGTCTGAATTTAACCTCTTCCCCTGTGAAATGAGCCCCTGGCCGCTGTCCGCACTCACTCTGCTCTGGTGTTTGTTTTACTTGGCCATCAACACCTGGTGGAGCAGCACACTTTAACTCAACTCTGCCTAAGGCTACATGTAAGCCCCTCCGTGCCTAGGTTTAAATGACTAGGCCTTTTGTTTTTCTTTCCTTTTTCTCATTCGAAACCCCCCCCTGTCAAACTCTTGTCCTGGAGGGGTTTTGCGCGGTCCCGCCGCCATGTAAACACTCATTCATTCAGCCCTCCTTCCCCTTCTCTGTCGACCCATCCATCCATACATCCGTCCATTAACGTCACCCTCTCATCAGTCTTCGCTCCGACTGCTCCACTCAACCCACACGGCTCACAGACCCCAGTAGGTCATCGGCGAGCAGGATCCAACTACTCTCATAATAAACAAACAGTCACTCAGGGGCTCTTATGGCCTGGGCTCTCGGTGCCAGATAGTAAGACGGGGCCCATGAAAGACGCCCGACACATCTCTGCATCTCTGCTGGGAAGTTTGTATTACATAAATGTAATCAACGTTCCTCAAAAGCCATAAGTCGCTGTTCGCCTCTGACCTCTCGCTACGATTTTGGCAAATGAGCCAGTTTCTCCTTTCCAGAGTGTGTCTAACATTCGCCTTCTCTGTCCATGCATGCTTTGATTGGCTGCCTTAGGAAGGAAGCTACGCGTCAGCCTCGCGCTTCCTGCTTCCTGTTGTGTCCAAAATGCGAAGACAAAGCCCCTCGCGCTGAATCACATTCCTGCAGTATTTTGGAAAGTGAAACGTTGGCTAAAAACACAACAGTAGCTTTTGAATTCAGTGGAGAATAACAGTTGTAAAATAATTTTTTTGGAGTATATTTTACAAAAAAAACCTACTTTTTCCGTTTTTTTTACATCACATTTGCACATTTAATTTAGTGTGTTTGAAACATTTATTTAATTAGATACAAATTTAAATATGTAATATATACAAATATATATATATATATATATATATGTGTGTGTGTAAAACCACACCCTCCACAAAGAAATATTTATTTATTCCTTTATTTTAATTCTTTTTCTATATGGCAATTTCTGAGCAAAATTAGTTTTTTAAAGAAAGTCCTACATCACTGTGGCTCGAAAGTTCGTAGATCCGATTCCTTACACACAAAGTGTTTTGAATAAGTTTTGAGTCTTTTGTAAATTTTTTTGCATAAAAGGATTAAAGCAGCCCTCCAAACGCCGTCAGGTTTTTGTCCGTGGCTGTTAAGAAGCCAGGCAGCGTATTAACGCGTCGTGCGGCATCTACGCTATTCGAAACAAGTGTTTTCTCTCTCGCTGCCCCGAGTGGCATTCTGCGCCTGTTGTCTGGACTGAATGGGCCGTCGAATGTTGTGCTAGACACTCACATGTGGCAATACGGCAAGCGAGGGGACTTAAGAATTTGGAGATTACTAGTGGAGAGCTGAGAGGGGGGGTGATATGAAACGGGGTTCGCAGCAGCAGCTGTTTGGCCCCCTTTTGCTGTGAATAGGACAATTCTTTTTCTTCCCCTACTCCCCCCTTTCCTTTCAAATCCCACCAGGACTCGTTATCCCTCTCTCTGTCTCTCCCTCAGTCCCCCTGTCTCCCACACTATCCCCACCTCCGCAGAGGGCCGCGTTAATGAGTTGCAGTAAAGTCTCCACAACAGCTGGCACAGAAACAAGATGAGGAGTCAACTTGAAAGAAGGAATAAATAACACATTGACTCGATCTTCGCTGCCACGCTGAATTCTTTTCATGCTGCGAGTTTTCTTTTGAAATAAGAGAATGCATGCTCTCAAATCTTAGAGGTAATGTATACCACCGTTAACCCCCTTCCTGTGAGGGAGAGCAAGTGGTTCAACCCAAAACAAGGCCTCAATTGATACAAAGCGTTCAGGAAGGAGGAAGCACCCTACTCTGTAATTATAACTGTTTGGCAAATCTTCAGATAACAAACCATTAGAAAATGGAAACAATGATTTGGTATGTGACCACTGTGCTACAGAAATACAATGACAGCAAAAAGTATTTGCTCATTTTTAGCCATATTTAAAGATTGCATTAATATACACATTTGATCTATGAATATATTCATTTTCTTAGCTTATTCTATACATTCTTCAATGTGATTATAAATAATTATTTTAAGCAAAAATAAAATCATGCAGAAATAATATATTTTTTTCCAAACTTAATATTTATTATAATATCTATATTCATTTAAGGTATTAAAATAATAAGGTATAGAAATAATAAATAAAATAAAGACAAAAAAAACATGCCGCTTCTTCATCACAGGTATATATTTCACACTTCTTTTTCAAGTGTCCTAATACTGAAATTTTCGTGCAAATGTCAATAATCATCTCTCTACTAATATTACACCGTCTTTGCCTCTGGCGGCATTTCCACACATATATACAGATATTTCGCGTGATCAGACACATGGTGTACATGATTGTGTAATATTGCAACCAATAATCCAAGCCTCGCGTGTGCCTGAGCTTGTTGCCTGACTGATAAAACTTGCAGCTTGAAACTGAAAACCAGATATCACAGCTTCATTGTGAACGTAAATAAGTCTTGTATGTGGCAGCTCCAAAAAACCAAAGAGCCAGATTCCGTCCGGAAGCAGCGCGTGTTTGTGTGTGTGCATAGGGCGGTGGAGGATTGTGAATGAGAGTCAGCGGAAGGACATGAGCTGGGCATGTTTGAATGTTTCTTTTTCTCCCTGTTTCTACGTTTACGAAGTCAGATTGAATGAATTTATTTCATATATTGGAATTTATTTTTCCCTTAATTTAACGAATCTGTTAAATGCAAAACGGTTTGTGACCCCAAAATGATTTTGATTGCAATTCATACAAATTTGCAAATCAATTGCATTCTATAATTTAAAATAGAATTGCAAATTTCTTTTTATTATCCTTTTTTGTGGCCCTTTTTGAAATCTTCTATTACTTTTTTTTTCAACAACATTTAACCAACCATGATGTCATTTCCCCTCAAGTTTACACAGGTGTCCAAATTAGAGTAACCACAGGTGTAGCTCATCACATTAACTATGGACACGTTCTATGATGTTTGACAACCACAGCCTGTCCAAATCCTTAATTTTATATAGGACATTTATCATGTAAAGCCATTGTGCTGCAAGTAAATGCTGCATTATTTAATATTTTGAGAAATAATTCAAAGACATTCATGTATTTTAAGTGTGGCTTAGTGTTCCAAGGACTTTTTGGGACCACTGTATGTCTATATGTATAATGTAACATAATATATTATAAAATACATGTATATGTCTGAATGTATAATATCTACTAGACTTGGCTAACGACAGCATTCTCCGGCATTCAAGCTGTCTGTTGGTATTATGTGTTTTGTTCTGTTTTATCTGGTGCTGAAGTTTTGAGAGCAGAGGTACCGTTCTGGAATGTGGGATGACTGGTCCTGTTTGTAGAGAATGGGGGGGATGGTTCACACAGGATGAGTAGGAGTGTGCTTAGTCTTGCTCTGTCAACTTTGTGCACTCTCGCACAGAGCTTAAAAAAAAAAAAGCTGTATAGAGAAAAAAAACTACATCTTCAAAGGAGGTTAATTTACTGCGTTCATACATAGATGATCACTTGACATGTATATATACGCAGTGAGCGGTTTAATTGCACCATTCGCTCTCATCCTCATCCAAGTCATCATACATGTGCTTTTTACATTTTTTTTTTTTTGTACAGAATGTCAGTCTGGCTTCTTCAAATCTTCAGTGTCCAGCGAGGCTTGCAAACCCTGTCCAAAAAACACCCAGCCCTCAAATCCTGGCGCCACCAGCTGCACCTGCAAGGACGGCTATTACCGAGCACCTGAGGACCTCGAAACAGCCGCTTGCTCTGGTGAGAAGCTGCTTCTGCATCTCACCTGTCGTGTGCTAGTCGCTGTCATTTTGTATTTACATACAATATCCGTTCTCTGTCGCTCTTTTCTGTAGGGATTATCTAAACCAGTACAGGTGAATGGGTAAATAAAAGGCTTGTCTGCTCTTTGTCTGCTTAGGTTTACCCTCCGCTCCTCAGAGTCTGGTCGCCACCACGGCTCAGATGTCAATAGGCAGGCTTCAATTGTCATGGAGGCCCCCTGCAGACACAGGCGGGCGCAGTGATATCACATACGCTGTGGTTTGCGAGCGCTGTGAGGGGAGGGCATGTCAACCCTGTGGCGAGAAAGTGCGTTTCGATCCAAGTAACACTGACCTGAAGGAGACCAGAGTCACTGTGAGTGAACTGGAGCCCCATTTGAACTACACCTTCACCGTGGAGGCACGGAGCGGAGTGTCCCGGTTCGGCAATAAGAGAGCCACCAGCAGCATCAACACCACTTTACATTACACAGGTCAGCGCTCTTACTTATCAGTGAACAGTTTAACTAAGGGGTTGAAATGAAGACTGGAGTAATGGGTTCTGAAAATTCTGTTTTGCCATCATAGGAATAAATTACGTTTTTAAATATATTATAAAAAAATTGATTCATTAAATTATATTCCACAATATTAATGCTTTTTCATGTAAAGTTTTATTAAATAAATGCAGCCTTGATAAGAATAAGAGACTTTTAAAAAACAGTGTTGTTTAGGGTTAGAAAGTTGAAATAATCTTGCAAAGTTTCTGATAGTCAGTATGTTGTGGACCCATCAAAATTAAGTGTTTGAAGATATTAAGCGCACAGTCTCTAATGACTGCTAGTTGACATGCAGTTGCAAAGTTATTTACTGTTATTTCTATTAAAATAAACTGTTACCAACAATTATAATAGTAGGCTTTAAACAGAAGCAGCAGAAATCAAATCGTTTTGGTTGTAGTATAAACAGCTAAAAATCACACAAAGTCGGATGTTTACAAACCTGATTCAGACCACATCCATTTGTGGTTTGAAATCTGATTAAAATCAGATATTTTGTTAATTATAGTCTGTACGGTGACTCCAGTCATATCGAATTTCAGGGTTTTTTCCCCTAACCCCATTGAAAGTGCACAGTGTTTACTGGGACTGTTTCCAATTACACTCAATTTTCCCCTCACTATGTGACATTAACTATTTGCACAGTCCTAAGATCAGATTTTTGGCTGCACAATATAAACTAGCTCACATACGTCAGAGACTCGAATTGAACAGTTGTTTTACCCCCAGATCCCCCAAAAGTGATTGCGATACATCTCATGGACAGCAGCTCCACCAGCCTGTCGCTTCAGTGGTCTGTTTCTCACCGTTCCAAGCCAGTTGCCACACGTTATGAACTGATGTATCGCAAAAAGGTCAGTTACAATATCCATTTCAGTCTTAATAAGAAATTGCAAATCTTGATCCGTGATGTCATTCTCCATTTCATCATCTTCCTTTCATTGTCATGTCTACAGGAAAATGATGAGGAGATAGCCAACGGAAAGGTCACTACCTACACTGTTCTGGTGCTGGAAAAGAACTCTGTTCAGATCAGTGATCTGTCTCCTTCCACCGTTTACTTGTTTAAAGTTCAAGCTCTCAGCCCAGAAGGAAACCCAGGCAGCCACAGCTTGGAAAAGGAGTTTTCAACACTCCCGCAAGGTGAACAAAATGAAAATGTTTGCTGTTATGAGGTCATAATTGCATTTGGCATATGGCTTTCAGTTCTCTATTTGAAACCATTTATGCATCCACATACCTCAATGTTTAAAAAAAATAACCCAAGATACAGATCACTCATTCTGCGCTACACACATGTACACAGTTCAATCAAATGTTCTCTAGAATGAGAAAGTCCCGCCCCAGTACCACCAGCAAATCAAGTTCATGGCTGAGACGTAACTGAATGCTATTGGCTATTTAAAAAAAGAGACAAACACAATAAAGGCATGTTACGCCCAAATTTCCTGTTTCAAAATGCAACACAAACAACAAACTGGGCATGGCAAGCACATCATAGGGTCTTTTATAATAATAAAAAACCCATTTTGAAGCATTATAAAACAGACAATAAAATAGTTATTCTTATTTTTTTAAATCAGTGTCAGACCGTTGTTTTTCTCTTTAAGTGACAGAAAATGTTTCTTTGCTCTTTTATGTTATGGAGTGTGTTTTATTCTTGGATTACTCATTTGCTTGGCTTCTTTGGTATTGTTTTCTCAGTTCCTCAGAAGCAGGCAAACACAGCAGTGATCATCGGGGCCGCAATTGGAGGAGGCATCATGCTTTTCATCGTGGCTGTGGTCCTGTTTTTGCGAAAACGGTTAGCAACGAGCGCTTTACACACACACACCCAGCTTTGTAGCTCTTCCCCAGTCACTCCTTCAAGCCGTTCCTTTTCTTTCTCCTTAAAAATCCATTCAGTGTTTCCTTTTCACCGCTCTCTCACACTCACACTGAAACAGCTCCTTAACGCTTTTGAGGAAGAATCAAATCGCTGACTGTCCGCTGACTGCTCACTAAGTGTATCTTAACAAGAGGCGTGTTTGAAAGGAGATGAATCAGAGAGGCACATTGTATAAGATAAGAGGCGACGGGATTGTAGCGGTTCTGTGAAGGTGACCTGAGCCCTTCGTAGTTCCCTTTGATAACCCAGACCTCTGTCACCAATTGGCAAACACAGAGCACTTTTTTTCGAAGCACTCCTCGACTGAATGGAGCCGGGCCAGCACTAGCCACTCTTAAAACTCAAGTCTGAATAGGAATGTGTCGGTTTGCTGAAAAATAGAGCATTCATTGAGTTGTTTTTCTTCTACAGGCGAAGAAACTCTCACACCAGACAAGGGCCAGAGGACACCTATTTCTCCAGCCCAGGTTAGTGGCATTGAATTTCAGTTAGTGGCTTTCTTCTTTTACAACCCCTCCTCTTAAATTCTTCCTGAATTCTGTTCAATGCAGACCAGTTGAAGCCGTTGAAGACCTACGTTGATCCTCACACGTACGAAGACCCCAACACGGCGGTGCTCAAGTTTGCCAGCGAGATCCATCCTAGTCACATCACAAAGCAGAAAGTCATTGGAGCAGGTTAGTACATCTAGGCAGTTTGACAAGCCGCTGTGGGGCTGTTTTGAATGCATTCTGGGGGAAAGGAGTTTCAACACTCATTGATTTGAAGTTATGTTACAGTTCATTGAGAGTGACAGCTTTTTTACAGTTCGCTGGAGTGACAGCTTAAACAAGGCACACATTAGAAATTGTCTTATTCAAGCTTTACATGTTAGAGCTGGAATATTTTCAGTGTAGTAATTCTTTCCCTCCAGAGACGTTTTTTTTCCCTCCCAACGTCATTCAAATTGAATTAGTGTTGTTTTCTTAATCCGCTCTGGAGGTTTTTTTCATATCCCACATGGAGGAGTACAGCTATAATAAAAAACCTGGGTTAATGAATCATGACTTAAAAATAAAACAAACAACCGCTAAATTAGACCTATGTCCTAAAGTGTTTATAGGCTATATATCAAACGTCAGATTTAAATGAGAAGATCAGTGGTCGCGTTTTCCCTCTCAAGCCGCCCACAGGACGTGGCCCTTGTCCACTTTCTGTCTGCTTGTTGTACACAGATTCTCATGCCCTTCTGACCCCCTCCCATGAATCCACTCACTAATGTTCATAGGCTTCTCTGGGGCCAGATGCATGCTGGTAATCATTTTGAAGCGCCTCCTTCATGTTTTTAAATAACCCCTATAAGTCATGAGGCACGATTAAAGAGTTGTCATAGGGGTGTGTTATTTATCTGATGCCTTTATGCCTCTCATTTCGGTGGATTGTGTTGCTGTGCTGTAGGGGAGTTCGGAGAGGTGTATCGAGGAATTCTGAAAGCTCCTGGTCGGAAGGAAACAGCGGTTGCAATAAAGACGCTGAAGCCAGGATACACAGAGAAACAGAGGCAGGACTTCCTCAGCGAGGCCAGCATCATGGGGCAGTTCTCACATCAGAACATCATCCGACTGGAGGGGGTGGTCACCAAATGTGAGTGCCCTGTCAAGTCTACATCTAGTTTTAGATTAAATTAGTATTTCAATTTTTTTATTTTGTAAAGAATTTATTAATGTGATTTTATGATTAAATTGTCAAGTAGATAATTATATAATTATAATTAAATATATACATATATATTTTAAATAAAATGTGTATACAGTGTGCACTTTTTAAGAAACTAAGGAATAAAATAGACATTTGTTTAATTTTATAGTATGTACAAAAAGTGCATATATATTTATATATTAACTTTATATTATACTTTTATTTTATACACCTTTTATTTAATTTTGAAAATAAAAACTATGTATTTTATTTTTAAATTCTTGGTGTAAATAAATGTTTATAGTAATAAATTAATAATTTATAGTAATAAATATATATATATTTTTAATTATATATTTTTTTTATAAAAACGTGCTATATATATTTCTTTAATTCAATAAGCTAAGGAATAAAATATAAAATATTTACTTTTACAATGTATATAAAAAGTGCATATACTATTTTTTTAAAGAATTTTTAATAAACTTTATTTATTATATTATTTATTTTTTCACCTTTTATTTAATTCAAGAAACTAAAAATAAACTATTATTTTTTCTTTTTATAGTACAAATATGACAAATATTTGTATACATATTATAATGATAAATTATTATTGCTAGTAAATATAAATGTTTCTTGAAATAAAAACAGGCTATATACATGTGTGAGTATAGCATTACTTGAAATACAGAAAAGTAATTTATTGTACTGTAGAAGTGTTGCATTACATAAATATTAATACACGTTTTGTTGTTACTTAAGTTTTATCCTCTGAAAATATTTACTGAGAACTTCTATTTGTCCTTACTTTTCGTTTTGCAAATCCGCTTTATGTCTTTGTCTGTTTCTTTTCAGTCAAGCATGCCATGATTGTAACTGAGTACATGGAAAATGGAGCTCTTGACAAATACCTGAAGGTACGTTTGTCAAATTTATCACTGAGGCAGAATAATTATGACAGATGATACTGACATACCTTCAAAGTGATTTAACATAGCAAATAATTTACTCAGGAACTCCCTAGTGTGGTTTTCCTTTCACAAGAACAGCTCGAATTATAACTCGTACTTCTTCACAGGACCACGATGGCGAGATGTCATCCTTCCAGTTGGTCGGTATGCTCCGTGGCATTGCGGCCGGGATGAAATATCTCTCAGACATGAGCTATGTACACAGGGATCTGGCTGCCAGAAACATCTTGGTCAACAGCAACCTGGAGTGCAAGGTGTCTGACTTCGGTTTGTCACGTGTTTTGGAGGATGACCCTGAAGGAACCTACACCACCAGTGTACGTACACATAGCAAATAAATATGTGGTTACAAGTCCAGATGGCTTTATTTTACCATCACTACAACCTGGTTATTATTTCAGGATTTTCTGAAATTACAAGGGATTGCCGACACTTGTTTATATGTTTTTTTTTTTTTTCCTAACAGGGAGGTAAAATTCCTATTCGCTGGACTGCTCCGGAGGCCATAGCTTACAGGAAATTCACGTCAGCAAGTGATGTGTGGAGTTTTGGCATTGTCATGTGGGAGGTCATGGCCTTTGGAGAGAGGCCCTATTGGGACATGAGTAACCATGAGGTACCACATCGGCTATGAACAATAACTCTGCTGTTAGTCCCAAAGCATCTTCCGTCTTATCTGACTATTTTTGTCTCTCTAGGTAATGAAGGCCATTAATGAGGCTTTCCGCCTTCCTGCTCCGATGGACTGCCCCTCTGCCGTCTATCAGCTGATGTTACAGTGTTGGCAGCAAGATCGCTCCAAACGGCCCCGCTTTGGCGACATTGTCAGCATACTAGACAAGCTCCTTAAGAGCCCTGAATCTCTGAAGGCCATTGCAGATTTTGACCCTCGGTAAGCACTCAACACATACTTTGAATTCTTAAAAGGCTTGTACGAAGCTTCACGAGGCGTGAGCGGCAGAGAGACGTTGAGGCATGTACTGTCTATTACACAATTTTGCTCAAATGGTAGTTTAAACAAAGCCGTTCCTTGGTAAAGTTAAGACATGCCGCCACGTACCAGCGGTGCTGCTGAATGGTTTGGCATCCTCAGATTGTTATCACATTATAGGCGTGCAAGAAGGAGAAATCTGACAGCTTCGTATCTTTATCAGTTGCTTGAACCGAACAGACAGGTTTTCCAAGCGCAGTGTGTCTCTTTCCCACCCAATAATTAGAAAGGGGGAAAGACAAAAAAAGGTCTCGTTGTGTGGTTTGTTGAATGTATTTGTGTTCTGTCTTTGTCAGAGTTTCCATTCGGCTTCCCAGCACCAGTGGCTCGGATGGCTCTCCCTTCAGGTCTGTGGCCGAGTGGCTGGACTCGATCAAGATGAGCCAATACAGTGAAAACTTCAGCATAGCTGGAGTTGTCAGCATGGAGCAGGTGCTGCAGATGAAGAGCGAGTGAGTAACACACGTTTCCCCTCATTCTGAACCTTTAGCACACTAAGCAAGGGAGGAATGGCTGTGAGCAATCAAGATGAGATCACGCCAACTGTACAAAGTCCTTTTCTGCAGAACTGATTTCTGCTTTACTTGGTGTGTAATATCCTGGTGTCCAGATAAACAGGACACCAGGATATGACTGGGGTTTTCAGTAGATACTTTTTTTTTTCTCTTCTAAAATGTAGTATCTTAATGTATAGACACTGGAGTCATAAAATATTTTCACTTGTTCGGTTATCATGACAGATAAACATAACATTAATTTAATTCACGATTAAATTAGCTGTTTTCAAGAAATGTCTCCACCGTGTACTGATAAATGAAAGTTCACAGATTAATTATAGTAAAAATAATAAATAAATACATTTATTTAATCAATACAATAAATTGTCTTATTATCATTATTATTAGTGTTGTTGTTGTTATTTAATAACAACAATATGTTATAACAAAAACAAAAAACAATAACAATTATTATTATTATTAAAACAAAATATTTAACATCCAATGTTTTATCAATAATAATAATTATTGTTATTTAGTGCTGTCAAATGATAAATCACATCCAACATAAAAATTTTTGTGTGTGTGTATTTATATGCAAACACACACACACACACACACATGTTTATATTAAAGAAAAATATGTTATGTTTTTATATTAAATATGTTTATATATAAATATATTCATGTAAATATCTTTTAACATGTATATACTATGAACATAATAAATACACACAGTACAGACTCATGTTATAAAAACAAACTTATTTTGGATGTGTTTAATTGCGAATAATCATTTGACTGCACTATTACTACTAATAATATCTCACTATTCAAATAATAACATAAAAATTATAATTAATAAATAAATAAATTATTTAGCTCATTTAAAAAAAAAACTATTCTTATCTTAAAAACATCTAGTTTCTCTTATAATAGATTTGTAATTTCACATTACAAACGGCACCGTTTGGACATATAGCATCCTATTCTGTAAATTTCCTTTAGTTTTCTCTGTTACATAATACAAAATCTGTATTCTGACATTATGTAAAATAGTCCTTTGAATAAAATGGCCCCAGATGAACACAATTTGAGAGTTCTGGGAATTTTCGAAGGAATTGAGGGTGTTTGGAGAGCTTCCTTTCCTGTGGCCCACAGCCTACACTGAGTCTGATTGGTCAGGACAAGATCGTATTTACATAAGATGGTATCTTTTAACTTTTAATAATTCCTAGAACATATAAATATTTGCCATGTTTTTGTTTTAAGGATCCGGTAATTGAAAGTGGCTTAAATATATGCTTTGGTTGCAAGGATAATCTCGCACAACCGCGGCCCATTTTTGATTTACTGTATCTGGCGAGAGTGGAAACCACATAAAATTGTAATAACGATTTAACCTTCTTAAGACTTTTAATCGAGTCAAGCAGTAACGTTTTACTTTAAAAACATCAGCAGCATCTCAGCAAACACCTTAAAGCGCTACTCGTTCAACGATTCAAGTTTGTACGGAAAGCACCAGAGAAACAGCAGAGAAAGAATAGACGTGGTTTTTAGTGGCCTGGATGTGGTGAATTGTGGCATGCTGTTCCCCCTCCCCTCTTCTGCCATCTATCCCTCCCTTCCTCCCACTGTTTCGGCAGACTCTCTCATCCCTCCCATTCCCAACAGTGCTAGTCAAGGCCTGTGCTTTCACTGTAGCCAGGAACCACCGTTTCTGCCTGCTGGGGCCATGAGGCTATGCGGCTGCTCCCCCTCACATCAACACGATTGGACTTAAAAGTCAGGACCTGAGATGAAAGAGTGTAGGGATGTTGAAGGAGAGAGCTGATGTACATGTGGAGGTGAAGTCGACAGTGCTGGACCTCACGGAGGAGGCAGTTTGACTGATGAAGGGGTTGGGAGTGTAGTAACAGCGTAGCTCCAAGACCTCTGGCTCTGCTCCCGTGGGTGTTTTTAGCCTAGAAGCTCGCTGAACTTTGTGTGGAGGACCAGAAATGTCTTTGATGTGTTTGTCTTTTATTTTATGGCCGACTGTTCCATCTGGTGTCATCTGGTAGCTCTCTTTAAAACCAGAAACTATTTACAAGTCCTCCGCTGCCTGTGCCGGCCAGCTCTGATTCATGGCGGGTGAAGGGAATCCTTGTTAAATCATCAAGGCGCCAATTAAAATGTAATTAGGACTCTGATAACATGCTATCTTTCAAACGCCTCAAAATTGCTTTTTGAAAGTAAAGATTATGTATAATTTTCAAGTAACCTCCCACCGTGTTATTATCTTTGATGAAAACTAAAGCAAAGACTATTACATATCTTTGATATCAAATGTTTATTGAAAGAAAAGAAAAATTGAAAATAGGGAACTAACCTAAAATACATTTATAAAAATATATATATATATATTTCACTCCAAATTAAATAAGGCAAAAAAAATAATTTAAATAAATAAATATATATATATATATATATATATATATATTGAGTTTTACATTGTGTATTAGAAAACGGTTTAGTATCTAATAAAACTAAAACAAAAATAAAGACTACAATAAAACTGTCATAAATAATGAAAACTAAAACAGAAACTAGAGAATAAACATTTTCTAAATAAATAAAATGAAGTACAAATATATCAAACATATAGGCAAGACTGAAACAAAAGTAATTTTGTGCATTTACAAAAGACCCGGAAAAAAACTAAAAAACAAGAACAAAGAAACAATTGAACTGAAAAGACAAATTGAAAATAAAACAATAACTCTGCAAATACTAAAATAAAACTTCATTGTCTGGGATAGTTGCTAAAACGACAGAAAAAAAAAAAATAAGTACAACAACAGAAAATAAGCTCAAATACATTTTTATGACTTCCAAGCTAAAATAAACTCAAATAAAAATCAAAATGGGCATAAATTAGATTGTTTTGGATGCAAGAACTAAACAACTAAACTAAGAATTAAATGAAAATGTAAACAAAATGAAAATGTCAAAACCTTAATAACCCTGCCCTCCAGTTCTCACACGCTCTTTTCTTTTCTGCTTCCCAGGGATATTCGTAACATTGGCGTCCGTCTGCCGGGCCATCTTAAGAGGATTGCCTACAGCATCTTGGGGCTGAAGGACCAGACGAGTACCCTGAGTGTGTTTGCTGTGTGAAACTAGATGTCTTTAAAATGCACAGAAGGGAACGAACCCTTTGGCCGTGGACTGAATAAACTCTCAGCTGCCTCGGGACTGGACTGCAGGGACAGCCCTTGACCTGGCCATAACCCTCCAGTCTAGCGATATGGACTCTCAGCGCTGTGGAGATATTGGAGTAGCATTTGGTGTACTTATCAAAAATGGAGGAAGTGTAAAACAATCAAAAAGCTATTGATGTATGCATCAAATCTTGTATATTAGATATATTTTTACCATACACATATGTTTATTTTTTAGAGAAGATATAGTCGTTTCTTAATAGTTTCGTTTTTTTTACATTTTGGTTTAGTTTTATATGCATGCTATATATTTTCGCCAAAGAGCGATCGATGCTAGTTAGCACTCAGTTTACGCTCAGATCTTATGTTGCTCCTCCAATGCTGTTGGCACTGTATTGCTCTGTACTTGACTGAACGTTTCAGCGGTGCGAGAGAAAAAACCAGACCCACAAGTCTTTCTGTACCAGAAACGTGGACTCAAAGCTGGCGGTTTTGGGTTTAACGTAAGGCTTAAACGATGTTCTGCTGAGATCAAGGTGATTATAATGCTCTCTGGTTTCTATCATGCTTGAGTTGGCCATGATTTGATGTCTCGCACGATGACATTTCTTTACAATTGCACTCTCTGCGCTATATGCTTTGGACCATCAAGTTTAAAGTCTCTGGTTTAGATGAAACGGAGCAGCGAGGCGTTCCTTAAATCCTGTGTTTTCTCTGCAAACAAGACGAGAGGAGACACCACCATGAAATAGCACTTAAATCACAAATCTCAACAGCTGTCTCATCCCTTATCGTTATGAAAGGTTACGGCAGTGATGACATTAAGGATCGAAGGGAACAAAGAGCGAGCGAAATGACAAAATGGAAATGGGTTGAGAAGAACTGTTCTGGAACAGATCTCGGATTAAATCAAATGGGAAAATGCGATCCGGCGGTGTTCTGCAAACAAATGCACGGTTCTGATTTTTAGATATTCGCACCAAGTGACAGTCCCAGCAAACTAAGAAAATGATCAAACGGTTATGTGGACCAGGGTATGTGGATGATACAACAAGGTCTGTTATTCATTCTGTATCAGCAGATTAAATTCGCCTGGAGCTGTGAATTGCGGAGACTATCTTTGGCAGATCTGGTTTATGATTAACTGATTCAAGATACGCTGGGATGAAATGCTTCGACCTTGATTATTTCCTCTGACTTATAGGAACTCAATATGATTTCACATGTGGGGTAGATAAGCCCCTTGTATGGAAAGTCTTACTCCATATTAAACTCTTTTTTTGTATTTACAGAGGAAACAGTTATGTAATATCTTTAAATCTTAATGATATTGCTGTTCCTCGTTAATTTAACATTATTCAGATTTTTTGTAGATGTTGAATGCAGAAGGGTTCTACCATGCTTAGAAAAGACATATTTAGTTTTTGTTTGCAGTTGATATTGTGTTTCATATCTTTTTTTTTTTTTTTACGTGGGACGTTGATACTGGCAAACTGCAGGACTTTTTTGGAAAGGGAAAATTGTCATTTCTGATCACCTATTACCTATTTGAAAGCTCAATACAAACATGCATACTTCCAAACAATGAACAGTTTGATTGGGCCAATTGTTTCGTATTTTATTTAATAGTCTATTTATTTTTTACTTTATTTATTGTTTTAATTACACTGAATCGGGATTTATTTGTAATGAAAGTTTGTCTTTCAGTCGCAATAAAATCTTTGTAGCCTTTCAATTCAATGTCACGTTGATTGATTTCTTTCTTGTTTCTTAAACAATAAAGAGGCATAATAGAAAAAAAAACATTGCTGCTTCTAATTACAGCTTCATTGTAATGCATTAAGTGCTGCCGTGGCTCTGATGTACTCAAGGATGCCAGAAGTTTTGCATGACTGCATTATCTAATTGGTCAAAGCAGCCCCTATTTAATTAGTTAACGGTTGGAAGTCCATCTGTAAACTATGACAGAAACCACTGAACCTTATAAACAGTGCAGGACAATTTACTTTGTTCTCAATTTAGCCCCTCCTGTCCATAACCAGAGCCTCAGTGAACCCAAATTAAGAGAGGCTTTTGTCTGGCGCCCAGAGTATTGAATTTATCAGCTACTGCTGAGTGATGCAGGTAACAATGCCACTAACGCACCCTTTTGAAAAAGTGGAAAATGTCATGGTTGGAATGTAAATATTTATATACGAAAATAATCGGACAGGGGAAGCTGGCTAAAGAATGGAAGTCAGACAGGTAGAGCAGGCAAACCAAATGTCCCGTATCCGTTTCTTTGACCTGCATTATGTCTGCATGCTTGTCATTGTCTAAGCAGCTTCGTCACCATTTGTTCAAATGCCCTTGCACACGTGGCCTGGAATTATGTATTTTAGTTTTACATAACATGCTTCACGCTGTAAAAATGAAAAAAAAAAACAAAAAACAAAAACAAAAACTCATGCTGTAGCCGTTTAGCAGAAATAGTGGTAAATAAAAAAAAAAAAATAGGCCTATTGCAAAAAAAAAAAAAAACCTATGCATTTTTCAACAGTGTGTTTGTCTTATGTTAAAAAAAACAAAGGAAAAAAACACAACTTGTTTTCACCTTTTTTAAAATTAATTCAATTCCACAAGAACAAGATGTATTGCAAAGAGCAAAGAAATTAAATTACATAAATGTCAATAATTTTAGAGCATTACGTGTTTTCAGTGTTTTTTTTTGTTTGTTCCAGGAGATTTACATACAATTTAAAGTCATTAATAAAATGAGAAAAATATGGTTTACACGGAGCCCACTTTTTCTCATATTTTTGTAGCACATTAAATATACACATTTCTATCATACATTCCATTTTTCTGTTAATATAGCCTAGATTTCCATATCTTTCCTAAATACTCTTGAATAAATACAATGAAAAAATTCATGCAAAAACTGCAAAATTCACAGGTTGATGAAATATTAAGCTTAAATCTTTCCAAAACATGCTTGGCGGGATAAAATCTATGAAGTATTTTGTAAGACACTTCCTTAATTATGTCATTGGTACATATCTAACAGATTCCATGCTTTAACCCAAGAGATAATATCAAATAAAAAAGACCATAAAGCTACAGGTAAAGACATAGACCGAAGAGCATTCCTTATCCCTATTTCTTTTCACTTCTTAAAACACGTTCACGTTCACTGACGTCACTTCGGCCACGGTGCCGCACAGTCTTGTAAAGCGCCGTTGAATAATACACAAATCTTAGATTTACATACTGAAAGTAATGGCATGCAGTTTAGAAAGTCAGATGTTAGATGATTAACCGCGCTACGGGATTCAGTGAACTCGTTCTTTGAGCAATGTATTAAAACAACCGGTTTATAAGGGAAATAGATGGGAACAGGCTGTGCTCCGCGCGCTGAGTTTTTCATTCACTAAAAAAGAACCCATACGACCCAGATGAGTCATTTGTGTGTTAATGAACTGCCTAGTGTCTACGAAAACTCAATCATGAAGACTGCTTGTCATTATTTTGCTGTATGCATTTACGCAACGCGTCGCTGACATTTTTGCAGTGAAGTCACTCCCATTTCTTTTCATCTCAACGAATATCCTGTTTCACTTGGAAATTGGTCTATGTCATTGTGAAAGTAAATTGGCTGTAAATAGTAATGTTGACTGTAAAGAAAATCCTAAGTGAAAATCAGTGTCAGGTTGCTGTGAAAGTGATGGGAAGACATTTTGAAAGCGCTAGCATATGTCAATTAAAGTATACATTTACATACGCATGTAAAGAGGACCATTCCTATCTATGGGCAGGAATGTGGATCATGGGAGGGACTGTGTCTGTTAAGCTAAAATTACAGGCTACAATAGCATAGGTGAGGACTGTGTTGAAGGCTGGACTGTGGTGCTTTATGCGCTGTACACATGGTTTAACCTTAATGGCGAAATGTCCTGTGTGAGGCCTGCGGCTTTCAATTTTAGGTTTCCTCTTTCTTTACAGTGGCTTTGAAAATGTCCCCGCTCTTTAAAGAACTCCCATTGTAAAAATCATCATTATACAGTTCAAGTATGAGTTTTCCCTTTTATATTTATTTCTTGTCTTTTCCATCGCCCTCTTTTTCATCTGAACACATAAAGCCAGGAGCGTTGTGGAATTTACATCCCTTGCTAATTTTAGGGATGGGTTTCTGACCAAAAAACACATCCTCCAATTTGGGGCTATATTGGTCTTCGTCCCTCAGTTTTTCTCTCTGTGTTTCTCACTCTCTTCTAGCTTATCCTCACTCTCTTTCTCCTTTTCAAGTCATTCTGTTTGTCTTCATGACATTTCCACGTTTTTAGGCTTTGCTACCACACACCAACTCTTTTTCTCTTCATATTTGGTGTTTTTGGTAACTTACACTCAACCAAATGGTCCTGCACTAAGTGGTGAACTAAAACACCAAAGTGAACAAGATGCTCTCAAATGAAACATTACGATATACACATTTCAAAAAAATAAAGGGAACACTTAAACAACACAATGTAACTCCAAGTCAAACACACTTCTGTGAAATCAAACTGGCCACTTTCGAAGCAACACTGATTGACAATCAATTTCACATGCTGTTGTGCAAATGGAATGGACAGTAGGTGGAAATGATAGGCAATTAGAAAGGAGTGGTTCTGCAGGTGGTGACCACAGACCACTTCTCAGTTCCTATGCTTTCTGGCTGATGTTTTGGTCACTT
>JAUMHQ010000089.1:9634210-9660990 GCA_032361165.1 Enteromius paludinosus | reverse complement strand
GGTGAGCGTAACTATTACGCCTCTAGACTGTTACGAAACAGTCTGTGTTGTGTTGGAATTTGACCGTTTTTCAGTCGACTTTTGCAAACACTTGATTTATATAAGAAGTAGGAAACGATGGAGTTTGAGACTCACAGTATGTTATGTTCATGTACTGAACTTTTATTATTCAACCATGCCAAGATAAATTCAGTTTTCCATTCTATGGCACCTTTACCATTTAACTACCATGGTTTTTAAACTAATCTCAAAATTTCAGGCCTGCATAACAAGCATTATTGCAGCAACACCTTGATTTTTTTGTTTAATGCACCTCATGAGTTGATAAACATGAACAAATGCAGGGTTTTTCCACTCGTTCTTTCCACACTGATAGCTCCTCTTGAATGTCTCACTGTGATGAGTGGATGTTCATGTCAGTGCTATTGCAACTAATGTAGATATACCGGCTATTGATTACATTGTCTGATCAAACAGATCAGATAACATTGTCATTGGGATGGTCTTTTTTAAATTGCGGGAGTAAACAGCCACCTAGCAACCACACAGCAATGCCTTGGCAATGACTTAGTGACTTTGTTACAATTTTTTTTCACAAACGTAAAACTCAAATCATTCTCTGCAGTCAATGGGTGCCGTCAGAATGTGAGTTCAAAGAGCTGATTAAAGCGTCAAAATAATCTATGAGTACGACAGTTCAGTAATTAACATCTTTTGAAGTGAAAGACTACAGTTTGAAAAAACAAATTCATCTATAAGATGTTTTTAACTTTAAACAGATGTTTATTCATAATATTATTGTCTAAATCGTAAGAGAATTATGCATATATGCAGCTTTTCACTTTTTTTTTACAACATTAACTGAATGACTGAAGTCCTGTTGATTACTTGTGGATTATTGTGATGTTTCTCTCAGCTGTTTAGACTCATCATTGGTGTCATTGGTGAGCAAGTGATGTAATGCATAATTTCTCCAAATCGGTTATGAAAAGGAAACAAACTCATCTACATCTTGGATGGCCAGAGGATGAGTGCATTTTCAGCAAATTTACATTTTTAATGAACAGACAGACAGGAGTGAAATGCCACTTTTGGTCTTGGTAATTGTCATGAATATTCATTTAAATGTTAAAAGTTCCTTCATAGGACATAAGTGATAAAAAAACAGTTGATATAAGTGCATGTTTCATATGGGTAATTTTTTTTCTGGTGCTCCATTTATATGTATATCTTTCTTCCTCTCACAGGTGTGGCGGAACAGTTTGCTCTGGCTGAGGCAGCGATGAATGCCTGGTCATCTCAGGATGTTGAAAATAAAGCTACACGCAGTACAATTCCAGTACAAGGTATTAATTCCGGTGTTATTATTTCCTATAAAGAAGCTTTTTTGCAATTGAAAGTATCTCTGGAGGTTCTTTATTGAACCACAGATGCCAATAAAGAACCCTCATTGGAACCAGTATTTAGGGCCCTATGAAATCTGTTTTATTTTTTATTTTCAGTTTACTTTTTTCTTTGGTTTTTATATTTTCTATTTGAGTTTTAATGGTTACATCAAATTTGAATCAAAAGCTCATTTGTTGTTTGCTGGTCCATGTGAAAATATACTAGAAAAACCTGTAAATGAAAGTAGTTTTTTGAAGATCTCGCAATTTAATGTTATTAAATATCATCCCATTTATATTATATGTATATTCACCCCTCTTGAATAAAAGTAGCACATTCTGACCATCTGGTTCATCTCACGCTATCACTGCTTGTATAAAAATACTGTTATTTCATTACAAGGTGATGATAGCCCTCGTGTGGTAAGCACAGAATAATGACAAATGGCTTATTTAGCCAGCTGCATAAAAAAACATTTTACTCTGGTACTGATGAGTCTTTCAGCCAGGCGCATGAATAAATGGCTGCAAAACAGAAATCTCTGAATGTGTCTGGGACACGATGACTCATGGATCGAGCCGATCAGAGCCCTATATTGAGTTTGGATTTAATAGGCTTATTCATTTATGCTATCATTTTCATACTAGGAGATGCGCTTGAGCTCTTTTTAATTTCTGCTCTCACAAAGATGACGGTGTCTTCACAGACCCCGAGGGCCTCTATCTTTCTCAGTTTCTGCTGGATGGAGGAAGTCTGGGTGTTCCTCAGCACCTGTACAAGATGCACTTGGAAGCCGATGACACCAGCTCTCTGGCACCTTCTCATCCTCCTCAGTCTCACTCCCCCAGTCATTCTCATTCTCCGCTGGAAACACAACATCCGGCGCAGGCGCAGAGGATCTCGCCGATGGAAGGGTCCGTGAGACACACAGACAGCATCTCCCTGTCAGAGGATGAGGTTTTTTATAACTGATCAGAGTGCAATGACAAAGGAAAAGTTTTTTCATCTGTTCTTTATGTTGGATGAGAAGCGTATGAGGTTGCATCTGGGGTTATCGCTTTACTGTTAAAGTATGTAATAGCCACAGCTGAGCTCTTTGACAAGCTATGAACGCAGGGATCGTTGTACACAAGGACATGTTATTTCCGTATCACGTTGCCTTTTTGCAAATTAAAGCGGCTCTGTTTGCAGTAATGATGATGGAGACTGGACTATACTGTATGTTAACAGGGACAGACCAATTACGTCTAGAATAAGGTAAAAGTTCATTGCACATCAATAGATCTAAAAATATACATTGACAGAAGGGTGATCATCATGCCCCTTCACCTTCCACTGAGTGTTTGTAGATATTTGCAGCAGCCTTTCACAAAGAAGCGTATTACTTCTATAGACTGAAGAAGAAAGAAAACACGCTTTCATCTCCACAGACATTTTTTCTGGTGCATTTTCACTAAGAACGACTCAATGGGACTACAGAGATGAATAGAGATGAATAGGATTCTTTTGTGAGGACTCTGGAGGGTGAAAGTGACTTGTGCCTTCGAGCAAAGCCTCAATCATTACTTGGGACAGTGAGGTGGAGATTTTAAAGATTTTTCATATTGCTGAATGTTTCCATGGAGATTTTGAGTATAACGCGTCTAATACAGCAAAAGACCTCATGTATCCTCAAAGCTGAAGTGTGTGATTTCAGTAGCCTCACCGAACAGAACTGCACGATACAGACAGCTTTCAAGTACACTTTCTAAACATTCCCACCATCTGTTATTGTTTGAAAAAAAGGAAAACCCCTCCCCAAACTCATGCCATTGTTCGAGCCAGTATCGCTACTCGGAATACTCACGGTCCATCAGGGCACCAGTGTTTACATATTTTTAGGCTTACTTGTTATATAAAAAAGATGATTCATTATTAATTTTATGTGATATATTTAATATTTGTGAATATCGATATTGTTTTTATTAATTAAGATTAAGATAATATTGATATTATTAAAATGGAATATGAGATAAAAAATGGCTCATGAGTATGATTCTAATGACTTATAGTATAAAATAATAAAAAAAATTTAAAGATGACCAATATTTATATTCTTAAGATGGGATTTGAAAAATATAGACTTCCAGCAATTAATTGATTAATATGTACTTTTTTTATTTGTCAATTATTTTTAGTATTAATATAATTAATATTCATATTTAATATTAATAATATTCAGACTACGGTGTTGATTTAGTAATTTTAATACTAATATTATTAGCATTATTCAAAATTTAATTAACACACACTTCAGCTTTCTTTTTAAAGGGGGGGGGTATGGTCGCAATTGCCACAGATTTAAAAGTCCACATATGTGTAGAACTGAAAAGTATTTCCACGGATAACTTTGAGTAACTTGCCTCCATGTTGTGTTAATGATTGTGTCAACCATTTTGTGCAGTCCTTTGTATGTAAAGAAAAATATGGTTTCATCTTTAAAAGATCTATTGCGGCAGATATCGCTTGCAAACAAGAAAATTCTTGTGTGCTCCTGTGCAAAAGAGCGAGAGCTGGAATAACAATCGTCTGCCTTTTCTCCGTAATTAGCCCTATTCACACTCCACTGACAAAGAAAGGTGATGGAAAGAGAGAAGAGACAGTGAGGGATGTGGTTGAAGAGGGGAATCAGCTACGGAGGGGATTATAGTAAATGCTGAAGGGCGAGGGAGAAGGCTGCTTTGAGGTGGAATGGTCAAGTGTTATCACGCTCCAGGGTCTTTTAATAGAAGTTTACACAGTGTGATCCTCGTATGGTGTCAGATAATGTGCGTGACTGCTCTGGTGCTCCAGGGGAGGGTCTGAAGTAGGATTTAATTGTGTTGATAGAGGCTCTGGAGCGGTGAGCGGAATTGAAATTGTGTTTGTAACTGGAATTCAATTTCAACACAATTTATTAAGGAACAATGCACTGAATTTAAATGAATTCTTATAAAACATTTTCTGAGAAAAAACACAAGGAATGATGAAGGAAAAACCGAGTCGGGATGGCTGAGAAATTAAATGAAAGGTTGTTTATTACTAAAGCCTTTGTTCTGTTCTTTTCTCCCAGCGTGAGGCTCATAAAGCTAACAAGCTGCATGAGGTTACAAACAGATATCTCATTTCATTCAAACTCTAGACATGTACATCATATTATACAGGCTCTTTTATCAGTCCAGCAGAAGGGTACAAAAGGACCTTGAATGTCTGATCCGAAAGTGTATGAATATATATTCTGTTTTATTGGTGGAGGCACACAATTTGTGACATGAAAGAAGTTTGATTTGATTAAAACCCATGAAAATATAGCTATATAATAACAGCTGTATTTGGTATAAAAATGTTTAGAGCAACATTAATATACATAAATGTTTATAATTCCTCTTTAGCCAACATATTTTGACTATTTCTTTTCAAGATGCTGTAGGCCTACCTCAAATGTGACTCCGGACCACAAAACAAGTCTTAAGCATCCCAGGTGTATTTATAGCATTGTATAGGTCAGAATTATTGGTTTGTTAGTCTTCCTGTAAATATATTAAAACTTAATAAGTAATGACAATGTAATATATAGTAATATGGATTGCTACCTTAATTTGGATAACTTCAATATTTATTATGCACCCTCTGATTTCAGTTTTTCAAATAGTTGTATCTCAGCCAAATACAGAATTATCCTATCCTAACAAACCATACATCAATGGAAAGCCATTTGTTACTGATTCAGGTTTTAGATGATGCATGAATCTGAATTTCAATGACTGGCTTTTTGACTGGTTTTGTGGTCCAAAGGCACATATATTATCCTTCCAACTATGGATTAAATGAGAATAAAATCACCCTGGTAAATTAGATTTTCATTAGGCCCATAAATCTACTTAAAACTAAATGTAAACTAAATTTTTCATTAGAACTGTGAGTGCTAAAATTAATTGTAAGATTTGTGCCATAAACAGATATTCAGCAAAGTGTTCTGGTGGTGGTTTTTCTTGTTTTATTACAAAAATTAGAATAAATAAAATATTTTACGTTGGAGGAACTTTACCCCTGTTGCGCCTAATACTAATACTAATCTGCTGCTTCGTTTCAAAAAGTTTCTTTATTACTTCTCTATGAATAACTATCCACTTAATGATCTGAGCAAAATCACCAGCAGATGAACCGATTATCAAAATGGCAAGCACAAATTGATGTCTGTCCTGGGTGTGATTCTGATACCCAAGCTAACTGTCCATGCATCAGACTTCCTTCGCCATCTCTTCAATTATTTTCTTCATCTGAAAGAAAAATTAGGTGCCATAAGAACATCCTAAACATACAGGCTGTATAGTCAGTATGAGCGGTGTATTCATCAGTATTTGGTGTGTGTATGGCTGTATGTGTGTGTACATGTTTGTCCTTGTGCACACTGCTCTTATCACCTCTTTCCGTGTGATGACGCCACACAGCCGCCCACTCTCCGTTATAAACAGACGCTGCTCATCCGTGACACTCATGATGCAATGAGCCTGACAGAACACACACAAACACGCATTATGTAGAGGAACACCGAAAAAAAAAGCATTGGCTTAATGTGAAGTGAACCAGCTACCATTTATTCTCACTGCACCTGCTTTACAGTGCTTTCAGGAGTCAGATGTAGCCGCACAGGTTGAATGGAACATACTTCCTCTAGCTGTTTACATAAACCCTACAAGAAAACAAGATTTAGTGATGATGAGAAGCAGATACATTAAGTGTCAGATTGACTATCAGATTTGTCACAGCATCTGTTCATCTTTGCCAATTTTAGTTAATAAAAATAAAACTGTTCACTGTTCATAATGAGCTTTTTTCGAAAGTCTTGCCAAAATTACTAAATAGAAAAAATGTCATGCTTTTAAAATAAATTGAGTTTCATAATCTTCAGTTCATTTGCTTAATTGCTGACACTTTGATCATTTTACATGCCCTCATGTTATAGTTCATGCAAAAAATGAAAATTATATTATTAATTACTCATTATTATGTTGTTACAAACCTATAAGCCCATAATTTATCTTCCGAACACAAATGAAGACATTTTTGATTAAATCTTTCAGTTTCTGACTCTGCATAGACAGCAACACAACTGAAGTGTTCAAGGCCCAGAGAGGTAAGTAAGGACATTGTTAAAATAGTCTATGTTACCTACTTGCCACTAATGTGCACAACAGTAAAAATCAACTCTACACAGTGGTCAAAAATGTTAACTGTATAGCATGTTTACATAGGAAGTACCAATTAAAAAGCACCACAACAGTGGAATGCAAAACCCCCACTTTGTGTGAATTAACTTTTTCTTCCTGTTTGCGCCCCAACTGAGAATCCAGCCTCTGAATTGAAATTCTTTAATTATTTGTTCATTATTAATATTCTTTCAGTAACGTTGCAAAATTCTTGTTATGACTCAGCACATTATGAGTTCAATTACCTCATTTCTATGCTGATGCAGACACTCCTGCAGCTGTGATTTGTTGATTGTACCCAAAAGAATAGAGGAGTCTGGGAGACAAGAGAAAAAGTAAATGACATGGCAAAGCCAGAGCCTCAGACTGTCAGTCTCATTTTATTCAATAGCTCCATCACTGTACTGTACTGGAACATTCTCTCGAGGGTGCAGTCTTGAGTCTTTTTACTCTTTAGCAAGCAATCATTCGACCTTTTGGCTCTTACTTGCACACATTTCATTGGCTTTCGCTCTCTTCTGTCAAGCAACAAGGTACCATTAAAGTCAAAGTGGTGCAATTGCAATTGAGGATATTGGGGATATTCGTTAGACTCACCCTGAGAGTCCACCACAGGAAATACATCGTCTGCGCTGTCGTTTAGGATGTGCTTCAGACTCGCCAGTGTCTCTGTCCTCTCCAGAACAACTCCTGCTGGGATCACAAACTGCTTGATCTGAACACTGGCCAACCTGAAGGAGAGCATTCATGATGAAAACAGTTCACTATCCAGCCTTGATGTCTCCCCTCAGAATCTTGTCATCTCAAGAAAAATGCAGTTTAATTTCAAGTCATAACACGGTGGAGCCTGAAGGCAGACGAGCAGATGCTTTACTCACTTTGGACAAGCGCGGATGAGAGATGGCAAGTGTGGGAGCTGTTTAATAAGGGATATGCCGTCGTAGAAAGATGGACGGTGCTTCGCACGAGCCACTGCGTTGGATACCAGCGTGGCAACCAAAGAGGGGACGGCGTGAGAGCACTGGCCGGTCATTTCCAAAGCCAATAGAGCAGGAGAGAGCGTGTGTGTCACAGCCCCAGAGAACGCAGCTGCTCCTGTACACACATACATGCACAGCAAAATATGGCCCCATCAATACATTTAGACAGGCCTTATCATCTCTGTGAGGCTGCAGTGTTGATAATCCCCCGTCAGAAAGATGATAGGATAATACGCTTGTTTACCTGCTAGCGCATAGCCGCCCGGGTTTATCAAACTCTTCGCTGATGAGATTCCGTCTGAGAGCAAATAGGCCAAGGCCTCGCCTACCAAACGCCCCACTGCTGCACCTAAAACAGGCAAATGCTATTTCAATGGAGCTTTTTTCAAATGCCATTTAGTCTGGATTCAATGAAAACTACATGAACTACAATTTAAAATAATGATAATGATAAACTATTATAACTACATTTTGCCAAAAACAATTGAGTGCAAACATGTAGACATTCAGATTTCATTTAATTTGTTTTAATTTATTATTAGTTTCCATACTTGAATATATTTTATTATGATTGCTTCTATTTTAATTACTTTTATTTTCTAAAACATATATTTTTTTATGTTTTAAAAAAAGAAAAAATTGTACATGTATAGTATGACGTAAATCTCATCATATGTATGATCTAATTACCTACCGTAAACAAAAACTGGCATGAAATAGCCCGCAGGTAAAGGCAACGTACAAGCCACGACCAGCAGCCCAACCTTACAGAGAGGTCATGAAATCAACTTGTGAGAGCTTTTTTAATCTCTTAATCAAGACATTTCTAACCACAAAATAATGATTGCTACTTCATTGCTAGTTTAAACTTAATAGGCTACTTATTTTATTTCACCTTTGTAGTAATGAAAAATCCTAGTGTTTGGAAGTAACTTTTGCCAGGTGGGTTCCATGCCTGCCAGAATGTTTTCTGAGGTTCAGGCAGGGCAGATGCATTCTGGGAAACAGTGTACCAGGAAGTGCCATCTAAGAGTGAAGTAAGTAGCTGCTTCATTGTGAGCTGTTAGAAAACAAGGAGAAATTGAAAATAAATACAGTGAACATGTCAGTCTGACACTGCCAATATTCTAGAAATAGGCCTATCCTCACCTCAGAGGCTATGAAATGTCCCGCAGAGTGATAAAACGTAAAGCAGGCGAGGAGAAATGCCACGATGGCTGAATAAAGTGACTTTCTAAGATTATGAATTCAGACAAGAGGCAGCTCTGGGTTAGATCACAGCAAACATCTCCAGGCATCCAATCAAAACACAAACATCTGCTGTCAACATACACTCTTGCAAATCTAAGATTGAAAATCTAGTGTAAACCTGGAAATCGCATGTTTTATGAATTAAGACACGTTTTATTTATAGGCGTCTTACTCAACACTCAAGTTGCTATTTTGAATTGAATTTAAACCAGAACAACAAATGCACAACAGAAGCACTAGTGGTCTTACGCATTTATACCTCATCTACAAGAAAGAAAAAAGGCCTATCAAATTGTACACTGTGATTTCCAGTCTATGGGAATGCATTTTTCATCTCACTCTGTTGCCAGAAGTCTGCTGATGGGTTTGTTTGTTTTGACAAAACGCAGAGCCCAGCGATGACAGAATAAATAAATGCAGCTGAGAATACTGCAGAACAGCCTGAGTCAGAGGAAAACATCATCAGAACAATTACTGCTTCGTGAATGCTAATAACGATACGAGTAAGCAGTATTTATTATAAGACTGTCCGTCACTGACACGAGAACTTACCCAAGCAGAGCGAAAATAAATATTTCAAAAGGCTGGTAGGGAAGATCAGAAGAAAAGCTGGTTTTAAACAGGGCCTGGATGGTTTCTGGGGACACACATCAAAGAAATATTGAATCACTTCTCTCGTGTATCCTTTTAAATAAAACCAGATTACATTAATGTGGTGTTATACTTTCAGTTCAATCATATCAAATCAAATTCGTAGTATCCCACAAGACTGATCTGATGGGCTTAGAGGACTGTGGTGGATGAGATTAGTATGAAGACAGCAGTAGCATCCATTAGGGGGCGCTGTAGGTGGTGTAAACCCCTCACCTTGATCTCTATTACAAACAGAAAGTAGCCTGAAGGTGATCGCGCCGCAAGCCGCTGCAAAGAAGCAGGGACAATAATCTCTGACTGAATAATGCGTCCCCATCACTTCTATACTGAACAGAACACCTATGACAATGAAACAGAGATAAATATAAAGGAAAGGTCAACTTTGTGTTTGTTTAGTAATAACGGATAATACAATTACGCCAACCAACCGCTGACTGGAGCCCCAAAACAGCTGGCAACGCCCACCGCTGACGCCACAACCAGCATTTCTCCTTTAGCTGCTCTCTGAATGAGCCACAAGAGTCATTAGCACAAGTAGCCTTCTATACAATTGCAGTCTGCTTCTTGTATACTTCATGTATTTCAGTGCTGTTCAGCTACCTGTTTTCCACCCCGGCAGGAAACATGCAGGCGACTCATGAAGGCACCCACCATGACAGATAAATGGACAAATGGACCCTATTGAGATGATAGGTTGTGCTGCAAAAGGTCATTATATTCAGAAGGTCTATTTATCCATAAGCTCCACATTCTCATTTGCATTTTAGATAGATTCTTACCACTTTGCTGAGAAACACTGTGCTGCCCGAAGCCAGTGTGCATATCAGGCCAAACAGTTTAGCGAAGAGATTGGAGAGGGACAGGTAATCCGGCATGTCCATCCCTAAGAGAATAGCCCTCGCCTCAGGAACACCAGAGCCTGAGGGGCCAAACACATTATGCACCAGACAGCCCTTCTTAAGAAATACTCCTCATTTATGATTAAACATGCCTGTGTTTAATTTAATAACACCAGCATAATCCTAAGCAATCATCTTTGGTGCTGTTAATAAATCTTTGGCAGCAGAGGCATCATCATGGACATCGCCATCTTTGATTTTACTTCGGTCACCGTCGCTATGGTTACTGGTAAGAAATACAGGCTTGACTATCTATCTATCTATCTATCTATCTATCTATCTATCTATCTATCTATCTATCTATCTATCTATCTATCTATCTATCTGTAATGAAGTGTTGCTCAGGTCTCAGCGGGCAAGGAGGAACAGAGACAGAGATTCAGATGAACATGAACATTTAATATATGACACAGGTTACAAGGACGCTGACGAAAACGCTGAGATCTAAGCATACCAAAACTACAACATAACAAACATTACTATAACATCAAGATATAACTATATCAAGGCACGGTTTAAAAGAACACAAAAACCAAAGACACAAACAAGGCAGAACACGAGGGAACAGTACGAAAACAGAAACACAAGAAACAAATGGAACAAAATCAAAACATAAACACAGGTAACACATGACACTGTGACTCTTTCTAAGATGGTGGTTAAAATAACTTATTTCATTATTATTATTATTATTATTATTATTATTATTATTTTATGGTTCACAGCATTCATCATTTATTATTTCAACAATTATATAAACATTTTTTACATATAAGCAAATATTATGTAGGCCTAATTGCAATTGAAATGTTGAATTCAGTGAGTATATGTACTTAAAATAATTATCTAATAATAATTATTATAATTAATATTTTCATTTATGTTTTACAGTGTACAGACGAATATCTAGCTGACCTGCAGAGAATGGGCAGATGCTGTGGGCGAAGCTGGTGGACAGAGCACAAAGACAGGCTGGGTAAAGCGTCCAGCAGAGGAACTGCAGCAGGTGGTGACCCTTCAGACATCCGTATAGCCACTGGTGAGCTAATAAGAGAGAAGGACACGGGCTGAGGTTTAACAATGCTTGATAACTGCAAAAGCGTCCAAGGTCAGGTCTGTTTTTGAAAGACCTTGCCCCATTCAGCTGCTAGAATGCTTCAGAGCTCAAACGCTGAACTGACCCACTTGCATTTGTATGTAAACTGTGTACGAATAATTTTTGAGTGACATGGTGGAACCGCTCACCATTCAACAGCTTGGCTACAGTCATATCCATGAAGAAGCTCATTAGAGCGGTGATGATCCCTAACAGAGCATAACAGTACCACTCCATGCTAGCAAAAGACACCAGAACCTTCTTCACATACAGCACGCACTCTGCCCAAATGTAAAGAACATAAATCACAGCTGAGAATTATTTTACGGCATCGAGGTTTGATGAAGTGAGATCATCAATGACAGAGGAAATGATCCACCTCACCTTTGATTCGTGAGCGCGATTCTTGCCAGGGTTTGCATGAACGCTCATTAGAGCTGATTAGCTTTTCCTCCGGCTTATCTTGGTCTGTCTTATCTTCATCTGTGCACTGTTCTTCATTTTGTTCAAGACGCTTTACATTTACACAAGTCTCATCCATTGTCTAAAATGCAACATAATGTCTTAAAAGGAGATATTTTGAACTGTTGATTAACATGCATAGTAGTTTTTCCATACTATGGAAGTCAGTGGCTACCATCAACTGTTTCGTAACCAGCATTTGTTATTGATATACATTTAATATATATTTCCCAACAGAAGAAAGAAACTCATACAGGCTTAAAGCAACTAAATAAATGCTACACATTTACAAAATATTCATAAAAGGCATTTATTAACATAATACTTTGCTATTCTCCTTATTTTATTCCATTATTATTAATAATGAGAAAACAGATAAGTTATAAAAAAAAAAATCTACTTACCTTTCAAGCAGTTGACTCAATGCACATGAAAGAGAGTTGAGGTTAGAATCAACTCTGGCATTACCAGATGTAGCTTGAAAGGAAAATTAAGCTTTAACTTATTTATGGTGCACGTCCTCTCCAGCTTGCCTCTGGGCAGCCACTGAATTGGAACAATGTGAAATTGAAGTTTCTTTTTTTTGTTTTCTCTGAAATTCATTTTGATCTCACAAATGTCACTGAGACAACGCTTGTTGTGGCCTTTTGGAACTTTTAACTAGGCAGTTAATGAAATGACCTGTAATGTGTTATGAATCTTTGTTCTTAAGGCCCAGAGAGCAGAAAGTGATAGAACCCGACTGACCTTTAGAATTGTCATCAGGACTCTTATAACTCTCACACGCTTTAATGAGCCCTGGTGACATTTCTTAACAGGTGAAAAGAGAAGCATGGATTAGAAAGTGTACCAAGCTTTTCTCACACGTTGCATAATTTAGAATGTGATTGCCCCCTTATATGGTCTGTGTTTGAACACTAATTCACATTGCATTAACCTTCATTCAAGGTGAAAGCAATCACACACACACCACACTTCTTCATTTCACACTGAATTTCCAAATCACACAGTGCTGTGGTGAAAATACTTCATATTACAATTTCATCATGAAACAATAATGCATCATTTGGGTCCGATATATCACACAATCAGCATCTTTTTGCCATCTTGTGCCTGAATATATGAATATATATGGGGTAAAAAATAAAAATAAAAAAAATATATTGACAATATATTTTCATTTATGGGAAACTGGTGCTTATATGTTTTAGTAATATACTGCAATATATGTATGGACCATGTGTTGATTCAAATATGTAAAATATATATATATATATTTGATCAGCACTAACTCCAATGACAAATTAATCTTTTCAAACAACGGCAAGATGCATTATTCATTTCCTTGTTGTTTACAAACAAAGGCAAGCAATAAAGCCATTACTGATGCATGGTCATATAATTTCACTATTGACTAATTTAGCTGGAGGCTCACTTTAATTATGATGGAGCCACTTCTCTGCACTCTGAAAACACAAAGTAATAGATAACTGGTTTTATCGACTTGAAACAATTTCATGTCTTTTGGTTTTGAATTCTTCTCTCTAACGTTATTCTATAATTTGTGGCGCAACCCTCAGTCACTGTAAACTGCACCACAAAAGTTTCAGCTTATTTGACATTTAAAACGCCTTAATCATTTTGGAATTGTTTTATCCCCACTGACAGATTCAATGCGTTACTCCTTGAGGAGTGACTGGATCACAGGGTGAATATGAGTGAAATGTCACAATAATAATCCTACCCTCCCGCCGTGACTGATGAACGGCTTCCCTCTGTCATTTCGCATTCTGTTCATTTTCCCTGTCAATTTCCATTCGCTTTTCTCAGATGGGTCCAGGCGCTGGCGGTTTTTATAGAATCATGACAGCCACAAATGCAAAAAAATAAATAAAAATATAAACATTTATTGACTGAAGCGTCTGGATCCAAACCAGGCTATTTAAATGCATTTTCTTTCTCATCTCAGCCTTTATTATTGTATGATTTGTTTTGGTACTATAATTTGAGACTCAGTTTTGTGTATTGTTTGTCGCTCTTGTACTGCTATCCTTCAGTCCTAGCAAAACAAGCCATTCCCGCTGAGCAACAATGATAATCCATTACTATGTAATGATTAGCAGCTGACAGAATCACAAACAGTCTAACAAAACACAAACTCTCTCTCTGAGCTTCCATGTGTGTTTACATTTATTGCTAGGGACATTGGACCATTTTCAGTTTTTAATTTTTAATAAAAAAAAAGTATTTCAACATGCATATAGTAACATATGACCATACTTAAAGACAATAAAAGCCTTGGCTTCTTCACCTTTGGTTAAAGTTGCATAAAAATTACATATAGAGTATGTTTTTTATGCTCACCAAGACCACCATTTATTTGATCCTTTAAAGAGGAGCAATAATAATGAAGCATCAAATCATGATTTCTGAAGGATCATGTGACACGCAAGACTGGATTAAAATAGAAATGGTTATTTTAAATTGTAATAATATTGCGCAATATTATCTTTTTTCTGTATTTGTGATAAAATTGTTACTATATATAATAAGTAATCCTTAAACCAAACTTTGGCCCATGTATCTTCACAAACCCTTAAGTTTATTCATGCTGTTACAAAACCATTCCCTGAGGGCTTTCCAATGACATTCATAAACTAGCTGAATACTTGGGAGGATATCAAGTGAACTTTCTGAAGTGAGCTCACACTAAGCCTGAGGACAAACTGTGCTAGTCGCGATTATACTGTTGACTGATTAAATGCTCGCCCTCACTCTCTCTCTGTTTCTCTCTCCAGCACAGAATCAAATTAGAAGAGCTACATTGGTGACACAGGCTGTAGGAGTGAACGTTTAAGGGTTTTTGGCTTGATTTCGACAATCTGTAAACGTCTTTAAAGTGATAGGATATTCTAAAGTGTGATTAGTAACATCTAAAAATGACAGTTTACAAAACAATGACAATTCTGTCATCATTTAATCATTCTAAACTTATCTGGTCTCATTGCATAAATTGGTGCACTTTTTAGCAAGACACAAAATATGTACCAACAAATAAAAAAATTAAAACACTAGAGGCAGTAAAACTCCTTTTATTCCTTTTCACACAAATTTGAAAACTGATGCTTTTGAATGTTAGCATCACTTATATCCAGCTTTGTAGTTATGGGTTTTCATAAACTGTAGGTTTGTTCGGTAGCTCACAGAGTACAGGGATGTACTTCAGAGGCAAGGAGCTCTGGATCAAATCCTGTGTAACTACGGTTCAACAAAATAGTTCCAATCTGTGTGAAAGAAGTTGAAATGGCACGGTTGCATCAACAAATATAATGTTTTTATATCAGTTTGCATTTGTTAACGCAATCAGGTAGGTTTAGGACTGGATTTGGTGTAGGGCATCCCTCCAAGGTGAGTGTGATTTCCCCAAATACAACATGTTCCTGGATCAACATCCTTGTTGATCCTGGAACAACATTCCAATCAACCAATCAGAATTGAGGAATCAATTTTCTGGAAATATCTGTTTTAGGCTTATAATCGTGGTTTTTAGCTATCATTTCCCACTGATTTTAGGCATAGATTTTGGGTAGGGTTTAAGGGTAAGGATTGGGATAACTTTATATTTTTGGATTTTGGATCCAGGATCAACAACAGATGTTGGGTCTCACTTGGCAAAATCACGGTGACCATATTTTCAACAGGATAGAGCATTAATTTTTAGCAACTGATATTTTAATTCTGAACTGCCACAATACATATCTATATAAACGTAATAAATGCCAGGATTCACATATTGAACCTGTGTTTTAGCACCACTCAATGGACTTTTCTCTTTAAAACTGTGACAAAAAAATGTGGAGTAACGCACGTACAAATTGTGTTGCACAAAAAATTCACATAGGTACATATTTTTATGTTGAGACAAGGTTGTTCAAAACAATGTATGGCCAACTATCTTCTGCACAACACAAAAGATGATGTTGTGAACCAAACAGTTAAAGAACATCTCAAAATAGTAAAGTTACCAATAAACTGCTAGTGAAAATTAGAAAAACCCCCATTTCATCAGTGAGGCGTAAACCACCAAATTTTCTATTATTAGCAACTCTCCTCCGAAAACAAATGCTTCCTAATCCTTTTTCCAAACGTCATCTGTCCCTCAACTTCACGCTCTCATCAACATTCCTTCCATCTTTCTGTTAACCCTCCGTCTGAACTTTCATTGCTCAACATTGTTTATGCAGAGTTGATAAACATCCTCAGGACATGTGTTGACTGTAATTTTCTGATTGACAGCTTCTGACGCCTCTTGCGAGAGTGCGTTTGCAAATCATGGCATATTGCTGTGGATGGCAGGCTGAAGAGAAATGGATGGAGAGCGCACACGGAGCGAGAGAGGAAGGGAAGGGCTATTTCAGGGAGCGAGTGTCTGGAATGCCAGCTGTTGACTCAACCCCCCGTTCTCTCCCTCCGTATCTCTCTCCCTTTCCTATCTTTGAGTCTTTGTCAGAGCCCCTTTCTCAACCTCAAGCCCTCATCACACAAAACTTTTCCAACCACAGAGCCCCTCTCCCTCACACGATAATTATAGCACACTGTCATCCCACAATTAACACACACACACACACACACATAGAAGTAAAAACTCTCTGGCTAGACCCACCATATAAAAGACAGTCAGACAGACAAAAGCCATACCAGAGAGACACGACTGATATAAAGAGTGAGGCTTGACAGTGGATTCATACAGTGTTTTGAATAAGGACGGCGCAAAACTACTTCATTTATCAACACAGTTCTCACTGCATCTCTTCAAAGCTCTGACTGGATATCGATTTGAGGCAAAGAAACCATCTAAACACTAATGAGTGCAACCAACTCCTCCTCTGCCTATCGATCGGAGCGCAGTTTCCACCAGACATCCTCCTCATCTTCATCTGCAACCTCAACAAACCCATACATGGAGAAGAGCCGGGGACTCTTCACTGAGGACTTTGGATCTTTCATGTGTCCAAAAGATGCTTTGGGATTTCAGAGTGAGTTATTAAGTCTGGTTCCATTTTTAGAAAATAAATAGAAATGTACAGCCTAATGTTAAATAAGCTGCTTTAACAAATTGAAAATATATATTATATATTTTGTATTGTATTTATTGTTGATAATATATTCACATTCTAATGGCATTTTCTGTACATAAAATAGTGGATATTGACTTAACAGTGTGTTAACTATATAAGGCCTGAACATTTATTTATGGTAAATGAATTTCAAGACCGCATGACACATTTGACATTGTCTGTGTGAAATGTGTACGTGAAGACAGATGCATTTTATATTCACAGCTGCATTCTTGTACTGTATGTGTAGATGTGTGTGTAAAACACCACAGATAAACAAGGGCACCTGGGGGGCAGAGAGAGGGTAACATTAGGAATGTTTTGGGCCAGAGCCAATGCAGTGACTTCACTGTTGGGGAATGATTTAGCTAACGGTGCAGGGGCGGTCGGTTGCTGAGCGTAATATATATGGATATAAAGTGCTGGTCTGAGATTCACCTTTTCACACATCATAAGAAAGGGATATTAATTCACATGAATACCTATTTGTTACATAAAAGTGTTTGTGTAATGTGAGAGTATGCATAAGATTTTCTATGCTTGAGATTTAATGAACTCTCTGGCCATTTTAAACAGAAATATTTTATGCTGTGACTTAATCAGATTTTATGTTTTGTGACTTAATAAGAATATTCTAAACCTGGTTGACTTTTATGGCACTTTCTCTATGAACACACACACACATAAAATCTTGGACAGAGCAATATCTGTACAATCAAATATGCTATATTACAATAGTTTTTAATAATGTCTATATAAACACTACCAGTACAAGTTTTTGGACAGCAATATTTCTAAAGAATTCTCTTCTGCTCACCAAGCCTGCATTTATTTGATCCAAAATACAACAAAATAAGTAAGTAATATTGGGAAATATTTTACTATTAAAATAACTGCTTTTTATTTGAACATATTTTAAAATGTAATTTATTCCTGTGATATCTAAGCTGAATTTTAGCATCATTACTCCAGACACAATCCAGTCATACTCCAGTCAAATTATCCTTCAGAAATATTTTTTTTTTTAGGTTTCTTTGATGAAAATTTAAAAGAACAGCATTCATCTGAAATATAAATATTTTGTAAACTTACACATATTTACAATCACATTTAATTAATCCTTGCTCAATAAAAGTATTAATCTAATAATACATATAAAGTTATTTAAATATACTGACTCCAAGCTTTTGAATGGTATTGCTAATGTGCATAATGATAATTGCATTGTCATAACAGGACTAAATAATTTTTTTTATTATTATTAAAATATCTGGTATATAAAGTAAAATATAATTGCAAAAGATTGTGTTAAGGCTGTATGTTATTTTATGCTTAATAATCATGAGACCATTAAGGTGTAATAACATAAGTCCATTATATACAGTATTGTCAATAATGTAGCATATAAATGTATGACGCACGGCTGACAAAGACAGTCACTTTCAAACCAAGCAGCTCAACGTGCTCAGTCAACTTGGCAAACGCAGTGTGACCAACTTGAACTAGTTGTGAAATGTGTGGGGAAATCCTTCACCTTTGCAAAAGTACAGATTGAGTGGATTTGGATTGAAATGATTGAATTTGGCTCGTAAAAATTGCCAAACAATGTTAGAACCTACCTAGCAACAGCAGTGCAATACTTAACAGTAATAGGCCAATAGATATATAAATCTCACACATGTTTTTTATACACAATACAAAACTGAGATGGCACCAGTTTGTATGAAAAAAGAGAGCTAGCTGGCAGTGATACGTATTACTGAGAGCCATATAATAATATTAGATTGTATTTTTTCCTTTAGACAGAACAGGAACCGTTGGAAACATCAAGACTCTGGGAGACACATACCAATTCACAGTGGATGTCCGAGACTTCTCTCCCGAGGATGTGATAGTCACCACCTCAAACAATCAGATTGAAGTACATGCTGAAAAGGTAAACAGGCACAGGCCTCTGCATAATACAAGTGAATTTTCTGAATATTCATTCCCTTGGGCATTTTTTTTTTCAACAGCTTGCTACTGACGGAACAGTGATGAACACTTTTACTCATAAATGCCAGCTACCAGAGGATGTAGACCCCACCTCGGTGAAGTCAAGTTTAGGGGCTGATGGGACTCTTACTATAAAAGCACAGAGAAACACAGCAAAACTGGAGCATGCACAGACTTTCCGCACAGAGATTAAAATTTAGATCTTTCCTACTGTATCTGTTTTCCTGTGATAAATGACCTTGATGATAGTTACTTAGTCCTGCTTTGTCATTCCTCCATGACCTTCTCTCATTACTTCTCATTAGACTTGGGTGAAATGTAATCCTGTCACATGTATTTGAAACATTTAAGACAAACGCACTGCTAACGTCAATTCCCTGCTAAATATATATCACCTTACAGTATACAGTGGGGTCCAAAGTCTGAGGCCGCAGTGAACATCTGTGATTCAAAATCCAATTTAAATCTGTAAAGAAACAGATCATTATAGGATTTTGAGGGTATGAAAGAAAATGTCTTTGAATAAGAAATGCTTTAAGTCTGCACTGTTTCTGTCACTAAATGTAGTCAATTTCTCTTGATTGATCACGCGGTTGATCTCTTTCTGCCGATGCTTCTATAAAATCTCAAGATGATTTAAGTCATTTAAATCGTGCTGGAGATTATGATCATCAAGGCTTTATACAAATGTGTGAGGTTCATGTAGCTTGAATGATGCTGTCATGAAATCAACGAGAGGACAAACCAAATACTAAAATGTTTTTTTTTAATAACTTTTCCCTAATAATATAATAAACATATTTTAGTATTAGTTGTCCAAGATTTTAGGAGCTTGTTGTAGGACAAACAATCAGAAGAGAAACCTATTCATTGAACTCATTATTATTATCAAAATTGTATATTTTCTAACTGTGACCCTGTGTTGTGTTGTTTGATTAAAACATTATTCTAGAAGATAATAAAACCAGAACACATGATGAGTATTTTGAGTTTGTGAGTCAATGATTTGGGTCCTGTCCTCTTCAATGACATTGGACATCATGAGCAAATGACAGGCACTCCAAGTACTTCTTCTATAAATAAAGTTGGCTCTTATTATTTAATCTTATCATCTACTATTTTTGTGCTTTATGTCATTCATCAACCTGTCGCTGTGTTGTACCACATACAAACGTCTGCAAATAAGCATCTGGTACGCGCATTAAGCCATTATTTCTTCAGTTCTTTCGAAATCAGCTAATCTCAAAGCAGAGTATGCCCAAACCATTTAAAACAGAAATGGGAGACCAGCTAAGACAAGAAATCCAGCTGGTTAAGACAATGTTTTTCAGCACTTAAAGTGTGTATTATATGAATATTACATGAGTTTTATGCCTATTACAGATCTTATTTGATAATGAATTGGGAAAGTAATGACTTTAATAAGCTTAATGTATAAGTAAATCCAATTATCTAAATGAGAAAAGAAATAGGCCTGCCATTTTTGCCCAAAGGTACACAATGATTCACTGAAGGTTTAGTCAAGGCTAAAATATGCACTAGAAATTGCCCCCTTAGATTTGCATATATCATTTGAAACCATATTTTAATATCAAACTCCTGCTGGTGTTTAAAACGCATTATTGGCCCAATTCATAACCTAACTGCGTTTTATTTCATTACTATTTCCTCAACTCTGCTTTTATGATTAGATCAGTGTGTATTTAATAACAGCTAAAGCTCGCCGACGTGTGGTCAAAAAAAAATGATAGAAAACTTCGCGCATGCGCGGTTGAGCTTAACAGCCAGCCATTCGCTCGGCCATTATCAATCGATCAGAGAGCAGAAGATGGCGGCGCGTCGAGGCTGAGCACTGAGATCGATCACCGAAACACTCGATTGGACGGATCAGCTGAAGTCTGGGGAAAGCTAGAAACTCGTCCGATATATGAGGTAAAGAACGTCAAACAAGAAGCAGTCTTCTGATCCCTTTTAAGCCATATCTTTAGCTAAATCGCTCAACGAACACGCAGTAAAATAAGGAAAGAGGAGGCAGGATTATAGCCCGCCTCTGTTAGCGCCATCTTGATCCAGCAGCAGGGCCAGGCAAACTGAATTAATCCCGGAGCTGAGAAGCAGAGAGAGAGGACTCATAATCAATCCGCAACATCGTCACACACATTCTTGTTATGGAAATGCGGAGTTGCTTGTCTAATCACTTATCAATTTTACTTGCTAAATCCAGACAATCAGACATCATTGTGCTCGACTCTCCTCGGGCTGATAATCATAGACTGAATCCAAAGGTTGGGCAAAATGTGTCGAGCGAATTCGAGATAAACGTTTCAGTGTCGCACAGAAACACACTGCTACATAATGACGTTTGTTGATTTGAAGTAAACAACGAAGTCTCTTGGATGATTAATGTCTGACAAAGTACATGCACTGAATCATAATGAGAATAATGCACCATAGATGGATACTTTTGTACTGTAGATTAGATAATTCTGCTGAAATGAGTCCATATTGTTAAAATACAAAACGATTGACTACCCATAACTACCATAAGAAAGGATGTGTAGCTACGTCTAAATATAAACAACATAGCAGTACAATGTTTATTAGATGTGCATCAAAGGGCAGGAATTAATCTTACGTTTTAGTACTGCGCAATATCTTGCTTTGGGAAAGCACTTAGAAGTTGAATCACGGCTATAATCGCTATAGATAATGAGGAGAGACTTTACACTTATATTCACATAAATGGCAGGGTTATTGTAGTTAACTAAAAAATATGAAATTAATAAACTTAGACTATTTAATTCCTTTAATTTAGTAAATGTGAACTTATTTTCTCTATCTGGTTGCTTTCTCATTTTCTTTATCTTGATCCTTAACTATAGTCTTCTACTTAACACACAGAAATATATATGTATATATATATATATGTATATTACAAATGTATTATATATTTGTATTACTAAAATTGTAACAGAATTAATGAATGGACTTGGGACAGGCCCTGGTTTAGCCCAATTGGGTCATTTTGATTCGTGAGCCTTAAATGGAAAAGCAACAACAGTGATTTTTTTTTCGTTTTATGAACAGGATACTGTTGCCTAAAGCACTTTAGTCGTCTCCATCAGTTATGGACTTTCCTTGGCATAGTGTGAAGGTTCTTGGACAACTTAATGAACAACGTCAGTTGGGTCTTCTTTGCGACTGTACTTTTGTGGTGGATGGAGTAGACTTCAAGGCCCACAAGGCTGTGCTGGCAGCATGTAGTACTTACTTCCGCACACTCTTTTTGGACCAGAAAGATGTTGTTCATCTTGACATCAGCAATGCTGCAGGTAGGCTTGCGTTCTTACAGATAACTTTGTTTAATGGGTTAGTCCAACCTAAAAATGTAACTTATGTCACCATTTACTAACCCTTGTGTCTTTTTTAAATACATGTTTGCGTTCAAAATGTGTTATGCTTTGCAACTACATGGGCCCAAGTAAAGAGTTACTTTGATCCCTTTGATCTTTTATGCTTAATTCAATGTAATAACATGTTACCATTTTTGTTGTTCATTATTTTCTGCTTTTGTCTAATAAGTTCAATCTTTTTTTCAGGTCTTGAGCAGGTACTTGAGTTTATGTACACTGCAAAGCTGACTTTAAACCCTCAGAACATAGAGGACGTTGTTGCTGTAGCCACTTTCCTTCAGATGCAGGAAATTGTCAATGCTTGTTCAGCTTTTCAGTCCTTGACTGTCCCTGCGTCATCTAAACCTGGTTAGTGTTGAGTTTGCATTTTCATAAGCCATCAGTTGAAGATGGTACTGAAGTTACAGGTCTTTCACATCACCATTTCTCCTTTGTGTTTATGTAAATTAGTAGTGACCGAGCCGGTGGAGGAACAGCCACAAACTGCGAGAAAACAGGAGGATTCGAATTCCCAGGAGGAGCAGGAGAGTCATTCAGTGACTCCGAACGCAGAAGAGAAAGAGGCTCCTATACAGCCAGAGACAACAGAAACCCAGAAGGCTGCAAGTGACTCGACTGAGAAGCAAAACACAAAGACTTTAAGATCTGTCAACAAAATTGGTGGGCCATCCAAAACGAGACAAAAAAAGGCCAGTGTTGTGGATTCCAAGACTGTAACAGAGGAAGAAAGAGCCACAAAAGAGATTCCCCAATACGAAGATGACCCTTCTGATGCTGACTACACTCCTAGTTAGTGTCCATTCCATACTCTTAACGCTTTTGTTAATGTTAACCATCTTTTAAAACTTGTGTGACACTTTACCGCTCCTACAGAGGTCTCTCAGAGGGCAGCAGCTAAACGGTCATATGTTAGCACAAGGAGGAGCAAGTCGAAATATGCAGCTATTCACACATCCACTGAAGGTAATTTCTAACTACTTTCTACAACTATGGTGTACAACATTTACCTCACATTTTTTGTTTAGGTTTTCATACCTATTAACATTTTCATTAAAAGTTGACGATGCTGAGGAAAGCATGTCAAAAGCTGACAGTGTGGAGAACATTGTAGAAGAGGAGGATGAGGAGGACGAAGCAGAAACAGAGGAAGAGGAAGAAGCAGAAGAGCAGATGGAGACACTGGATGAAGAAACATCAGATTTGGAGGGGAAGAAGTCAGCACTCGCGGCCGAGAGAAGTGAATCCAGAGCGTATGGCTCCATCACACACAAGTGTGAGGTGGGAGATTCTTCAGTTTTGTAATTCGTATTGCTTATTGAAGTGGACACAACTATACATACATATATATTTTACACACTGGTATATATAATGGTAATCTGATTCTTGCAGGACTGTGGGAAGAAGTTTACACACACAGGCAACTTTAAACGTCACATGCGCATTCACACTGGTGAGAAGCCATTTAGTTGCAGAGACTGTAGTAAAGCCTTCTCAGACCCAGCTGCCTGCAAAGCACATGAGAAAACACATAGGTGAGCATCATAGTCTAATGCTCCTCCTCTGCAGCCTCATATGACTTGTCTATTATAAGACGTAATATAAAAAACATATTTCCACTAAAGCTTCAACGTGCAGAAATATCCATGATGTGCAGTTTTCCTCAGACTATGTTTCTGATTCTCCAGTCCTCTAAAACCATATTGCTGTTCCACGTGCGGAAAGAGTTACCGGCAAATCAGTCTGCTAAACCTGCACAGGAAGCGACACACAGATGAGGCGCGATACAGCTGTGAGGACTGTGGGAAGCTCTTCACCACTTCTGGAAACTTGAAGCGGCATCAGCTGGTGCACAGTGGAGAAAAACCGTACCACTGTGACTACTGCGAACGAGCCTTTTCTGACCCTACCGCCAAGATGCGACATCTAGAGACTCACGACACAGACAAGGGTCACAAATGTCAACACTGTGACAAGAAATTCAACCAGGTGGGGCATCTGTTGTCTTTATAAATGTTATAAAGACTACATTACACTAGTTTTGAAAGAAATTAATACTTTTAATCAGCATGGGCACATTAAATAGATTTAAAGTGAGTGTGATAAGCAGCAAATCAGCATATTAAAATGGTTTCTGAAGTATCATGTGGCACTGAAGACAGGAGCAATGATGCTCAGTATTGCTATAACAGGAAAAAATGACATTTTAAAAGAGAAAAGTCATTTTTAATCTTAATAATAATATTGCACCACATAACCGTTTTTACTGTATTTTTATACATAAGAGACATACTTTATTTTGAACAGTAGTGTATATTACATAATATTTTAGTAATATCATATATATATATATATAGTACTATATTTTGTGTGTGTGTATGTGTAAAAATAGATAATTACAATACAATTACAATAATAAAATAATTGTGTATATATTTTTTAAATGTTTATTAATATAATTGTATGCATCACAAAAGAATGTTATCTATATTTCAAAAATATAATATGCAGACAAAATGTATAAATTATACCATATTATTAATATTAAATCATGGCCATTATAACACAAATCTTTATTTGGCATTACAAATTCAGACAACTCATATCAGACTTTTTTTTTTTAGCTGGGAAACCTGAAAGCACATCTGAAGATCCACATTACAGATGGGCCACTTAAGTGTAAGGAGTGTGGGAAACAGTTCACCACCTCAGGTGAGATTTACACATTCAGACAAGATTTGGCAATATATATGTGCATGAAGGAATTTTAATGTGCCTCCATGGTCTGTTCACAGGCAACCTGAAGAGACACCTGCGAGTGCACAGCGGTGAGAAGCCTTTTGTCTGTATGCACTGCCAGAGAGCATTTGCTGACCCCGGGGCCTTGCAGAGACACGTGCGCATCCACACAGGTCTGAGCTGTTTCTCACGCTCTCAGCCACTGTTCACTTTAAAGGTTTATTTGACCAAGTCTATCTTACCGTTCTAGGAGAAAAGCCTTGTCTGTGTCTAATTTGTGGAAAAGGCTTCACACAGGCCAGTTCACTCATAGCTCATGTTCGCCAACACACTGGGGAGAAACCGTATGTGTGCGACCGTTGTGGAAAAAGGTACCTGAGAAACTGCATGAATGATTTTGTTTAGATTCATTATGGCACCATATATAATTAAAGTGTATTTCACCTATCGCACCTCAAAGGTTTGTCCAGTCCAGCCAGCTGGCCAATCACATCCGTCATCATGACAATATCCGACCACACAAGTGCCACACCTGTAACAAAGCGTTTGTCAACGTGGGAGATCTCTCAAAACACATCATCATTCACACAGGTATGCAAAATTTTCAACTATTTCTTATGTATTTTTCTATTATGTGCTTTTAATGACTTCCTGTTTACAGGAGAGAAACCTTTCCTGTGCGATAAGTGTGGCCGAGGATTCAACCGTGTAGACAATCTGCGCTCCCATGTGAAGACAGTGCACCAGGGGAAGGCGGGCATGAAGAGACTGGTGGTGGCTGAGGAGGACGAGGGAGAAGAGAAACTGCTGGAGGACTCCGCACCGGACTCAGAGCTCAATAATGAGGTCAACATCGTCACAGTCACTACAGATGACATTGTGACATTAGCCACAGAGGCTCTGGCTGCCAGTGCTGTAGCACAGCTCACAGGTGAGAGAATATGACAAAACTGATTAGTTATTTTCAAATCTTTTCAAAACTGAAAAGTTATTACTTTGGCTGGTAATTTAAAAAAGACAAATATGAGGCAGGGCAACCACTCACTGCATGATGGAGCCTACAGAACGTAGTTAGAATGTCACTAAAATGCAAGATATGGGGCAAAATGTCCGTGTTTGAGTTTAACAAATAGGCTAAGTGCAATATCACACGAGTGCAAAAGTGATATTGATCTTGTACAACTGTTCTAGAATAAAAAGGTAATAATGGAGGTCGGATGCTCTCTTGATATTGTCTTATAGTGGTACCAGTGGCAACCTCTGTATCTGCAGATGAAACTGAGGCACTGAAAGCAGAGATCACCAAAGCAGTCGAGAAAGTACAAGAAGCAGGTGAGTAATATATAGTTTATGTGCTATATCATAATTTAGTAATTGATTGGTATTTTAAGTTCTTATAATATAATAATAATGCAAAATGTATATATATATATATATATATATATATATATATATGTGTGTATATACAGGTCCTTTTCAAAAAATGAGCATATTGTGATAAAGTTCATTATTTTCTGTAATGTACTGATAAACATTAGACTTTCATATATTTTAGATTCATTA
>JAUMHQ010000089.1:9623059-9634009 GCA_032361165.1 Enteromius paludinosus | reverse complement strand
AGACCCAACACTCTGGATGAGCTTAAGGCCGCTATCGAAGCATCCTGGGCCTCCATAACACCTCAGCAGTGCCACAGTTTTAAAAAAGCACCGTAGTCCTGTGAGACACGACATATTGTTCCACTTTATGTCCACACATGCAGCAGAATGACAATAAAGCTTTACTTGACTTGATATATATAATATCCCTTAAAACAATTTTTTTTATCTAAACTGAAGCTGATTTTTGTTTTGAAAATCCTTTGGTAACACTTCAGTATTGGGGCCAACTCTCACTATTAACTGGTTGCTTATTAACATGCCTATTATTAACATTTTGGCTCTTTATTAGTTCTTATACTCTGCATGACCATATTGTACATCCATCCCTAACCCTACCCAATACTTAAACTTAACATCTACCTTACTAACTATTAATAAGCACCCAATTAGGAGTTTATTGAGGCAAAGTTAATGGCTTGTTAATAGTGAGAATTGGACCTCAAAATAAAGTGTGACCAATCATACTGTGTTATATCGAAGCTAAAACATTGTGCTGATCTATTCCTTTAGATCCCAACACCCAGATCTTGTATGCATGCGACTCATGCGGTGAGAAGTTCCTGGACGCCAGCTCCCTCGCCCAGCATGTGCGCATTCACACTGCCCAAGCCCTGGTCATGTTTCAGGCAGATTCAGACTTTTATCAGCAATATGCAGGTGACGGGACATGGCAAACCACCGAGCAGGTCATCCAGGGAGGCGAGCTCTTGTTCCGGACACGGGAGGAGGACAGTGAGGAAGGAGAAGGAGCTCTATCCCAGCAAGAATCTCAAATTGAGGGGGCAGAGGAGGAGACCAGTACACGGGCAGAAGCAGAGGAAAGGTCTGGAAAAGTAAAGTCTGAAAGCCAAGCACAATGAAGAATTTCTGAATTGAATCGATCCAAAGGATGGAGTTCAGACTTTCATAATGTGTGCTATTTCTAAAATGCTATAATAAAACACACTCTACTAGATAGCTGTCATATCTCAAAACCACAGCACAATATGTATACAGCATATTAAAACTACATTAAATAGAGTTAAATTTAAATAAATATAATAATAAACATAATTAAATATGAATAAATTAAACCTCATTTGTAAGCTGTGTGTCAGACATTTTAATACTAGTTTCTCCATTTATATGTCCTATGCTAGATCATGTATTCTGTTACTGAAGCCAATTAAACATATGACTGTCCAACAAGTTTCAATTTTTCACAAATCAGCTGCAGTACTGAACTATTATTTATTGATTTATATTGTGTATTCTTTTGTCTGTGGAGTTTAATCATTTTCTAATTGAGCTTAATACTGCTTGACATAAACATAAAACACATTAAACCGCTGATTTTAACTGTATACTTATCATTTCCATGACATGTAGAAGCTAAAGAAACTCACAATAAACACTTTTAAATGGTCTATGTTTTAGCATAACTCATTTTTACTACTTGAGATGAGTGAGTGATGACTGTGTTGCAAGCAAGTTTGTGTTTTTGAATACCACTTTCACTGTCAGAAAACTCTTATTAAAGGTAGCACTGCAAATGTTAAAGGTCATTGATCCAATTCTGCTCTGTTGGAATTTATTGAACAGATATTGTATCGTAATTACTTAGGCTACAGTAGTGACCTTTCAAAATGACTGGTACACTGGTACAACTACAGTACATGAATTATCATGTACTAATACGTGAATTAACAATTACTTGACTATAAACTAATGATGAGTAACTACGACATGACTCACATGAATTACTGCATGAATACCGCCACATTAATTGCATGTTAGTTAATGCATGAATTAACAATTTGTGGTAATCTAAATCAAACATGCTTTAATGGCACAAAATTGTTTATTGGTCTGCCCCCTGCAGCGTTCACAAACATCAGTGAATGACAGATTTATTTTTTTTGCGATATTTACATTTAACCTAACTCATCCAATAAACAATAATGCATTCATAATTAAAAACAAGTTCATCTCATCCTGTTTTGAGTGATTCCACCACTGCCGTCCTACAATAACATTTTCATTATTAAGACACAATTTTCCAAATTAAAATCTTAGAATATGATTATCGCTTTGGTTATGTTATAGATTGGTCAATATCATAATAATAAACTAAAGTCAAATTATTTTTTTAAGGAAGTTAACAAGTCATGAATTCATGTTACTTTATAAGTAATTAATGAAGAGTTAGTAATGCCCCCCAAGTAAAGTCATGACATAATGATACATTAACAACTCATGAATTCATGACGTGACAGCTGCAGGTGGCAAATATATAAACTATTTTGTGCCATTAAAGCATGATTTAGATTACCACAAATTGTTAATTAACCTCTTACACTCTAGGGCTATTTTGGGGAATTCCGCCTGCATTTTGGTAAAAATTCAAGGCACAATTTGAATAGGCGGGGGTGGTACATAGTGTACTTTACGTGTAAATAACTTTGTTACAGTAAAATAAATATCAAAGTGATTCATATCTGCATAAAATTCTAAGCTTTCAAATGGTACCACATATGGGGTTATTGGTAAAAATACAAGGCACAACTTGAATGAAAATCTGGGGGAGTAGAGTTTAACAGGTTAATACATTAACTACCATACAGTAACTAACATCTAATTACGGTGGCGTTACTCATGCAGTAATTCTTGATTAATAGATGTTTAACTCATCATTAGTTTATAGTCAAGAAATTGTTAATTGACGTTTTAGTACATGATAATAAATTCATGTACTGTTATTGCAAAGTGTTACCAAATGACTTAAGCTTCTCTCAGTGCATAACGCTCAAAATCGCCTAACGTTTGCAATTAGTTTGTCACAACCACTATATTTTGGGCCAGTTGATTTCTGTGTCGGTTTTAGTGTATTGTTTGTATTACTGACAGGAAAGCAATACCCTAATGTAATAGAAACGCATTTTACTGCACTGAAACTATAAAATCCAATCAGTTTTGAAGCAGCACTTGATCCATATAACAAAGCTTTCTGTTGAACGCAGTTTGACATGGAAAGCGAGTATCAGAGGAAAGGGTGCTTTGTAGTTTGAAAGTCTTGTTTTGTTCAGTAATGGGCTTCTAGGGGCAGTAAAGCACTCTATACTTTCATGTGGTATCTTCAAGTTGCTATCAAATGAACGACCAAACATCAGCTTCAAAACAAGTTTCAGATGTTTCATATATAGCTCATGAAGCTATAGCAAAGAAAAGAAAATGGGCAAATGAACTTAAACGTATACATTTTGATAATCATTCATATTAAGCATCTTTTTTAATTCACTTTAGGAAACAAATACTATAATCAGTATAATTATGAAATACAATTACACATATTATACTTATGCAGTTAAGTTTAATAGATTTCATAACCAACAAATACATAACAAACGTTATTACAAAAATAATTATAATACAGAGGCTAGCGTCCTGAAAAGCATATAGTTGTGTTGCACCGACCCCTGCTGGTCATAAAAGTTTAAAACAGTGGCTGGAGAGACATAAACCCTAAAAGAGTATGACGATTTTCTGCAATTGTATCTATACAGATATTAGATTCACTAGAATAAATTCGCTCGAAATTGAATTACATATAATAAATTAATTATTTGTTTTGAGATATATTTAATCCATAGAGGCCTGTCTCATTATAATATTAATGAGTCCATGAGGCAGCACGCGATTGGCTGAAGCTCTGGGTCAGAGTTCACATCCGTGTTAGCGCTGACGTTGTCCTAAGGAGGAAAATGGCGATGGGTTGCTTGTCAATGAGGGACATCGCGACTCCTGCAACGTTAACCTGCAAAAGACGAGGCGCTACAATGGTCTTCGCGTCGTCTGCTGGATTCAACAGAAGCGCTCTGTTTGTTTTGTCCGTGGCGTTAATGTTGCAGGCAGTTTTAGGAGACGGAAAGACTCTCGTCCTGCTGGACAATCCCAACATCAGAGACACCCATTCAATCTTCTTCCGCAGTTTAGCAGGTGAGCTACACCTTATATGATATTTTCTTATTAAAACACTTTAGATTAGCATTTGAAAATATGCTTTATGCTTTCATATGAACAGAAGATTCATTTAAAATCTATGTGAATCGGATTGCACATACTTAGACATGGCATTGCACGATTCTTGGTAAATATTTTAACTTTTAATTGCATTTTACTGTCAGATCGTGGGTTTGACCTTACCTTCAAGACTGCTGATGACCCTAGTCTCTCATTAATCAAGTATGGCCAGTTCCTCTATGACCATCTCATCATTTTCTCTCCATCAGTGGAAGGTGAGTCTTGTTATAGTGAACATGGATTTTATGTCATGCTGACATTTTTATGTTTGAGTATCAACGTTTACATGTTTCCAATGGAACAGATTTCGGGGGCAACATCAATATAGAGACCATTACGGCCTTCATTGATGGTGGGGGAAACGTTCTCGTTGCTGCCAGCTCTGATATTGGTGAGCGTTCTATTGGTTTCGCATAAGTGCACACATTTCGGCATGTTGACACTAATAATACGACTATGACTTTGACTCTGGCAGGTGATCCTCTGAGAGAGCTTGGCAGTGAATGTGGGATTGAATTTGATGAGGAGAAAACTGCCGTTATTGACCACCATAACTATGACGTTTCGGATCCTGGTGAAGTAAGTAATGGATGGAGGAAAAATACAACTTGGAGAACATATGAAGTCAACATAAAATTAAAATTGATCCTATATTTGTTAACTTATAGTACTAATATTGTTATGTACAGCCAAGTGAAGTATTGTAAAAGACAAGAAACTAATTTTATTAAGAATGGCTTATAACAGTGGATGAACTTGACCTCCTGATTTTAAAATGAGTTTTCATGTTTAATCTATATGGTGTTTTACGTTCTACAACTTCTATAACTGTGCATAATGTATTCTGCTTTAAAATCATTGTTTGAAGCTTGGCTGTCTGTACTTAAGTTGTCTGTTTGTTTTTCTTTTTTTACAGCACACTCTGATTGTTGCAGGCCCAGAGAATCTTCTTAAAGCCCCAACTATAGTTGGCGAGCCCACTGATAAACCAGTCCTGTTCAAAGGCGTTGGGTAGGTGGTCTATTCATACCCTGATCTGTGCTGCTGTTTTGACTGTTTAACAAATGATGAGATGCCTTGCTTTTTTTCAGCATGGTGGCTGATCCAGATAACTCTCTGGTGCTGGATATTCTGACAGGATCTTCCACCTCTTACTCCTACTTCCCAGATCGCCCCATCACACAGGTAAATATTTAAAAGCTTTTAACGTTCATTTTTATTTGGTCAAATTCATTTGCGTTCACGTCAATCTCCAATTCTACCTTTAGTATCCTCATGCAGTTGGAAAGAACACCCTGCTGATTGCCGGTCTGCAGGCAAGAAACAATGCACGTGTGGTTTTCAGCGGGTCACTGCACTTCTTCAGTGACGCTTTCTTCAACTCCCCTGTGCAAAAGGCTGCCGCTGGGTCAAAGAGGTCTGTTATGTAACTGGGTATTCCGATATTGAGAGGTTGAAATAATATGGATTATTTTATGTTTGTTTTGAGAAACTGTAAAGTTCAAACTAACATCGACATGATAAAATATAGTCTCCGTTAGTTTAGAGATGGCTTGATGCATGATGTGTATCATCGTCTTAGGTACGAACAGACTGGTAACCAGGAGCTGGCTGAGGCCCTGTCCCGCTGGGTGTTTAAGGAGGCTGGTGTTCTGAGGGTTGGGGCTGTTACCCATCATCCAGTTGGAGAGAGCACTCCCCCTGCTGCCTACACCATCACTGATCTTGTGGTGAGACATGGCATTTGTTATTTATATATGCATTTTGATTCATTTAACCGTTAACACGTGATTTGTGACTATTTTGATGAATGTCTTGGTTATTTTAAGTTTTTTTACCCCTGCTTGGGTTGTCTCTACAGGAATACAGCATTGTGATTGAGATGTTGTCTGGTGGAAAGTGGATTCCTTTTGATGGAGATGACATTCAGCTGGAATTTGTCAGAATTGATCCATTTGTTAGAACCTACCTCAAGAAAAATGGTGTGTTATTATATTTTATTTAATAAGTTCTCAAATGCATGCCTGCTACAATTTAAAACCTTAAGGATCAGTGATCAGCAAGGATGCATTACACTGCCACAAATGTTACCTAAGATTTCTAATAAAAAAAAATATTATTTGAATGGTAGTGTATGTAAACAATGTATGCCATTAAAACATGTGACTGCTTGTTGCTTAGGTGGAAAATACAGTGTACAGTTCAAGCTTCCAGATGTTTATGGAGTTTTCCAGTTCAAAGTTGACTACAATAGACTTGGCTACACACACCTGTACTCTTCAACCCAGGTGAATTTCAGAATGGAAAATCTTGCTAGAAATGCTGAAGTGATTTTATTCAGATTCGTGATATATTTACTTATTCTTCTATTATTCCACAGGTTTCGGTCCGCCCCTTGCAGCATACACAATATGAGCGCTTCATCCCCTCTGCCTTTCCATATTATGCCAGTGCCTTCTCTATGATGGCAGGACTCTTTGTTTTTAGTATCGTCTTTCTACATATGAGAGAAAAAGAGAAGTCTGATTAAAATAAGAATCCGTGAAGAGGAGTGCAAGAAATCTGAAAACAAAAATGGGCTTCAGACCATTATCAGTCATGATGAATAGAGATCTAAAATATGTTGGTATGGGCTTGTTTTGGTGAGTTGTGCCATTACAACTAAAAGCAATGTTTTGTAAATTTATTTGTAGGGGGGACAGAGTTGTTTTTGTTTTCCGGTTTGCTATTTGATAATTGAAAGTTATTTGGGGCACACTTTTTATTTGTGCAGCAGGCAACTTGAGTTGGGTTTTATGATACAACGTGCACTGATGTTTTGGCTCTTCCTATACATTTTTTTTTTCGAGATCTACAATTTGTAAAAAGAGGAATGGATTCTCAAAATGTGATTGAAATAACCGAAGACAGTAAAGTTTTAACATTCCACCACTAAACGTTTTTGTCCTCTTTGTTGTGCAGTTGCATCAAATTTGAAAGTGTCTGATTCTATTCATGTTCAGTTGTAAATGTAGTTTATGCAGAACCTCATCTCACACTACATAGGCAAATGGTTTTTTTTTTTGGTTTTTTTTTCAGTTATTGAATACATGGGATACAAATAGTATGAATGTATGACAATAAAAACCAACAACTTCCTAATTTTTTTAACTATACATTATACATTTGGTACTTATTATTTACAAAAGCAGTTTTTCCTAAATTTTTTGTGATTCAAATAATAAAATCTGCATATTTCATGACAGACAAAACGTCTAGATAATATTTTGCCTTGTATAAAGGTCTAGAACAGAAAGTGTTCTTGTATATTTTATTGTATTTTTAATACTTTTGATTAATGCAATAAGGAACTTTCAAAACAAAGACGTGAGAGTGCGTGCTCGACGAATGACGTAGAATGAAACCGACACGACTTGTAGTCCTTAGCGACTGGCTAGCATGTTGTTTTTCAAAACAGTCGTCTTTTTTTAAAGATAAAGAATGACGTATGAATGTTTATAATTTACGCTGTAGAACCAAACTATCCTTGAGAAATGTTAAGCACACAGCTTATGGCGGAAACCCACGTAAGACACAGGTTTGGCCTACAAATGTACGTCATCACTAAACAACTCGTGCCCTCTGTGAACACAAGCGCTAGGCGAGAGCGCGCGCGTCAGCTGACATCCGCAGAGAGAGCACAGCCAGACATGGATCAACTCAAAGTCAAAGACAGGATCCTCGAAAACATCTCTCTCTCTGTCAAGAAGGTAAGAAACCTCTATAAATGCAGCGAGGGTATGTATCAACCTTCTCTTGTTTATAATTTCAAGGATAGTTTAAGGTTTTGCGGTTTACGCTATCAAAATAGTTGGGCCTCCCCCCTCCTGCTGTGTCTTGAAAACAAACGCCTTGACATCTTAAGGAGTAACAGTAACATGCAGTGTTCCTCATTAATCCGAATACAATAAATAGCAGGTTAAGCAAACAGCTGGCAGTGCACTACATTGAGGTATTCTAGTTTATATTGTGTAACTTACGCGGCGCTATTAATACCTGTTTATTGGAAAACAACATGCAGAAGAAAAAGTCATTTTATGTTGCCATGAACCAAGTAAACAAGTCAACACCGTTTACTGCGTCATGGACACATCAAACAGTGACATGATGCCCCTGCAAACAAGTCCTGTTATCAAATGAGATCCTATAAATAGGGCAAACAGAGCTTACTACTTATTTTATGGGGCCATCTCAGGACATCCTTTGCATGTTCTTTTTGTTCTGCAGTACCTTTCTGAATCTTTGCTGTTTGCAACATCAGAATGCTTATTCTTTCTTGAGCTCTTTTGCTGAGTGTTATTCTGAATGTTAGCAGCTTACGCACCCTCGTTTGAAATCATTTGACTTGAAATCAGGTGCTGGGCATTAGTATGTTCTCATGGTTTCGTGATGGACTTCCACACCAAAAAGCTCTGCTTTCATCAGTAAACCACAGAACCGTCAACCTTTCTTTTTCAGAGGTTGTTTGTCCAGAATGAAAAGGATTGCTTGGAATGTCGTGGCCATGTGTGCGTCAGAAATTTACCAGATAGGACACAAGTCAATGCTTTTTTAAACAATTTTCAACATTAACAGTTGCAGAGTTACTTTGCCGCCTGTGAGGATGAGACGCCAGCCATCAGGAATCACGACCGGGTTCTTCAGCGGCTTTGTGAACACCTGGATCATGCTCTGCTTTATGGGTTAGACAAACTGCAACAGAGCCTTGCAAAACTGAAGCTCTTTTTAAGTAAACCTTAGTAAGCTTACCGATCTTCTCTTTTCTCTATGTCTTGAAGGCTGCAGGACATCTCATCGGGTTACTGGGTACTCGTATTACACTTTACACGACGAGAAGCCGTCCGTCAGATTGATGAGCTTCAGCACATAGCTACCAATCTTGGCAGAAGTAAGACCAAGCCTTTACCACCTATGATGACTTGTAATAATTGTTGAAAAGTACGGCACCATTCAGAAGTTTAGAGGCCGTAATATATTCAAGCAAATAAATTTATAACGTTTAAAAAATGTCTGAAAACATTTATTTGAAATTGTAATAATTACTGTTTTTACTCTATTTTTGATCTAATGGTGAGCATAAAACTTAAACATCTTGCTGACCCCAAACCTTTGAAATATAAATATGATGTGTTTGCAGATATATTCAGATGCTGAATATTGTGGCACTGTGTGGACTTTGTTAACTATGACTGCTATGTTTTTGTTCCGCAGGTCGTGCCTGGCTCTACTTGGCACTGAGTGAAAGTTCTTTAGAAAGCTACCTCCGACTTTTTCAAGAGAATCAAGGACTGCTCCAGAAATACTATTACAAGTGAGTGACTTTGAAATAATAGATATTATTGTTCTTTTAAGGTTTCAGACCACAGCCAAAAGCTTCCTCACAGCAGTCATCTGATTTTTGTGATGTGTTAAAGCGGTTCCTCCTTTACAGAAATGCACTGGTTTGCAGTCATGACCATCTTACACTCTTTCTTACGCTTGTCTCTGGGCTGGAATTCATTCGCTTTGACCTCGAATTGGTATGACTCTTCATTGATTTCTCCTGTAGAGAATTATATGTCCTAGACCTACTGTGTCATACAGGACATGAGCTGTTTCAAAGATGAGAAAGTGTATCTTTTAAGGGGCTGTTTTTGACTGGTCAAAACATTTTTTAAGTACCTCTGCTGTGTGACAATTTATTTAAAAATAATTGGTACAAATAGATATGAATATCACATGTTGTCTCTCAATGTAAGGCATGTAATGTTTGTATGTATAATAATTATAAACGGACTAGCAAAACTATTGCAAATGGAGTATTGAATGCAATATACACTTACCAAAGATATTTATATCAACTACTCGCTTAAAATGTACAAATATTGCTCTACTATTACTACATTTTATACTATTCTATACCTTCCTCATCGATAGATTTCTAAGATTTCAATATATCCACTGCCTAATCCTTAATTTAAACATTTTTGATAGGATGTGCCATATCTGGATGTTGCTCCCTACATGCCAGAATACTACAAACCCCAGAATCTGTTGGATTTTGAGGAGAGGTTGCCGAGCTCTGATAGCCTGTCTCTGCACTCTTTCACGTCCCTCACCTCCACTAACCTTGAGTGGGACGACAGCGCTATTGCCCCATCCAGTGAAGGTGGGCTGCTTGGATTAATCTTCCGTTTCTCTCTGTCTGTTATTATTCCAGCTTCTGTTTCTTTTTTTCACACATTTCACTTTTTTTTTTTCTCTTTCAAATTGGCATATTTAACGAGATATAATGGCTTGTCTCCACTGAGCGGTACCTAGCACAGACAAGGGTTACAAAATGGTAGAGCTAAACTTACTGCAGAGCTTGATTGGTTGACTAGAATTGTCACACTTGTGTAATACAAAGGGATGAAGCTTCTCCTTCCCTCATTCCACTCGGATGTGTTGGGCTTATTTGTGCAAACACACAAAAAAACCCTAAGTGTATTTTAAAATTGTATATTTTTGCACAGACAATAGCTGTTATTCAGTATGCAGTCTTGTGGACTTGTGAAACATCATTGCCCAAAAAAAAAAAAAAGTGTTTCAAAATATCTCTGTTATTGTGTCACGACCAGTGTTGGGGCTAGTTACTCAAAAAAGTAATATATTACATATTACTCTCAAAAATAGTGCCCTACATTACTTTATTACTCCCTGGAGAAAGCAACTAGTTACATTACTAGTAATATTACTAGTTACATTTTTTTTCTTAATTACTCTATAATTGCCTGAGATGCATCAGATGGAGGGAGAACAAACAAAGGAGGAGTGTTCTTTAGGGTCTTT
>JAUMHQ010000089.1:9597855-9609058 GCA_032361165.1 Enteromius paludinosus | reverse complement strand
TATATATATAATACATTTCCAGGTTATGCGTCATGTACATATTAACCATGTCCCAGATCGATTTCTTAGGAGAATAAAAACGGTCACAAATGAGATCATTGTTAATGTGCAGTAAAAGAGTAAAAAGCTATAAAATAATTGTGGATAGCAAAGTCCAGAAAGATTGCTCTTGGAAGGGTGTGATAAGAAGTGTTTAAGAGTTTATGCTGATAGGGTTTAATAGTTTAATTGATATAATATTTTCCTGGATTTCTTTTCTAATTAAAGTATTTTTAGTTAACAATAATACTAATGGGAATTTCTTAAAATAACATGCCAGCTCTCCCAGTAAAATCAACAGGTCTTCTACATCTGTTTTTAAACTGGAGATTTGTCCACTTGCCTGATTATTTACTCTGGTGTCATAAATCTGGACGATATGCTCTTATATTAAAGTCATGATTCATAGAGTGCTATTGCGTCACCATTTTGGGTCTATTAATGTGTCCGTGACTTAGCTGTCTGTTTTCTTAAAAGGTCATATAGACTGATTGCTTCATCCCATGTGTGGAGCATGTGTTTTGGAGACGGTTTTCTTTTCTTTCTGAGCAGGAGGGTGAGACGTCCTCTTTATGACCTAGCACCTGTCTGATGGAAGGCTTTATGTTCTCCTCTACACTGCTGTGCGGGAATAGCAATTATCCCGGCTGCCCAGACGAAATTATTAAAAAGCAGAAACCTTGCAGCTTAAACTTGCTTTATAACGTCTAAGTTTAGGTAAACTTGCCAGTAAACTACAAGATGTTTTTAACGTGAGTCATGGGTGAATGCGCAAAAGAGATGTGGGATAAATAAAAAAAGTATCATGTCACAACAAAATCTCCCTGCCTTATTCATTCGCATCCTGTATAGCCTCAGAAACCATTGGATGTGTTAGAGATATCCTTTTAGTATTAGTGTGATTATATCACTCAAATATGGTTCTTTTCAATGGAGTGAGATCAGGTGATTTTTGCTTTCTTCATCTCCACTGATTAAAGACTCATGAAGTGAATTTGTTATAGAGGTGAGCTTTTAGGCAAAGATGGATCTCACAGGGTGTGGTTTGATAGTGCTTTGCTTTAGTTAACATGTTGGCAGATATGAAGATCAGAGAGACAGTGGGGGCAGCCAGACCCTTGGAATGTCTATCGTAACCTGTGGCTTGACGCTCCTCCAGCTCAGCCGTGCCAGTCTATGTGTGTGTTTATGACTCACTGCATTCTCATAGTTCTCAGCAGCTCTGGGTTGCTCATATATGCTGGTTGAGATAAGAACAGACTGGAGGGAGCAATAGATGCACAGGATGTTTGGTAACAATACAGCTGAACTGGCATGTGTACACGGAGAATACTTTTTTTTACTCTTTAAGGTCAATGATAAGATATAACTTGTGTGTCAGATTAATTCATTGATTCAGAAATACATTACAATGAGTACACATCTTCAATAATGAGCATGTTTGTAATTTCTGAATCAAAATTCACCTAGATACTTTTTAGGACATAAATAGACAGATGCTTTTATATAGAATTAGAATAGAACAGTTAGAGGGTGAAATAAATATCAAATATTTTTAAAATAAGGAATTCATGTGTGTTTAAGGTGTAACCAAATATTCTTTTTACCATTACTATTTTTTAAAGGTTACACCACATGACATTTTTAGAGACATTAATACTTTACAGCATTAACCCTCATTCCATGTTATATAAATATGATAATCACTCATTTCCATGGTACAACCGCAGTACTTTTTGTTACGGTCATGTCAGAAATAGTATTGGTATGAACAGACTTACAGTAAATGTAATGCATGCAATTTCTAAAACTGTACAGTTAATTTTATCCCATAAAGTGCTCTCTAACTCTAACTCCTCCCATGGTCTGTCCTGCGTATGCAGCACCTGCCCCCATCACCTGTCAGTTGGAGGCAACAGGCTGATTCTGTATCTGCACCTACATGTACCAGAGTTGCAGTCTGGGGAAAAGGACGCCATACCACACCCAGTAATACACCGTCCTGGCTCTTCGCGTGCAAAACTTTCTCTCCTCACTTACCCTCATTTAGCTTGCCGAATTCAGGTCAACAGGGCCACGCAGGGTGAAATGGCTGTTTAAAGCCTCTTCACTCAACTCTGTTAGTCTGACTGGCCTTAAAGGGCTTGTAAGGGCTAAAAAAAAAACAAAAAAACGCAAAGCTCACCTGCAGAATGAACAGATGGTGACGGAAGAGGTTTGGGGAGCAATAAGAACAGACCTTGTTTGTGTGACTGCATGCTATTAGTGCCTCCCCCCAATGGTCAGCACAGATAGGATGCAGACACACAAATAAGGCCTGTTCTTGTTGCGTGAGCTCAGACAGACCAGTCTCTTTGTTTGTACTCGGGTACAGCTTACTGGGCAATTTAAGTGGAATGACAGAAGCGCAGTTATTTGGGGAATGTGGAAAGTGTCAGAGATCTTTATTGGGAGTGGGGGTCGACCGTGATAATGAACTTGCTTTTCTTCGGCTCACAAAAGGCTTAATGGTTAACCATTTTTTATTGTGTCCTCATTTTGCTTTTACAAAAGGCTGTTGGATTTCAAGACTATACTATAAAAGAAACCGGTTATGATTGTGTCAATGTGTTGGACGGTGCTATCATGTTTTATTTGTCATCTAAAGGGACTTTTTTGTGGTTTAAAAACATTCTTAATGACAGGAGGTGCGGATATCGTGAGTAATTTTTGTGTGCTACATTCTTATTCAAATGCATGTTAATGCAGGAGTAAATGTGTTTTGTTTTTTTTTGCACTGTGCACATGTTTGTGTTTGTCTATGAAAAGTGATCCTGAAAAAGCCAAGCCCTACAGGCATGTGTAAAAGGCTTTTCTTTGGCTCTGCTCTGCACACACCTGTTTAGCTACGTAGCCTGCAGGCTTTTTCGGCTGGCTTGGACCTAATGTGAATAAAACAATTTGTGTGCGTTATATTACATGGACTGACCTGAATACAGTTTGTCAAAGTTTAAAAATATATGTAATAACCAGTGTGCTATAGGCCTGCTACAGTTTTTGTTTTTAATAAATTAAATGAACCTTAATTTGACCTTATTTATTTATATAATATTCATGCATTAACTATATTTTATTTTTAGCATTTTAACTTTTGCATTATCTCTGCATATAAAAATGCCACAAACACTGATTTCTTTATGATGCATGGTCATTCTCAAAGTGTAAGCAGCATAGCGATCACATTTCAAAACAAGCTGCTCTGAGTGACTAGTCTTTACCTGTCCATATAATAAAGCAGGGGGAGGGGGAGCTTTCGCCTGGCTCGGTTCACCTCCAGAGCTCTGAGTGAAAGAAAACAGGAAGTTGAGTGTGAATGAGTGTGATGTGAATGGAACGGTGAAAGTAGGTCATGTTTGAAATATGACAAATTTAACAGCACGTTAAAGAACAGACTGAGCTGTATAAATCTTGCAAATATTAGCAGGGCTAGTGAGTGTCATATATGTCAATTTTGGTTGTAAAATCATGATACTGTGACCTGACAAAGAGATGTTTGCAACCCATTTTACTTTTATATCTGATATGTTTCCAAGTGTAAACTGTAGGGTGGGACTTGATTTTATCCACTGGGAATTGATTGGATCTCCAAAAGTATGGAGACAGGCAATGCAAATGGACAAGCAAAATATTTTAAGTTATGTTTCGAACTTAAAATATTAAGATGACAAACTATTTTGTCTTTGGAATAACATGCACTGTGGAATTGTTCACAAGAACACAAACATGCATTAGTTTGGTTCAAACTATGGATTTTTAATGAAATTTGCTTTGACTTTTTTTCCTTGTTGACGCTTCTTGGGTTATGTGTTGACTTGTAGATCAGTAAATGAACATTAAGGCCCCGTTGCTTATCGTTTTCTCTTAAATTAACAAGTAATGCCTGCAATAAAAGGCATAAGGGTCTACTATTAAACCTTTAATAAGATTTGAAAGTGCTAATGTATTTTGGACTAACCAAACCTATGCTGGTAGCAATGCGGTGCCTGCTTAGATATCCTACAGATGCATTATTCAATCAGAGTATAATAATAGTTCTTTGTTTCCACACTGTGTGCATAACGCTCCTGTATTTGACTGGGTGTGTCTAGTTTGGGAGGTGTTAATGTTGAAAGAAGGTGAGTGCACAGATGTCCTAAAGATGTGGTAACATTTTTCTTTAAGATGAGACCATGGGGTTCAAGGTGGTCCAAAGAACTTGGCTTGTTACAGTAATACCTTAACCCACGCATTGTTACATCTATGGGCTTCTCTCTCTGTTGTGTTGGAGTTGAGAGGGTTGAGGGCATTGTCAATGCTTTGTGAAGGTGAAAAGGGATTTTGGTGTCTGTCTTGATGGAGTAGATGGAGGAAGGCCTCGGGCACTTTGAGGGATCAGGCCCCCTACACCAAACACAAACAAAGAAGTGTTCTTCACCTCCAGATGTCCTCGCTCACCCCATCAAAAATGAAATACTTCTATATATAATCTCTCTACAATGAGATAATCTCCTTTTTTCAGAAAAATATTTAGCTTTAAAGAGAAGTGACAAGTCAAATTAGACAGTCTTTGGCAGCAAACAGATTTAAAAGGTCTACAGTCTGACCAGCTTAAAAGTTATGAATTAACCTTTTACAATAAAAGTGCTGTATATTTTAAGCCCATGTCTTGCCGGGAAACTATTAAAGATGTACTTCAGTTGAAATTGAAAATTCGGTCAGTATTTAGCCATCGTATTGTACTAAATCTGTACTCTTCTCATAACTAATAGATTCTCTTATTTCACACCTTTCATATCGCTATTAAGCTGCAGAAGCTGAAAATGAGCTGAGGTCTTTGAGTGTGAAAGACAGATGCCATGATGCACCCTGGATCTCTGTGTCATAGTACAATTAGACCAGCGGTGTCAGCCTGCTTCAGAGCAATATAACATACAAACATAAGCCTGTGACACCACACTGTTAGACCCTGTGCTCAAACAAGCCCTAAAATTCTAGAGATTAAGAGGGAAAAGGGTTTTTGTGGTCTACATTGTGTATAGACATTTATAAAAATGTATTTTAAGAGGACTTAATATGACAGCTATATTGTTTAAAAATACTTTGGTTTCACAAACAACATATTTGTCCTCATTGTTATTGCTGACACTGATGAATATGTACATATTTGGATTGGATTCATGTGGTTGCTATCAGCTTCTGTCTGCTTTTGCAGCATTGTTTTCTTTAATCATATACTGTAGCAACAATGAAGAAGATGGCAGATTTCTATTCGTTTACTTTGTTGACGCCCTGACTTACAGGAACCCTCCAAAATTACAGGGAGAACGTATACAACAAAGAACAAAACATAAGGAAATAACATGTTGAGAACATGGAAAATTACATGGTGGACTTAACTAAAAATTGCCAAATGGATAAGACATCAAACTGAATGTATGGAATAGTTGTATTGTAATGGGCTGTAATAAAGTTTATTATTAATTTTGTTTTATAGTAATAGCTGCACACAGCATTCACAAAATTACTCCTGCTATTTGTACAGTAGATTTAATTTGTGTAGCACAGTAAAGGGTTTTACTGTTATATTTTACAATGGTTCCCAAGTTTTGCTTGCATGACTTGATATTTCAAAGTGATATAGGATTATTTGCAAATGTTTGTGAAAGCATCGACTTAAATGCTCTTTTACTATTGGCTTACATTATTCATTACATGTTCACGAAAGAAAAGTCATTTTGTAAATTGCAATCTGTAATCAAAATATAAAGATGTTAACCAAAAAATACCAACTGACTTTTATTCTGTGTGTGCATGTAAATAATCCAGATTCATTCCTTAAATCTCACATGCCCTGTGCACCTAACAGCATTCTCCATCTAGAGAAATAAAGAGATCTTTGTTTAGAGTAGGGAACAGGTAACCATTTGTGCAGTGTGTTTGTTGTACAGATGTGGGTATAGGTGTTATCAGTAGAGAGGGTCAGATTGTGTTTTTGTGAGTATGTTTACTAGTGGATCATGTTGAATCGTGCAGTTAGATTTAGTTACATGTACATTAAGCTTAAAATTGAAATTGAGATGGGGGAGACTCAGGCTCTTTACTGTCCTCTCTCTCAAAAAGAGATGTACTATAGATATTGTTTGAGGGTTTTAGAAGATTAGCAACAAACGGTTTCAAAACTATGAAATTAAAAAATTATTTTAGTGTTGTATTATATTTTTTGGTTGATGACACGCAGACACCAAAAATGTATGCAGGGTAGAGTTTAAGGGACCCAGGGGCAGCCCAACTTGCATCCTTGGGTGGGTTTCATCTCCAAGTTTAGAAAACATCTCTTTTGATTTCATGGGTCAGTGAATAAGGCAGATATGGGTCATTAGCACTGACAGTTTGCAGGGCCTTCATTGCCTTAATAGCTGAGGAATAGTCATAGCTCAGGCTATCTCAGGCTTGCCTGTCCCTCAGGGCAAGACACTGAATACTAATAAGCGTTGCTTCTCCCATGTCCCAGATTTGTTTGGGTAAATAGAGAGCTGTTTGGAAACATGGGAAATATGTACGGAAAAAAAAACCTCTTCTAAGATGACCTTCTCAGTCAGGGTCTTTTTCATAAGGCATTCCATCTCAGGTATAAGCTGCAAGCAAGACTAGACACTTTCCCGTTATCATAGTTGGACAGACTGAAGTGTCCTCATGTGACTGTCCTGACAGCTACATGCAGAAGCTGCACTACAGAAGCAGTTTTGAGTAAGGGATCCAGCTGTAAATGATGTAGATAAGTATAGAGGATGAGGGCTGCATGCTGCGCTCTTTAATTAGAACAGGAAGATGCAGCGGCAGCGTCTGAGCCAAGTCTGCCACAGGGGGAAGAGCAGAGCCTGTTCAGAGAGACTTAACTTTACCCAGTGGAACACCAAATCCACTAAGAACTGCAGAGATGAGCCAAGCTTTACTGTGCATAAATCTGTGCTGGCACAAGAAAAACATTGGCAAGAGGGATCTATTCCACTATGCACAAATTTGGAGTTGCTGCATCTATCAAGACAATAGGTATGTGTTTACTTGAGTTATAATACATTCATTTTTGTTCTTTCCATTTTTGTTTCCCATTTTCTTTGCAGTACCCATGTGCCTCCTGAGCCATGCTCCCCGGCTATGGATTCTCTCCTGTCCTTGATTTCCAGCCTCACCTCCAAGCATTCCATTGCAGAGGCGAGAGCTCTGACATGTGGTTCCCAGGCTCAGTTGAGACCCAGGCTTTGAGCGACGCTCGGGAAGGTAGGCCTCTCCTGCAACAGCATCAACACATTGCTGTATGTCAGCAAGAGACGTTGGCCTTCATTGACCTTCAACAGCCAAGCGTTAATGGTTTCCAATCATCCACATCAGAAAACTGTAGTTCCTCTCTTAGCTCCAAGCCTGTCGAATGCAATGGAAGCAGTCCATCTGATTTTGCCAAGAATGGGAGTACAGACACAACACTGGACAATTATTTGGACCAGGAGAGCAATAATGTGGAAGGGGTTCACGATCAGACGTGGACACCCATTACTGCGTTACCTGAAACAGGAGTTAAGGGACTCAGTTCTCGAAACTTGTTTCTGCCACTGTCCTCTACATATGTACCTGAGAACAGGAACTCTTTGGAGCCTCAGCAGCAGAGCCCCTCTTCCCCCTTAGAGTTCCAGAGTTTGGACCCATTTCGCCCTCAACGACGCACATCTTTGGGATCCATAAAGGAGAAATCCATAAGTAAGTGCCTCTTTCATTTATAGTCTTGACACATTGTTCCTACATTCCTGCTTTAAACAACAAATAGTTTGTTATAGTGCAGAGTTACTTTCACCGCTCAAAACTGAATTAAGCTCTCAAAGAGCTTTTTGATAGATGATTCTGCTGGTCTCTGGAGGCTCCTAAATACAGTACAAATCTCGGATGTGGAAGTCTCTTCTAAAATGTTGATGAATTGAATTTTCATCACAAGTTTATATGATAAACGGAGACGTCCAAAATCCGTGCTGCAGACAAGTCTCCAGCAACAAGGCTGGGGCCCTACTGTGCTAAAGTGATTGTGTCTGTTAAAACTAGAGATGAATGTACAACTGGAAGGTTCCACTCAATATGCCTTGTTGTTAACAGGGCGTAAGATGAGGGTGTACTCTCCAGACACTATGAATGATGGGTCTCACAGCAGCCCTGGCGTGGAGTGTGATTACCTGCTTCCAACATCCTTTGAATCGTTTGTAGAAGGAGGCCTTGGCATGGTGGGTTCTACTATTCCCACATCCAACAGTTCCAGCTCTCTCCCAGGGGTTGATGAGGACCTTTCTCTTCTTGCCTTCCCGACACCTCCAAAATCTTTCTTAGATCCCCTTCAGGAGGGCACCAGATTGGAGGGGAGTGTAAATGATGGGGGGAGGCAGAGGTTGGGCCTGGAGGACTGCGGGGCTCTGGAAGGCCCTGCCCTTAACAGTGGGACCTCACTGCCTCTGTCCCGTTCTCGCTCAGCAGACAACGAGCGCCGGCGCTTCTCAGCCTCTGAGCTCATCTCTCGTCTACAACTCTCCCAGAGGAAAAACTCTTTTACCCTTAAGCTGGGCAAGTCTCTTTCTGCTCGTGTGACCTCCCGGGACCGCCACCTGTCTGGAAACCTCAGCTCAGACTGTAAGTGACTCATCAGGACTGATTAGCCTAATGAAAGACTTTATTGTGAAAGTCTTTTGCTGTGATGTCATTATCACACTTCAGCGCTATATTTTCAGCTCTGTTGCTTTTGTATACCTTCTCCCTCCCTCGTCTGTTTGTAGACAAACCCAGTTCCAGACATCGCTTCTCAGGGGGATCAAGTGACAGTGCACCACACAGTCCGGTGGGGTCTGCACCACCTCTGCCCTCTGCTGACTGTAATCTGCCACAGCAAAGGAGGAGTTCCAAGCAAAGGTGGCTCTAAAACTCAAGCTAGAGATTAAAGGAAATGAGTAGAATATCACATATTCAGCTTTAACATTCAACATTTCTGCTCTTTTCTTCCACAGTATGAGAAAGGGTTCCATTGATGAGGATGGAGACAGTCCTCCAAGTAGCTCTAAACGCCTGTCACGCTTCTTGCCAAACTGTAAGTGCAACAAACAAATCTGGAATTTGACATATATAGTATTATTTACCTGTTTTCTTTTCCTCTCTCTCTCAGTAATTTTGTATCAGGAATACAGTGACGTTGCTATTAACAGGGAGATACAAAGGCAACAGGGGGCAGAGCCAGGAACAGATGAAGAAAGAGGAGAGTCTGTGTCCTCTTGCAACCTGTCTCCATCCAGTTCATTCCGCTCATCTCGAGGCTCTGCCTTTTCCCTATGGCAAGATATTCCTGATGTTCGGTCCAGTGGACAACTTGACAACTTCAGCAATGAAGAGCGTAAACTGCAGGAGGTGATTCCACATTTAGAAATTCTTTTTTTTTTTTTTTTTTTTTTTATCAACCAGCAAATTTTGCTGAGAAAGAAACCATTCATTTTATCTTAACTTGTTTTCTCATTTTAGGCCAAGTTTGAATTGGTGACGTCGGAGGCCTCGTACATACGGAGCTTGTCTATTGCAGTTGACCATTTCATGATGTCTCCTGAGCTGTGTGAGTGTCTTGGTACACAGGAGAGGCAATGGCTCTTCTCCAAATTGCCTGATGTGAAAGAAGTCAGTGAGAGGTGAATAAAGAATAACTAAAATTTAGCTGTTTTTAAAAGAGTAAGCCTTCTTCAGAGATGCAAACTACCACTGTTTCAATTCTCCTCATGTCCACAGATTTCTCCAAGATTTGGAGCACAGGTTAGAAGGGGACATTCTGCGTTTTGATGTGTGTGACATTGTCCTTGACCACTGTCCTGCACTGCGGAGGGTTTATCTGCCTTACGTCACCAATCAAGCCTATCAGGAACAGACCTATCAGCGGCTACTGTAAGCAGTCTTTTACTGTAAAACTGTTATCCAACAATCATAACAATGTGCATGTTACATATTGGATTATTGCTGTTAAGGAGGTTTATTAATTTGCTTTGTTGTGTTTTCCTAGGCAAGAGAATCCCCGTTTCCCTGGAATCCTTGCCCGCCTGGAAGAGGACCCAATATGCCAGAGGCTGCCTCTTACATCATTCCTTATCCTTCCTTTTCAAAGGATCACACGCCTAAAAATGCTAGTGGAGGTATATTCTATCATGCATATGCAAATGTGATGGTGATAGAGGGCACAGTCTCCAACTTTTAGATCTTAAAAGTTAAAAGCTTTAGAACAAGGCTTACAAAGTTAATCAATAAAATTATGTTGTGGTAATGAACTGCGTCCATTTTAGAATATCCTGAAGAGAACAACTCCTGGATCACGAGATGAGGACACAGCCACCAAAGCACTTAATGAGCTCAAAAAGGTGAGTAAAATAAGAGAGGAGCTGTTTTTGGAGTATTTGAAAAGGAACTAAATCTGGTCTGTTTCACTAGATAATAAAGGAATGTAACTCCAGTGTGCAGTCAATGAAGAGGATGGAAGAACTAATTCATCTAAACAAGAAAATTCACTTTGAGGGCAAGGTATAACATTTAGCATTCATTTTAATATTAAAATTACTGTATATCATGCAGGGGCATCATGAACCAATTATTATTTTTTGCCTCATTTTGTGCCATTTGCAAAGTGTTTGGTAACCAATAGGAGATTTATGTCACATAATAAATGTCACATGACTAAATTTAATTAAAGACTTCTGGGATCATGTTTTCATGTTACTGGATTGTCAGTTTATGTGTTTGTTTGTTTTGTTTTTTTTAGATTTTTCCTCTCATCTCTCAGTCTCGTTGGTTGGTCAAACATGGCGAACTGCTAGAAGTGGATACACAGAACTTGAGTATTTCTGGGTCCAAGTTTAAACTTACTACACGGCCTGTGTACCTTCATCTGTTTAATGACTGTCTTCTGCTGTCCCGAAGGAAGGAGTAAGTCTAATGTGAAAGACAAATAAATAAGAAAACTAGCATATGTGATCTTTAATGTAATATCTTCATCCTGGAACAAACCCAACTGAAAACCTTAAAGGGATAGTTCACCCAAAAATGAAAATTAGATGTTTATTTGCTTACCCCCAGGGCATCCAAGATGTAG
>JAUMHQ010000089.1:9574307-9597755 GCA_032361165.1 Enteromius paludinosus | reverse complement strand
GACAACAGAAACCATTAAATATATCAGTGAAAACAGTTATATTGAGAATTTGGGTGCATTAAATAACATTATGTGACTACAGAGAAGCAAGATAATATGACGCACTGACGTAATAAATATGCAAATTGACGTATGGCGTCCTCCAGCGACATCTAGTGACTTTTCAAGCTGGCTTTAGCTACTTTTCATTTAAAAAAGTTGGCAACACTGTAAGCATTCTGTGCGAAGTCTCTAAACTGAATTATATGTTCAAACAGTCACATGAGCAGGTTTAAACAGCAAATTAGCCATTTAGAGAGATGTTGTTTTTGAACACAAATAATATACTGAGGACCTCGGTAATCTATGGCGATGATTAACGTTAAATATTAATACCAGGAGAAATATAGGCTTGTATTACCATAGCAGCTACTTTCACTTTAGTAAATACAAATTGTATTAAACTTACAGTGATATTGGAGGTCAAAAAATATGTTTAGTCTTCAGTTCCTCTTTTTTTTAAAAATCCTTCTCTTGTGAAAACGACCAAACCGGTCATGTTTGTATGAGGTGGCAGTCTGTCATTGTTTATTCAGTAACTTACGTTTTTCTCAACAGACTTTTTGAAGCATGCTAACGTTAACTCAAACTAGCCAGGCCAACGTAAACAACTGCTTGTTACCTAGGAAACAGGAGTCTTAGCAACAGCTGCTACTGAAGACTAGAATCTCAGAACAAAAGAATCACTCCAGGAAATGATTCCCAGCGTTTCCAGCCTAACGTCATTCATTATTAATTGTCCTGCAGATCACTGTTTTGGCATTACAGTAATGTGAGAATGCAATGAATTGTGTGCACTGATGCCGTTTGTTTTATCTCCCCTAAGCTATAGTGTTCAATTAGGTGTAAAAACACATTAGCCACGGGGAAATTAGATCTATTGTGGCTTAAAACAAAACACACTTAATCCTTACTGGTTCTTCTTTTCTTTTGTTGTTCTGTAACATCACATATCTTCATTTCAAAATGGACGAGTGTCCTATTGACAAATTCTTATAGGCAGTTGGTTTAATTTCTTGGCTTGTATAAAGGCTTATTCATCTCTTTATGTTTTTCAAGATTGCGTTGTCATGAGCAAAGCACAAAGGTAAAACATCAAACAAAGAACAAACCATTAATAACGATCAAAACCAAACACACCTGTCTCTATGCAATTACTCTAATACGAAATATAGATGCTGATAGGTCTTCTTAGCTCATATTTACATTCTGTGTTAACATTAATATTGTGTTGCACGTGACTCCTAATACCAAGTATTCGCATATATTGTAGTGATGTCTATACTATAATGATCCTATTAAACTTTTCTAGACTACTGTTTTTGTATTGAAAACATTGTCGTCATCAGTGTTGGGAAGGGAAATGTACTTAGGTTACAGATTACAAGTTACACTAATTAAAATGTAGAAAGTAGAGCAACTATTTTAGTTCTTTTATTGATTTCTCATGCATGTTTTTAACTGTTAATCGCTGTTAAACATTTAAAGCAGGCAGGTTTAACACTTACTGCTGTCAGACTTCCAAAATACTAAGATTATAATAATTTAATTTTAAGCACCACCACCACAAAATCGAACACTCTTTTTTACTTTGAGATCAAATACAATTTGAGTTTAAATACAGATTCAAATCCATAAGAAGATATAGTTTAATATACTATTTTTCAAATCAAATCTTTGCATATGCCAGGAAACACTGGCATCTTAACAATGCATAGGGAAAAAAAGTTAATCTTAAAAGATAAAGCATAGAAACCAAAATAGGAAACAAAACAGTTAAGCATGTGTCCTATTCCGTGCCTTGTTTATATTTTGAAGCAGTCAATGAAATTTGGGAAAGAACATAAATATAACCTTGTTGTGCATATTTAGATCCTGCAGAGATTTATTAATGTTTTATATTCAGTGGTGTTATTCATTTCACACACATACTAAATTTCAGGGTGTCTCCCAGAAAGTGTGAAAATTACTGCTCTTTATAACAACCGACCCTGGAAGACACACCCAGACACCAGTGGCGGTTAACTGTAATCCCACTCCTGACACTCATTTGACGTTCCCCCCCTCAAACCGGCTTCCACACAATCCCAATAGTCACAGCTAGGTTTTGCTCAGTGGGGTAGAATCAATCCAGTGTGATCATGAATTCATGAAGGGAAAGACCTGACTAAATAGTTCTACTTAGTAGTAGAATAAGTACACGTTATAAGGTTTAGTGAATAAAAATGCTATTTTTTATTTTATTTCCTAATTATTATAGACATTTACAAACCAAAAACATTACATTTTGTATCACATGAATATGTTTTGAGTGTCTGTCTTTTACTTCAGGCCACAAGCGCTTAATGCAGTAGCTTTATGTTGTCAGATATGGCTTGTAGTTATGTTAATACATCGCTGGTTTCAGCCACACCTTGCCAGTAGGCTGCAATCTGATAGACGCTGTGTACAGAGTGCTGTGTAGGTGGACAAAGAAAACAGGTTTGTTTTACAGCCATGCAACTCCCCTGGCTCACCATCTGCTTATGAGAATGTGTGTGTGTGTGTGTGTTTGTGAGAGAGAGAGACTGTGTATTTGTTTCTGGATGACTGACCTATTCCTCATCATTGCCTGTCAACCAACCAACCAGGAATTACTGAATCCTTCACATCTATACAGTAAACCACTTTGCTCATTTGAATGCTTCTAATTTTGAGACATGAAGAGTGGAGGAGAAAAGAGTGTGGATGATTGGACATGAGAAACAATGCATTTTTATGCCCTTAACAGTTGGTGAAAGAGTGACGTCATCTTATTGACATCATGTTATGCCAACAATTACTTGTTTCTCAGTCACCAGAACTAGATCAACTGGCGTATTAGTGAAGCAAATGAGGGGTGACGTGGTTCTTTTGTACCAGGAGAATTTTTTTTTTTACAGAAAATCTCTCTCGTTAAAGTGTTCGCCATTGCTGAGAACAGAATAACCCCAATGATCAAGAATATGTGATTAGGAGTTGTGATAAATCCCTTTTCAAACTAATCGGGGAGTTCCCTAGCAGTATGACTACTACTGCACTTATCCACCCTAAAGCTGTGTCACAGCCGTTTAAACACGTGTTCATCTTGACGGCCCGTTCTGCTTCATTAGCAATCCTAGGTTAACCTCACCCTCTGTTGGTTGGAATCTAGTTTGACTACATCTGAGCAAGCACAGACCAGTGCTGGAATTCTCCACTGTGTTTCCGGCAATGTGGAATTCTCTTGTGATGTCACGCGATGGCAGGTTCTTCTGCTGCCTGCCCTTCAGCTGTCTGAACGGAGTTTAACGCTCAAAAACACTTTGTGGTTTTATTATTTATATATTTTTTTTATTTTAATTGCAAACAATTGTTAATAGATTCAAGTTTCTTTACTTGAATATCCAGTTAGTAACAATAACTGGTTAAACTGCTGATGCAGTGTACTATAGAAGTGCGTAACTTACGTTAGGATCATTGGAAAACACCTGAGAAACACCTTCGCTGCTTCTAAGAAATGTTTCTAATTGAACGAGTCAACTAAGCACTAATCAGCATTCAAGAACCTGTCTGGGTGTATCTCAGCTATTAACTTTAAATGATAATTATGGATTTCAAACAGGATCTCAGCCTGAGGCCATGTGACCTTTTACAAATATGTGATTACTCTAGAAATTTGCATTAACACCAGAATACCTGAGATTCTGGTGACATAATACAAATCATTGTGTGTGTAAATATGTACAAAAAAGCTCAGCAAATTTTTCCTAAGACAAGAACTCATTTTGGTTTTACATTTTAGGGCAACTTTGATAAAACGCTTTGATCCATTTGATTAGTGTATCTATATATACACATACAGATATTATATACACACACACACATTCAAAATTCATATTTTACTCAGCACAGATGCATTAAATGGAAATATATCGTTAACTCTTAAGTTTCTTTAGTTAACAACATTTGTTAACATGAACTATAAGAATGAACAATATTTCTACAGCATTTATTAATGCTAATTTCAGCATTTGCTAAAGCATTGTTAAAAACACAAGTTGTGTTTGTCAACATTATTAATGCACTCAGCTAACATAACTATAACAACGAATGACTGTATTTTTATTAACATTAAAAAATATGTTACAGTAATAAATGTATTGTTAATTGTTTATGTTAATACATTAATGTTAACATACGTCACCTTACTGTGAACTGCACAAATATTAAACTGCATAATTGTTTATAACAATGTCAAACCAACATATTTTCAGACACCTTCAACATTTCTCACATTATCCCAGTTTATTCGCTGCATTGAGTGCTAATAAAATATTACAAGAATTGTCAGAAAACTGATAGAAAGGAATGTTATGGATTACAATTAACCAACAATCATTCAGACAACTGTTAGTGTGATCATATTTACACTGTCCATATTTTGTTGGGTCACCCTTGAAGCAATGCTTCATTTTGTTCAGTGTGTGGTATGAAAATATTGCATTAGCAATGGAAACTTGGTCAGGTCAAAGTGCCAGGATAACATTCGATTCCAAATTTGTATCGGTTTTACTGGTAGTCCACTGTATAATTTTGTTTGGTATAATAAATCATAATTTACTTTAATTTGCTATCCTCGCTTACATAAATGAAAAAAAAAAAATCATTTTTGGTTAGACTGTAGATAAGAAATGTTGCTTGAGCATCAAATCAGCATATTAGCATAAATTCTGAAAGCTCATGTGAAAAAATGGCTGCTGAAACCTCAGCTTTGCCATCAGATGAATAAATTACATATTAAGATACATACAAAACTGGCTTTAAATTGTTACACTATTTCACTGTTTTAACTGTATTTTTGATCAAATGCCATCATCTTGAACATGAGACGTCTTTTGTTACTAAACAGTAGAAATGTACATTCAGAAAATGAACAAAAGATTCTTTGTAATCCTTAACATGGTTATTTTTAGTTGCTGCACTACTACTCCAACCAATGACAAAAGAGATTTAAAGGTCTTTCTATGTCATAGTTTAAAGTGGGGTGCCAAATGCTGCATCATAGCAGCAGACAAAACCCTCTGTGACAGACTAATATTTCAGAGATAACAGAAACGTCAAATAAAGGGCCATTGTGTTTTTTTTGTATCAGAACTTTATTCAGCCATTGTGCCATTTTACATTTCAACTTCAAATGAATCATTCATATGACCATTCACAGCAGTTTGCGTTTGAGTACATAAAAGGTAAAAAAGCTCTTTAACGTATCATTGTCCTGCTGTCCTTGCACCTCACTATGACAGGGGCCTCATTGGCAGTGCGCTTTCCACAGCAGCACAATGGGGTCCTGGCAGAACAGGGCAAATTGAGGTAGTTAAAAAGAAGCTCTGTTCACATGTAACTGGATCCTGCTTTGCTCTGAGGCCAGGCATTCCGGTCGACCCACTGAGGAGTCACATGAACACAATGACCAGGCCAGCAGCAGAGCCAGACCCAGATTTACTGACAGCCATTAACATACACCTTACCTGACCGCTGAAAACATGCCTGACTGACCTGATACAATCGAAAGAAATGTCTCAGACACACTCAATTAAAGTCTGAAGCGTTTGCGTTATTTCTGCACCTTTCAACGCGCTGCGGCTGATGTTAGAGTCACTTTCGTTGCTCCAGTCCGCACATTTACAAATAAGCAGAAACTAGTCAACATGCTGTTACAAGGCAAACACTGGCCTTTTTCCATGTGGAATGTAGTTACCATGGTAACTCTGGAGGATCGTAGCGTTGGGTAATCAGCATGTGACAAAAATCCTTTCATCATGCCCATTTCTGATCTAGCTATTTACTTGGGCCCCGAATAGATGTGTGATAATATGAATATTGTAGTAGCCTTATTTTATAGTACATATATCTGAGAAGAATTATGATGCAATTCCCTGCAACAAAATACAGTAAGCAAGAGCATAAAATATACATACAAGTGCATGTCCCAGATGTCTTTCTATCCAAGGGCGAATGACTTTTCTTGCAGGTTTATTGCAGAAACTTTGACTCAAAACACATGGAAGAGAATTTCAAAATATCAATCTTCCTGTGCAGGATTCACAGTTTCTCTCTACATATAAAAATACGGGCCGTTAACAACATGTGTAAAGACTGTTGGGAGTTATAGCCAACGTTTGCATCCTAACGACACGTTTCTTGATAAAAGTTACCATGACAGGAGCTTCATTTGCATATGTTGATAGGAAAATTACATTTCCACATCCTTCTATCAAGCACACTAAAGTTATTCTTTCATTCCGTGGGTTGAGATGATATTAGCATGTAATGGACGGCATTACCAGACAGTATTAGACACAAATTATTAGATCTAACCATGTCTGGTAAGACGCCCATCAACAGGCCTGGCTCTGTGACCTCACACCTGATAAAGAGGAAATGGTGTTATATAGTAAATCATCTAAAAAAGAAAATAAAGTGCTCAGTTTGGTTTAGAACAAACATCGGCAAAGGTTTGAGTTCACAGCCAAAAAATTAACCTGCTAGGATTTGAAAAGGGACATAGATTACGTGGTTGAGTACATACGGGTAATAAAAACACAAAAAAGGGGGATGGTGAGTGACAAATGAGTCCATTTCGTACATAAGCCAAGAATAAAAAAGTACCCCAATATAAGCAAATATGGGTGTGGTTTAGTATTTGCGAGTCAATTCATCCACCTTAAACCAACATTCAGCGCTTCAATGACTTCTCCCCACGCATCATGCTTTAAGGTATAAAAAAAGATTTTCTGTTGTCTAAATAAATATACAAGTGTTAATGTTAAATCATGTTAAATTAAACTACTCAGGGTAAAGCTCCTAAAAATGGCGCCAAAGACCTGCTATCATAAAGAGACTCTATTGCTGAATGACATGTTTAACATGGACCTCTGCCAAGATGGTTTTCTGTGGGAAAATATATAGTCAGGGATAAAAGACGACGAGGAAAAAATGGGAAGAGGAGGAGTTGAGGATGTCATTATGTCTATTTTTATCAGGAGGGTTATGCTGAGCTCATGTGTCAGTTGCAGGATGTGCCACGCAGGTAAAACGAGCTGGACCAATCACGGCTCACCTGCTATCACAAAAGCCACACTGAACATAAGAGGGGGAAGGGACGAGGAAACTTTCAGCAGGTCTGGTTTAACAGTCAACCGACTGGTATTCTTTAACTAAGGCTGGGTGGGGTTCAGACGTCTGAAACACAAAATGGGACAACGACATGAAAGAAACAAAGCCCCTCGAGTCTCTTCTTTGGTCATTTCAAAAGGCTTTCATCAAAAGCCACATTTCACAATTATGAACTTTCTAACTGCTACCACAGGTTTCCCATCAATAAAAACATACTGTATAAAAGGTATATCCAACACCAGTTCTAGTCTACACCAGGAAGTGCAGTGAGGTCGTTATGGTTTCTGTGGAAACATGGCTTACGCATACAGTCAAACAAACCCATGCTCTGATGTGGCTTTCTCATCCCAACGGCAGAAACAAAGACAAAACAAACGCTGTCAAACGAAGGAGTGATTAGAATTGCTGCCAACAGCAACAGCATGGTAGAGTCTTTCCCATATCACATCAAATATACAGTAAGTTGCAAGCAGACTAGCAATGTTATATTATACACTTACCCTTGAAGCAATGAGGTCACCCAACAAACATCGTTACCAGACAGTGTTAGAAAACAGATACACAGTCCAGCACTGTCCGGTAAGATGACTGCTAAGTGCCAGCGGAGAGGGTTAATATTTCCAGGACACTGACACAGAAAGAACAGGATCTGATGTTCGTGGACAGCCATCATCATCATTACCAGGCAGTATTAAAGAAAATATTAAAATCCAATGCTGCCTCGTAAGATGGAGAAGACTACCCAAATCAATCTGAATAAGCAGGGAAATCTCAGGTTGGTGATATATATCAAATGCCATATCAAAATACATTGCTGGAACAATAGTGCTAACAGAACGATAGGCTACTAATTTCTCTGTTTAAAGTTGGATTGGTAAAGGCATAATTTGTGGAGGCAACGAAAGAAACTTCACTTAGAATCAACAAGGCTCTGACTCAGTCCACCAACTGTCCCAGACAAAGGGTATGCCAGCAAAATAACCTGCTCAAAAACAGGTAGAGCTAGTACTGCACATGGCTTTGTTCATCTAAAAACTGCAGACGAGGTACAGAGTGGGCCACAGAGACAGTTAATAATTGCCCAAACCTGTTCTGACTGGTCTGATTTGACATCATGGCCAGGCTGGGAGGGCTGTTCGCTTTAACAATATAATGTTGAGACAACAAAATATGCATTTCTGCTAAACATGCCCCCCCAAAACCCAACCCCCTTGGCGCTGAAAGCGACAAAGGTCTTGCTGGGTGGCGTCGAAAGATTCACTCATCCTCACAAACCAAAACCCCCGGTTGTGCATGAGAGAAACGGCATTACTGCGAGTGTGGGAAGGGTTGGCGGATGCTAATGATAGTAGACGCACTGTGTGGTGATAACAGCTTGCAGGAATGTTGTTCCAGACTGACCTGCGACCGAATTCAACAATGAAAAAGTCCTTCCCGTTTACTGAGTAACATCTATAGAGCACAAAGTTAGCCGCATAATGATAGTCAAATGTTTTGTTTTTTTGGCTAAATTTTGGAGAGAAGTGGTAAAATGAACCAATGATCCGATTTTAATGATCAAATAAAAGTAGATTAGACCTTAAAAGTACTTTTTGTTTGAATGTGTAGTAGCAGTTGTTACGATTACTCAGGATCATGCTAATTATTTGAAACAACCACTACCACAAAGCGAAAAAGTGACAAAGAACTGAATTTACAGATCTTGAGAGAATATGAGAAATGAGGAGAGTGTTAAGAACGGAAGAGAGAATGGGAGGGAAAGAGAGTGCAAACGTAAGGGTAGAGAGAGAGAGAGAGAGAGAGAGTGCCTGTAACCTTACCGTCATGAAAGAGACCCTGGTAAAGTAACAATAAAGCAAGTAAGGGAAAAAAAAAACATCTCAAATTTCCAGCAAGTGCTTGAAAAGGCTTCAGCTTCCTCTTGCTCAGTCAGGACCCATGAAATGAAAAGCCCAAGCAGACCTGCTCTCCCAGACCGCAGCCTCTATTTGGTTAATCATCAGCATTATAAACCAATGTAGCAGGCCTTCTGAGAAAGAAAGAAAAAGAGGAAGAGAAGAAGAGAGAGAGGGAAAAAGTCAGAAGTCAGAAGCAGAAAACGTTTTAAGCACATACTTCAGGCTTCTCGTCTATCGTCAATGTCCCTCTGTGAGAAAAGGTCTCCCCTGTTCTGTTTTTCCCTCTCTTTCCCTCACATTTCAGCTGCCGTCAGGTGCAGGTTTAACCTTTCCTGGCTGTCTGCACGGGTCTCTGGGTTGAGAGTGAGGTGTGATCAGGTAACCCTGCCCTCCTGGTTGGAATGTGACTCCATGCTGAAATGGACAACCTGAGGGGTAAACTAGGCTTGGCCTTAATCAATAGTTTGTGAAGAACAAAGATGAGGAAACCCTAAACCTTACTTAAAGGCGGGCCTCGCTCCGACGACTCTAATTGCGCTTCAGGTTTAAATGGATGTGTTGTTTCCTACAATGCAGAAATAAGTAGTCGATATATTCCCAGGTTTAAATTCTCCCTGAGATCATGCAAAACTAGTATATTTCCTTTCTCACAATAGTTCTTCCTGATAGGAACAGGAAGTCGATATGGGTTATTTGCATATGTCGTATTTTTTCCTACATTTCCAGAGAATCCCTTTTAATCTTTTAGAATAATTATGCTAAATGTATTTACTGAATGTAAACTGGATTTAAAAAAATAAAAAAATTTAAATTTAATAATAATAAAAAAAATAAAATAAAAAATGCACAGCTGCATGTAGACAGCGTCCCATGAACATGCTTGCTTAACGTGCACTGAGGCAGATTGCTGCTCTTAAGTACACGAGTTCAATGTGCCGCACTTCCGTGACCTCTCACCCGCGCACAGTAATTAATACGCCATTTTCTTCCCTCACACGGAGGGAACAAACACTACGGCACAAACCCCTGCCCGCTTCCAGCACTAACAGCTCTGTGTTAAAGGCTTCATCGGCCTCCAAACGTGGAGATCTGTTACCTTTCCACATTGTCTCCGAGGAGAGCTTAACTCTCATAATGCTTCGGCTGGGTTATAGACCTGTGACAAATGACTCATTCAGATGAGGGAATGAAACAGACTCATTTACCTCCACCCACCAATCAAAACCCTCCACCTCACTGTGCATCCATTGTGCTGCCTAGCCGACATTTTCTTTCCACGGCAAACAAGCTGTTTTAAAATGCATATAAAGAAATTAAAGGATGACATAAGCTGCCTTCAGATACGATTTCGAGACTGCGTCACGCCAAGAGAGCAGTTATTATTAATATAAAGCAGCAATCGTGGCTATCAAAAAAGAAGGATAAAAGAGCAGACAACAGCTTATAAGTGCGTATAAGCTAAGAGACACTTGTTTGTGTTTCGCATCAGAAGCCGACAAAACAGCAATCATCGTCTCGCTTCCTCTGAAATCATGCCAAAAAACACGCAAAGACAAGTCTTACTACAAGCAGTCAGGAGAGCAAACGCTATTAATCTTCACATGCCTACTGAATGAAGAAAATACAAACTAAATGCGGCTATTTTCTACTATAAAAGCTTTTTAAAATATTCCTAAAAATAGAAATAATTCACAAGACCCTTCTATATTAACAAAGGCCTATTAGACATTAGCGACGTCCTTCTAAAGCTGTATTTTCAGCAAAAGTAGAGAGGGCTCCTAAGCCCCCTCTTTATCCCCTTTGACAAGTCTGGCGGTTTGCCTCTACCTGCCCAAACTGGTCTATCCAGTCAAGGAATGACGGTTTGTGTCTATTGTTTTCCCTTTTTCTTTCTGTTTAAATGGATTGGAATTTGATACTGACTATCAGAGTCCCAACCAACTTTAAAAAAACATCCCCTTCCTGTTCTGTGTCACTTATGAGTACTTTACTTATAGTACTGTACAAACTGTAAATACCACTATGTGGCCACCATGGCATGGTCTGTTAGCAAACAGGAACAAAACTAAGGGTGGGGACAACGAGCGCCAACATAGACTCAAGCAAACCACGCAATACAAAAAGACATGATAAATTTTAGTATATATATATATATATATATATTAAAAAAAGTTACCCGTTCCGTCCTCGGACCGATCCACTAGATACCAGACACTGCGTCAATTACGCCGCTTCACAAGCACGTCCTTCTCTTCTCTCTTCGGTCTGAACGACGCCCTTAAGATTTTTGCAACCCGAAAGCCAGGAAGGAGACCATCTTTAGAAGGGGAACCGGATTCCCAACACGACAGCATTGGGCGTAGAAACAAACGAGTCGCAAATCAGCTGAGTCTTTGTCTCTCCATGAAGACGCTCTTCGCCGGGAGCTCACGATGATGCTACCTGTTTAACCTCTTTGAGAAGAGAGACAGAATTTGTAAAGAGCTTGCTTTACATGTAACTGGCCCCCCTCCACCCCCACAGGTGTAATTTTCATGCCGCAGCCAATCTCCTTAGCCTCTAGCGCTTGCAGGTGTGTCCCAAACTCCATGATAGGTCAGTCCCGCCCAGGAGAGTCCTCTCCTACCACCTGCCCCCGCCCTACCTGCTTTTTGTTTATGATGTCATCTCCAGCTTTGCGTGATTGCACCTTCTTTTCCTATTTCAACAGAAATGCTCCATTCATGTGTATTCTAAAACAGACTCGACTGATTCAGAAAACCAGAGAGAACTTGCATACAAGAAAACACGACCTGTTCAACCACAGACGTTTAACTAAGGAGCAACTGCCCTTTGCCCTTTTCATATTTCCACACCCATCTGAACTGTAACCTCAGTCGTATAAAACACACCAACGAGTTAGACATTACGAGCCGAGGGCACACAGGTAAACTCAAAGGGTTGTGGCTGTGTGTCATCAGGCCTTAAGGCAACTGCTCTAATCCTGCAGGCTGGTGGGCCCGACTACACGCTGGGGCCCAACGTAATAGCTGGATTAGTTTAAACAATGCAAACTGACTTGATACTAATCCTATGTCTGACAAATGTCAACTGAAGTCAGGTGAAGATATTGTAATGTCCAAATATTGGCCAATTGTTTGTCAGAATTCATAGCATTTTCAGTAACACTTTACAATAAGGTAGTTAACATTACTTAGCGACATTAGCTAACATGAACTAAGAATGAAAATACAGCTATTATTAATCTTAGTTAATGATAATTTCAGCATTTACTAACGCATTATTAAAATTCCAATTTGTATTTGTTAACATTAGTTCATGCACTGTGAGTTAATATGAACTAACAATGAATTATTGTATTTTTATTAACAATTTTTAACAAATTTGAATAAATACTACGATAAATGTATTGTTAATTGTTCATGTCAGTTAATACATTGACTAATGTTAACAAATGACACATTGTAAAGTGTTACTGCATTTTCTTAAAGAGAAGTTCGATTTTTGGGAAGTTTGTGGGACATTTTCAGCTGTCTAACCCAATCTAGTAGGGTTTTTTCGTGTTAAAAAATTATTTATTTGCATAATATAAATATAAACAAAAATGGAAATAGTTTATATTGATAGTCCACTTTAGTCATTCTACTAACTATAAGTCACTTTGTAACTAAATGTCAACTAATTCTCATTAATTTGCAGTTACATGTTTACTAACTCTCAGAGTAGACTGTAAGGGTAGGTTGAGGGTTAGTAGAATAAGTTGAAATATACTTGCTAACTTTCTGATCAGCTGTCAGTATGTTGTAGACGCATCCAAATAAAGTGTTATAAAGATATTAAGCAGAGTCTTGCAATACTGTAATGACTGATAGTTGACCTAGTTGCAAAGATACTCTAAAGTCGACTATTGAAATAAAGTGTTACCAAACGAACAAACCACAAGCAAAGCTAAAAACAATATGCTATATTATATTTTCATGATCTGTATGATCACTTGCTTGACTGTGAGCAGACGTGTATTTCAGGTAATCATATAATGGATAATGAGAGCATTACCACCATAGGAACTGTCAAGGGCACAAAGGAGCATATCATAATGATGTTGTTAAGGGGGCCTAATGGGCAGGTGACTCTTCAGCCATCACTGATTGTCTGTGAGCATCATGTCAGAACAAAAGACTGAGGTTTTTCCCATGATAACCCGATACTTCAAGGTGTGGACCGCGTTGACCTGCCTTACCTTTGCCATTAAGGACACATTAATCCCTTCACACCATTCGGAATTAAAACACATAAAACTTTCACTTGTGACAAACAGAATGCAGTTCATTTTACGAAATGAATCTTAAATCGTGCAGCAGAACAGGATCATTGGGATCTGGACATACTTGTAGAATAAAAAAAATAATAATAATTCTGACATTTCACTCAATATTAATGAAGGGATTTATATTTAAAAACTGCATTGATTAAAAATAGCTCAATAGAAGCATTTTAATAGTGGTCTCAGACTTTTAGTTTTCAACGCATATTAAAAAGAAAATAAACATGCAAAATATAAATGATTAATCATATATTCTGTTTAAATTCATACCTTTTTTAGATGCAACTACAAATGCAAAGTACTGTTAGCCGAAATTCATTGAAAGAAGAAAAAAGGGTGAATATAACTAGTTACTCATTGACTCCCATACGATGTTCCCTCTGATACAGTATTTCTTGATCAGCGGAGCAGAGAAGTGCTGCACTAAGGTAAATGGGGACAAAGGGCCGTATCCATTAAGCGGCCGACTGCTCAGTGCTTCTCTCCCCTGGCTGTCCAGTGACAGAGGCCCCCCGGTGTGACTGGAAGGAAATTGGCCTGTCTAAAAGGTTTGCTTTGTTTAGCATTCTTTCATTTGCATTCCAAATGAGGTTCGAGAGTGAACTGGCCAGGCACAACCAAAACTCATTTGGGTAGAGATAGACATCAGCCATGGCTGTCACGCAAGGCTAGCGGAGAGAGCACAGACATCAGCTCCCTCTGCAGAAGATCCAGGCCACAGGCTACAGACACAGCCCCTCAACAAGAAGAGAGCAATATGTTCATCTGTGCTCCATTTCATGCTTTTTCTATTGCATTTGCCTTTGATGACATATAGTAAAATGTAAGTGTTGGCAAAAGAGCATACACTTGTTTACTAACACATGTTCTGTGCCTGATCGGTAGCAGATGAATATAAACAACCTAAATGTATAATGATGTGCTGTTTTCCATACTGGTTTGCATTTGGGAACCAAAACGAACACTGGGGATGAGTCACTTTTCACTGGCGGCAAACAAATGACTTCAGTCACTTGGTTTAGTTTCTTTCTTTCTCTTGATATAACTCGAATATCTCACTTACAGTATATCAATCAAACATTCCAGATTCAGGACAACTGAACTAAATGTTGTTATTGTCCAAAGAATATATAAATATTACATAAAAAGGTATTTTTTGTGTGTTTTTTATTCTTGTCTTGGTAGTTTAAATAAATGTTTCCAATGACGTTTGGTTAAAATGAATAAAACTGATAGAATATAATAGAAATATACAATTATAAAGTGACAAAAGGGCAAAAAAAATGGGAAAATATAAAAATAAAAGCTAATAAAAATGAAATGTATTTCATAATAGAATAATACTGGAGCAATAACACTGGTACAAGGTAAACTTAATCATTTAAAAAAAGAAAGTGGAAGTTATGGTAAGTCACTTACAATACATGTAAATGGGGCTTATTTTTGATGATTTATTATAAAAGAAAAAATGTAGTATAAAAGCAGATGATATAGCATAAAGCTTTAAAGGTCTTTGTCATGTTTAGAGTTATTAGCTCGGATGCAAACTTTCATGGCAAGTTGCAAAATATAAAGTCACACAAAAAGGTCAGTAAATCATACTGAAGCGATTAATGACAAAATTTTCCCTTTAACTCATGTTAGCATACATACAGTTAATGTCTTTTGTCTTTTAATATTTACAGATGTTTACATCTGGTTTTTGAAAAATAATATTTCAGTCAAACACCAGTCTTAACATGACCTTCGAATTTTCCATATAAATTCCTTTGTGTTTTGGGATACATTAACCTAAGGCGCTCATGCGGTGATGTGAGTTTGAGTCTGGCTCGCGTCATTTGTCTATCCTGCCAACCCTTTTCATTGCACTTTATGACTCTTCTTTATAAATTCTAAAAGGCATGAATAAAACTGATCAGAAAAAGCGCAGTGCTGTACAGGGATTGTGCATTTTACCAGTCCATGTCTATCAACACCTGTTGTGTGTTTTCATCTCTTTGTGTCTTTCGCTCTGTTTGCTTTGCTTTTGTTTTTTGGTCAGGCCGACTCCTGAGTAATTATAGAGTTGTGTGTGTCGTCTTAGCAGGAAATGAGAGCTTAGTCCAGATGGGGGTTAAGACTCTTGTTCACTAAATCTATTTTTGTATTTTTTTTTTTTACACAGTTCATAATATAAACCTGCTATGAAAACAAAACCTACCATAATTTCACAAATCATTGTCTACAGTTTGAGTGTAACTTCCCTTCCTGTATCTTGAAAAGCTTTTTCACCTGTGGAAATTCACCAGGGGCTTGAGGTTTGAGGAGAGACATAAACGAATAAGCAACCACAGCCTTGCTCTGACTTGCCACGCATTACCTTCATTGGATAATTGGCCTCCGGGGACCGTGGGTGTAGTGCATGTGTGTCACAGAGTCCGTCTGTGTGTCCCCAAGGATATGTTGCCATAGGTAAAGGGAAAAGAGTCAGACCTACTAATTAATGATGCACCGTTTCACCACAACACACTAGTTAACACACCAAACCAGCCTCTGCTTGACCACTTAAAAAAAAAAAAATGACAACCAATATATTTGGAAAAGGAGTTTTAGAGTTTATCATTAATGTCAGCATTAGTTTATTCAAGCAGTACAACTCCTTCACATATATAGTTAGTTGAGCATGTACAAGGTTATGATGCACTGACACAAGATGTCTGCAGTCAAAGTGTTTGAGGCAAAGTTCTGAAGGAGCTGATGCAATTATTCTGCCTCATTTCGTTGTAAGTCTGCGATCAGCCTTATGAAAGAAAAGTTGTCATATCGGACAGATGAAACAAACGGAAGCGCCTCTCTACATCCAAACGGATATTCATCAAAATTGGTTCACCAGTGTAAGCTGACAGTTTACTGAAACAGAGAGCCTAGCTGACTTCCAGCATAACTGTTGAATGTAATTTCAAGCACATAATATCACAAATTTAATGTCATTCACTATTGTCCTGATGTGTGAATGGTAGCAAGAAAGATCTGTCACACACACAAACACAGAGTTTCTTTGAAATGTAGGGAGCTCCCATAGATTATTGTTTTTATATCGAACAAAAGATCCTTCTATCCTCTAACATGAACTTTCCCCTTACAGAAAACTGCCACCAAACCCAATTTAAGATCATTTGGATGAAAACCTGCAGGCTTGTGACTGTCCAATTGACTGGCAAACATTTACGAATGTCAAGTTACACATAAGTATGAAAGACGTCATGTGAATGCTCCATCTGCCATCAGCAAATTGTGAAGTTGTGAGAATGCGTTTTGTACGGTAAAAACACCGTAACATCACCGTAGTGGCATTTTGTAGATCATCTGGTGTATGCAAATTATGTACGCAGTTCTGTGTTAGATGCAATGGAATATATAATAAAGAAAAGCTTTTGAACTTCCTAATTATCAAAGAATCCTTAGCAAATGATCACATTAGAGTTTCCACAAAACAGAATTCAATTTCAGAATTGAAATGTATCTTGATCACCAAATCAGCACATTAGAATGATTTCTGAAGGATATGTACATAATGGCTGCTGAAAACTACTTTAAACTGTAAGAATTACAGCATCACTGAATTTTTAGATCTAATAACTGCAGCCTAGGTGTCCATTAAAAAGACTCATAACCCTACCAAACTGAATCCTGGATGGCTCATTTACTGAACAATGCCACTATGATGCACAAAAGACAAAAACAAACAGTCTAGGATATCTCTTCATCAGGACTGCTTAATGGCAAATCAATATCAGATAAAAAAAAATAATTTAGATTCAAAGCAACTCTATTCCATATTATATTGACTTTGCACACACACCCAACAAAAAGCCTCTGGTTCCCGGTATGACCCTCAACAGACCATCAAACACACCTGTGCTGGGCCTGTTTTATGTCAACTAACATAATGAGGGAAAAACAAGAGCGAAGGAGTTTGTTTGGAAAACGAGGCTGGCTGCTGTCCCACAGGTCTCTTCTTCCATTGTTTCGGCTAAAAGCCTCGACTGCTCGCTCAGCTTTTAGACACACACTGCATTGTCAGGTTATGTATGCTTTTCATGAGATGATGCTACGAGCAGCCATTACGACAACTCCTACTATTACGCACCTGTCTGCACAATCATTTGAAGAGAGTGTTTGCTTTATTACATTATTGTAGAACGTTATGGACAACATCAGAGCCCATTCTGCTCATTGATCTTGCATGTGTGTCTCCAGTTGGACTTCAATGTTCATGCTAAGTGAATGTCTACGGTATCTCACAAACGTCCGTGTTCTTTTACGCTTTGTTTCAACTTGAAAAGAGCTTGTGAAATCTGTGTGGGCACAGATGGAAGTTAATGATGCAAGATCTGTTTGTGAGACTGTCTGTCCACAGGGAGCTCTGGTCATGGGGAGACAGACTCATCCACAGCCCCCTCTGGACCCGTTACCATGGAGGACACTGGATGCACGGGGCACATTTATGTTTTATCCGTACTACTAAGTTGCAAGAGGCTCACAGATACATCAAAGTTGAGAATAATATGGCAAAAGTTGATTTAGAAGGATATGAAGTACCAAAAATTGTGAACGCTATTAATCCACATTAAGGCAGGTGTTTGAGACAGTTACCAAATAAAAGTGATGCATAGCTTCAACGCATCCTTGTTCTGGAAGCCCCTTAGACATTCTCAGGAGTGTGTGACATGCCTCTATCATTTTCCTGTGAACAGAATTTGTCGCAAAAGGCGATCTCTTTAATCAGAGAAAATCTCAGAGTGTGGAGAAAATCCCAAGAGGTGCTGTTACCGCTTTCCTCTGGGTGATATCAATATTCACAGCAACTCCTGACACATGGATACTCATTACAGACAGATGGTGAATAACATTTTCCCACAATTTTCTGATGCCATTCAGATCAGCCTCCAAATCTGTTGCATATAAGGGACTGTTATAACGAATCTCAGCCAGAATCCATTAATGAGTCACTGATGAATCAAATCAACCAACATCGCAAGGTAGTGCCTTTGACTCTTATGTGTATCTGATGAATGTAACATACAGAGGCAAACTTGATTTCCATACGGATTATACAACTGCATAGCTAAAGTACGCCTAGGGTTTTTAAAAAGAATATCGGATGAGTCATTTTCCTGTGTTGGAAATTTATACAGCTCAACCAGCCCTTTATCGCCTGTGATTAAGACAGTTCAAAAGAGCAGGAACCGACGGGACCAATTAAAAGTGATTTATAGATGTGATCTAAGAAAGAAACTTTGAAAATGTAGTGGAAATGGGTGAGCAACCAATTAGCATGGATGTCTGTGAACTTCAGCGCTTCACACAGAAATAGCTTTAGCAAATGAAAGATGGACGTCGCAGCAGTGCCCATTTGACTAATTAACTGAACACATGAAGTGTAGTAGCAGTAGCAGTAAGCTGGAAGTTATAAACTCTGTATGATTTATGTATAAACATACACACATACAGTAAAACAGAACCAATGGAGTATTCACAAAACAACAAGCTAAGATTCAGAGTGCTGTTCTTAAGTATATTTTCCAAAAGGCAGAGTTTATCTACAGTATGTTCGCTTGCTTCACATCATGCAAATGATTTTTTGTGAATGGTGAGGAATCAAAGTCCAATGCTCCAAGCACCATCTGACACCATTCTCCAAATACTGTCTCTACGGGAGAGCTACACCGTAGCACATTTGTCCATGTTAATAACACCGCACTATCAGTGGGCTGGGTAGTTTTATTGCTGCACAAATACAGCCCAGCAGGCCAGTCTGTCAATAAAGAGACTGCTTATGCAACAAAAAGCAAAAGAGAGAGAAATTTAAGCACCTTCAGAACCATTTCTGTGCAATTTCAAAACATTAAGGAAGAATCGAAATTACAAATAACGCAGTACGATCTAAGCAATCCACAACAAAGTTATTGGTTAATTCATGTTTTATCAGAATGTTTTGCATGCAATTTTATGGATGAATGTTATGGAACCAAACCACAAGGGTTAAGACTGTTTTTAATGTCAGTAATATAGACTTGGTACACTAATCAAATGTAATCTTCACTAACAACACAGCAAATTCCTGTTGAACAACCCTGCCATGACCATCTTTACAAGGTGTGCCTACACACTGTTGACATAGCTTTTAGCTTTTAAGCAAGCAGCTGTATGAGGATGAGGACATTTTGACGATTATCACAAAAGCACACATATAATCTAATGACACACACACACACACACCACATCGTGTCAGACCAACAACAACCCTATATGAGAAAGAAAAAAAAAATGCTGGCAATGCTGGATTCCTCCATACTTAAAGACAAAACTCAGATCAAAGAAATGCTACTATCACATTTGATCAAGCTTCAGCTTCTGAATGTAACAGTGAAGGTACTGTATCGCTCTGGTATGCTGGGACTGCACGGACTGTGGCATTACAGAAAAGAAACAAACAAGGATATCTGAAATTAAAAAGGCAGATTATCAGATGTCTGTGCAATGACATTTTTCCATGAACAGTAATGGAAAGCATCCTAAATGCAGAAAGAAATGATGTAGAAAAGAGACCGAAAGGCCATTCTGGTCTAGTTTCATCAACACACATGGGCAAAAACAACATGACCGGTTCCGATGCAAAGTACAAGCAGATGCAAGTTCTCAAGTTGTAAGAATATTGTAACAACATCATAAAATTCCAGGTTATGGCTATGAAAAACTACTGCATACATTTTTGATGATTTTATACAATGCAGGCTGTTCCACTGGCTTCTATTAATTCTATTTTTGGAAAAACTTATAAACTAAAACCATTCTTCTCCACTAAATTTCCATCTCACTTCGGGAACAAATCAAAATGTATAATGTTTCAAAACATATGCATAAAAACTGAAATAATTTCAACCAGGAAGATACAAATTTTGTGCATTTAATCATTTAGGATTTACACTCATTTACTTGTAGTTAGTAAAAATGTTGCTAATACAAAACAAAAAGCAACACAATAAAGTAGACTACCACGGACAGCAATATTGACAGCACTAACATAACATAAGAACTTCCTAAATCTTAACCCCAGATGACCTACCTCAGTAGAAGGCCTTTCAAGCTTGGATCATTAGCAGCATGATACTTGATCACAAAAAGGCATAAGTAAGAATCCTATAAGGCTATATGGTAACTGTAAATTTTAACAGCCCTTTTCCATTCAGCTAACCTAACTACTATCTGTGGGAGAGGGTGTACCGTATGTGTATGTGGACTCAAGCGGGGGGAAATGATGTTGGGCGTCTAGGGTGGTTGGTTTGAAGAATGCACGAGTGTTATCACCGGAGGTTATGCAAGAATAGTTCGGTGGAAACCTTTGCCTGGTACAGAGTTGGGCCCCTGCTGCATGCGGCCAAGGAATCCTGCCCTGAAAACTCCTAATTGCCCTTGCTGAGCAGGAATCCGTCAGGCTCACCCAGGATGCACCACTTAGGTTATCACACAAGCTTCTTTTTTGTACTATTTTTAGTTTTGAACTAATTCCCTCCCTGAGTCTGAGGTCAGCGGCTGAGGGGAGGTATTAAATGACATGAAAGGATGTAGGATGCTGTTTCTTAAAAAAATATATAATAATGGCATAATTTTTTGGTTTCAAAGAGAAGCATGTAAAGAATCTTTTGGACATTTTTACCGGAAAACATGAAAAATATTTTAGGTGTATCGGGTCAAATCTGCAGAAGGGTCAAAGACTGCAAGATGTCTGCATCAAAATTAATTTTTATATCCATAGGAAGCACATTAAATGTAAGTAAAGCGTCTACTTTCAGGGTTCAGACAACGTTTTGGAGAATAAACTTTGGTTCAAATGATGTTACATTGTCATTCAGTGTAACACAATATTTATGTACAAAATTTAAGTATATAGATATTAAATATAGATATCAAAACTAGTTTTTAAATAAATACAAATTCTTATTGGCACATGGGCAAAACCTAGGATAGTGGCAAATTTGTAAAATTTAAAATTACAACTAATTAGAATTTGGGTGAAAGTAATGGGTCTTTTAATATGTCATAAATTGATTTTTGTTGTAAATATGCCTCACAGAATTGTTACGCTGAATGTCATTCTAGTTGGTGTCTTCTGTAAATCAGGGGAAAATGTATCATGTTTATGTTTTTCTCCGAAAATTGCAATTCAATTGAACAGGAAATGTTTAAATTTGTAATTAAATCTGGTGCTCCTACAGTACAAGCAAAACTTTCAAACAACGTACAAGAAAAGTAGGGGGGGTACACTGAATGGCGGTAAGGTGAGGAAGACGGGTATCAAATACTCAGATGAAAGAGGCAGGGCAGATTTAGAGCCTTTTTGTTTCCGTGTGTTCAAAGGAAGCAGCTGCTGACTGCACAGGGCTTAGGTCCTATTCATCTGCAGGGCGAGACAGACGCAGTATCCTGAGGCACAAAAACACACACACCACACACAAATACACACTTCAAAGTCTATAGAGACACAGACTGCTGCGGTGTGGTAGACTCTGCTTCATAACTCTGTCATTAGCTTCACACACAAGGCTCAGAGAAGCCCAAAGTCTATATCAAATCAACATTTATCAGGCCAAGTATCCTTATGAATCTGAAGTAAAGCTATTTTGATTTAAAAATACGCAACATGTATCACTATAAATCCTTTTTTAGCACTTCAAGTAGTCATTTATACCAGTATATGTCTTTAAAAAAGGGAGAAATGTGGAGAAATCCATGACAAAGTAAACACTTGGGTCATATGTCAACAGGTGACATGCAAGACTCATGCCCAAAGGCGGTCGCCCATCCCCCAACTGCTTTTCTCATTCGCTTGTTAAAATTCAAATATTCCCCCGGACGTGTATGTGTGTGTGTCTTCCTGATGCATAAACCTCCACAAATCTTCAGTTAACATTTGCATCACAAGCAAATCACTATTGTGTGGTCATTTCGTATAAAGAGAAATGCTTTTATTTCACCAATTATCTGCATAAAACCATTAGAGTAGTTATAGTCAAACATATGCTGTGGTAAAAAAAAAAAAGATTGAGATGTCTAGTTATTTATTTTTTTCTTCCTAAGGGTGTTACTTTCAATTCCTCCCAAAAACAGGCACACTAGTAGTCAAGGTTAGACAGGAAATGAGGTCAGAAAGTGAAAGGCTTAGGCAAAGTTTATGAGGAGTAGAGCTTGCGCTTTTATTTTCCTATTCAAAAACATTTGCATGGGTTGTTTAAGCGCTTGGTATTTCGTCTGAGCGCTCTGTGCCTGGCTGATGCTTTTTGAACTCCCTGTGTGTAACCAAACCAACATGCAAAGCTAGCTTCAACAGAACAGAGCACTAGCTCCATGTACAGCAGTGTACTTGCACTGATAACTAAGGTCATATATTTGTACCACCTGCTTCTCTGCCACTAACACAACACTGACTATCAGCTGTTAGAGCCATGTTTCACAATACAGTGGCATTAATTTATCATAAAAGAAAAAACTGATTATTAAAAATAATGTAAGAAATAATACTATAAATACAAACAAATACTAATTACTAAAAAAAATGTTATAAGTAAATCATTTAATTAAATACTAATATTAATATTAGTATTAATAATAATAGTAACTTAAGAGTGTTAAATATAAAACAGATTTCAGAAATGCATTCAGAAATACGTTTTTGTATTCATATTATACAAATTTTGTATTCATAACTTCATATAGTTAAAAAAAAGCATATTTTCTTACACCTTAAATACATGTGAATGTTTATCTTTATCTAAATTGTGTGTGTATGTACGCAAATATATATATATATATACACACACACACACACACACACACATATTAGGGCTGGGCAATTAATCGAAAAGTAATCGACATTCAGAACCTATAATCGATAAAATATTTCCAGGTCGATTATTTCGATTACTTTCCCTTTAAAAACACTACCGCGTGTGGAGTCACGTGACCCGCGCC
>JAUMHQ010000089.1:9553365-9572276 GCA_032361165.1 Enteromius paludinosus | reverse complement strand
CAATTGACTGCAATATAAGAGTGAAAAATTTAAGGGGGTCTGAATACTTTCCATACCCACTGTATATATATGTGTGTGTTTCTTTAAATATCTGTTTCTATGTGTAAAATGAATTTTCATTTAGAAATGTAAAAGATAATGGAAGAGGCGTGTACTGACTGCGTGCATGAATTTCTTTCAAGTATTTTAAGTACTGCATAAGATAAAATTTGCCACATAATTGCATAACATTTTGCATTACTTTTACCTGCTGAACAGACCTACAACCCAGTAAAGAATCAGTTGTACAGAATTATATATATACATTTTTCCCCCTACTCGCACTGCAAATATGTACCAGGTCTGTGAGGCCAACAACAATAGAAATTAAAGGCAAAACCGAGCACAGATTGCTCTGAGCTTCTGCTTGATTCCCCGAATGACTCCTAATCTACAGACTCATTTAGAACGTGATTATTAGTGGACCGAGTTAACGAGGCCCATCTGTATCAGTACAACGGGACAGATGGTCCATAGGACGACATCTCAATTATAGCGTACACTAAGGTAAAGAAAACACCTACTCCGTATTTAGCACAATCCATACGATGTTGAACAGGTGTTTGTGCAGTCAAGGGAACTTTCTGGCTTTAACGGCAATAAGCTTCGTTCCCATGTTGCTTCAGGGATAAAACAAAGCCCTAACAAATTCATATTTCTTTTACATTCAACATCAATACATTAATGGCGCTCTGCACATTACGTGGAAACAATGGAGTCACATATCAGGGGAGAGCAGCAGAAGATAAAATAAGCACCCGACCTGAGTCAATCCCATAAGGGCTTTCAGACAGTGAGAGTCGTTGCATCAGTCGGTTCTGTGCTATGGAAACCAGGCCTCTCTGGCTCGCTCTATTGAGCAATGCACACACACAAACACGAGTGTTCGCACGGAACTACAGACTACTATTCAACACCATTAAACCACGCTAAACTGGAATTATTAGAAGGTAGCTGGCATGACACATCATGCAGTGACAGTGCTAACCTTCCGTGCGGAAAAAAAAAAAATCTCATTCTTTTATAATTACTATGCATGCAGTTTTTTAATGATCTCATAATGAGAACTATATCAGTTATATTTTGGTCAGCGCAGACACAAATTTCAGCACATCTGATCAACTTTTCCAGAAGCACTGTGATCTTTCAGCTGTTTCTGATGCATTTGGATTTTAATACAACAACAAGAAATCTCTGATTATTAATTTGGCTCTGTGGCAAAAATCAATCTTTTACATGTCGACATTTATGACATAGATGTATATAATATAGATCTTCTGCAGATTAATTTCTCAACACTATAAATTCTGTCATCCAGCCACTCTTAAGTCGAACAAAATGTTCATTTCCATACAATAAAAATGCAGGCCGGTCAAGTTTATTGCAAGTTTGCTTGGTTAATTAAAAATATATTAGGTCGAAATTTGAGCCACATGGCTATATGAACACAATAGAATACAAACCTGCTTCATCTAGTACCATCACTTTTTTTTAATAAAACAGTACATAGGTAAGCCCTGCACTTTCCCTCACATGTAGAACAAGTAGATACAATCAAGGCTAAATTAATAGTTTATCATAATTTATTTTAGCTTTTAAATGCACCTCATAGTATCAAAGTATTCCTAAATTATTATACTGCATATTTTCTGCTTCAGGTGGGAATGGCACACTTATGTGTTGGTTATATTAACTTCACTATCTGTCACAGCAAGGTTTTACATCATCCTAATTCACAAGCGAATCACATCTGAAAACAATCCTCGAAGTTTATAGCCCGGCGAGCCACTTGGGTGACATTTATCTATGGTCTCATTCATCAAGTGCTGCTGCAGGACTTGTATTTGTTTATTTATTTTACTCTAATGCTAAATAAGATTTGTGTATGCATATCAACACTTTGAATGCTCTGACTCACATAACTGAGGGCTGGTACAGGCATCAGATGACATCTTGGTTTACTGCACCAGAGACTTTTCCAGATGAGGGTGAATCAGCGAGGACGACGTGACGCCATCAGCCTGTTCGAGTGCCTCGTGCCGTTGTCATTCCTCAACAACAGCGCCTCCTTCCGGAACCTTTGACAGAACAGCTAATATAGCCTTGTGTACATCAGTCGCAACGGCTCTTTAGTTTCTGCATGTAATACATGACATTTAATATGACATTAAACTTGTACATGTTCCCACATTCTTGCTTGAAGATGAATGCAAAATTGCCCAGTATGTTTGTGCAGATGTGTTTTCAAAGTGTGAACACAGATATGGTCCTTTAGAAAAAATTATGACGAAACCTAAAATTGTAATACATTAAAACCCATATAATATGAAATCAATATGATGCAATACGATGCAAAAGTAGGACAATGTTTTTAGTCGTCTTTGCGGCAGTTGAAATCCTACATATTTCACAGAAGTGTTTCTGTGTGTAAAAGGAGAAAGCATCCACGTCTCTTCAGTAAATTATTTTCTATTAATAAAAACAGGTAATTGTATTTCATTGGAAACATGTTGGATACACTGTGGTCTACCAGCCCTAATCAGTTTGATCACGTTCTAGGTCACATTCAAAGCAAGTCATGCTTTTATGACAAGTTTGATAAAGTAGCCTGATAAATGACGCAACTTATGTTTTGGCGACGTCCTGATCCTAGAACTAAAGAAGTGCAGTCAAATCAAAGTTTTTAAATGGTAGAGTGCTGCATTAATGCTTGATCGCCGACAGAGGGCGCTCTGACTGTTAGTGTTCACTCAGGTGTTCACTTCTTGCTGCTTTGTGAAAGATGATGGATTTTTGTACTATTTGTTTATCCTTTACATGTTTGGCCTCTTGCCACATACTAATTTGATTAAGCATAAAATATTTACATGGCAGGTGAATATATGATAGTGATGCTAAACTAATTCACGGAGCCCTGGATTGCTCTTTTCAGACTAAACGACACCTGCACTCAAACCGGTTCATCTTGTTTTTATGAGCATGGCTTGAATGTAGCACCCGGCAGTGAGAGATCTTGCGAAAACCGAACATGAAACAAAACAAACACGTGGGCCTATCTGTATATTAAGCCACAGCTCAAACGATATATATTTCCATGATGAGTTATGAAGCATGTTGAGCCAAGCTGATTTGATCCAGGAACAATCACTCACTGGTCTCAAGTAGTTTTTCTAAATCTTAATCCTTCCTGGCAGCCCAAACCTTCCTGTCCTGCAGTACAAAGCCAAAAGAAGACCTACTGTTCACATTACAAGTAGACACTATCATTTTCACTCATTAGGCCTAAAAGTTTCTCAAAGACATCAGAACACGTTATTTCTAAATGTGCTGTGATAGATTCAAAACATCCACGTTTTAAAGTATTTGAAAACAATCAGTGAGCGTTCCATTGTATCATTTCATCAAGGAAATATTACTTAGAATTTTCTTTGAACGCTCTAAAAATTAATAGTGAGAAACATTTAAAAAACATTACACAAATGTCCAACTAAACATTTCTGACAAAAAATATTCCATGACTGATGTTTTTGTGAAAGTTGCAGGAAAAATGTCTTGTTCATAACTTTCCCAGAGTATTAGCCAAAGTTCTATACATTTTAGAAATGATAAAGATGAATTTTAACATGCATTAGGGTTGCAAAAGATGTGCATAGCTAACACACAAGGTCTTGATTATTATTAACCAGAATATTTTATGCAAAGTGACTTTTTGATTCAGGGTTAGAAATGAACCAGTGTTATGAGCAACAATTACACAAAAAGTGACACTCTGTAAATACTTTACTTTTCAAAATGTGCAACTGCAAAACTGAAAACTGTAAATGTTGACATAGCTGGGTTATAAGGGCCAACCAGCTGTATTCTTTACTCATATTGTACAGTCATTTTGAGATATAATATATATATATATATATATATATATATACAGTATATATATAAATTCTGTAATATATTTAATGCACTTGAAAATTCATGCCATTTCTGCCCCTCTGTAGACAAATACATTTTGTCTAATTTTACTTGTGTGCACTTCTTAAAGGGCCACTCACCCAAGTTTTTCCCAGGAACATAATTGTAATACAATAGGTAATGAGGCATCCATTGGAGGGTTTAAAACCCACAACCGTTTGGTTACTAGTCCAGATTTTCAGGTTATGCTACCCCTTTAAAGTCCATACCTGTGGTTGTGGTGTCTGTCCCTGTGCAGGTCTAGCTACTAGACCAGTTTGTGGGGAATTTTTTTTAACAACTGTCAAAACTGTGCCTGTATAATACTGGAACTCACGTGCAACTCAACTTGTTAAGATTTCACTTGTACTTAAGCATTTCAAGTCTGCTACAATTTTGAAAATCAGGACCCATGGCAACAGCGAGCCGGAAATACAGTACATGCATGCCTATTTTTATTTATATAGCTGTTAATATTTATCAGTAATGAATACTCTTTCTTTGTTGTCTTAAATCTGTGCCTAAAACGGGTTGCATCAGTGCGTTATCTCTAAAACAACATCCTGGCAGCAGTGAGTTAATTTGACCTTTTACCTCAGACCAGTACGGTTTTATTTATGTCAATGAGTTTTGGGTGCGCCTTTAATGCTGACAGTGGTCCAGGTGCACACGTGGATATGGCGAGTCATGACAGAGTGGTGCAGGTATGACCTAAGAACCCAAAAGACTACTTCACCCCTGTTTCCTTTGATATTTTCCTATGAGTTTTTTTAATAAGAGTTTTTCAGTTCATAAGTAAAATCATGTCTGTGGTAAACACGGCGATTAAAAAAAAACAACAACAACAAAAACCCATAAAGCTTCAAAATTCACACATACGGCAGTTTACAAAACATCAAAGTCTTGAAGCAACCGGTGACAAATTCGTTTTTACTGATTCTGATCAGTCTATGCAACCCCTTTGACCTTTGGACCAAAAATTAATTACGTTTTAAAATAAAAATGACATTAACTAATTAATGAACAACACATAAACAGACATTTATGGCTTAATTGGCCATGAGATACACTAGACACAGGTCAAAGTGCACAAGCCAATATGTGATGATTTCCAGTTAGCATGTTATAAAAAAAAAAAAGTGACCCCGATCTATTTTTTTATGAAAGTGTTTTGATAACACTTACACCTATGTGCAACTCACAGCCGTCCTTTTCCTCACACATCTCTAGTCAGTAGATACCCCAGTGAGAAAGTGTGCTGGTTGTACCTGTCCTCTGCTGTCAGGATATCAAGGGCATCTCAACGGAAATCTTAATGGCGTCTGTAATTATGCAGAGTTTCTGTGCTAGTGTGGGGTAGGCAGGGTGACAGCCGTTAGTTTTATTGTTCCAGTAAAGGCTCAGGCTAGAATGTGTTTCAGTAAACATCATGCAAAACACACACACACACACACACACACACACACACACACACTCAACTCTTGGTTAGATGCATATACACATGCATGACAAAACAAGAGGTTTAAAAGCAAAATTTGGCTGACACAGGTGGCCCATGTAACACTATATTATAATGTGGATCAGTGGATCACAAGACATGCCAAACAAGCACCTCTCACTCACTGAAACACATTTGGAGAACAGAGCTGTTAACTTTGGACCCTAGGGGAAATATTTCACAAGTGTAATTAATTTCGGTAATTGTGAAAAGAATGACTACGAGTAAAGGATCATTTAGCCTCATTAGAGCGAGAAGGGCTTTCCCCAAACAGTTTTTCTACTCATAACAGAAAAAGTGCACTGAATGTTAACAGCAGCTGATGGCTATTTTGAAAATGGCTATTTTTAGATTCAGGTCCAGGTAACTGCATCTTATATCTCGTTAGTATCGTGATATTCAAATTAGGGGCTAATACGATACAAACAAGCAAACAATAATTCCACTACCATAATAATTTAACACAGCATCCGCCACGATCCACAAACTGAATTCGAAACACGTTTAGCCTAGAGGGGGTGGTTTTGAGCGACTGAATATTTGAACAACATGATGCTACCGCAAACAATTCTGAGAAATAAAATGGTTTCCTTGCGTTATAAGGAGTTGTTGTTACTCACCACTGATTTGGAGTCAGCTACAGAGCCTTTATTTAGCTCCATCAGTGTTTCACAGGTAATTGGGCAAGCATTGTTGTGTGATCATGTGTGACCATCAGAGAAGTATCGGTCATGCATTCTCCACATTCCTGCGGAATGAGATGCAGAGGAATGACAAGGGTCTGAAAGTGAAGGACTTGATATTGACTATTGGGGATTAGGTTATATTAGATGAACAGATTACCATCAGTTTGGCTCACTCAAAGTACTCTGTTGTCGTTGTCTGTTTACTTCCTACAGGTCGACTCACAGTATAGTATGAACAGATAGTAGTTTGCTCTCCATGTGATTGATTTTTATTATTGCCATCTCAGTTTTTTTTTTAATTTACAGCTGTCTGGCTTCCTTATGGTGTAAGCTAAATGTTTTATTGTGTGGCATGCCTGACTAAACATGAATTTAACCAGGTCTTTTTGACCAGTACAAGAGAGTCAGCAGTCGCAGATATTCCTCATCTCATAAAGTCATAAAACCATATGTAATCAAACAGCTCAGTTCAATGATGCGTTATCAGTTTGTCCATCTCTTCCTTATAACAGTGTAACCAAAACTAGAGTACCAAATCACAGCAAAAGTAGATGATACCTTGCTATTTTACTGTTGCCATTGTTTGTTTTTCTAATGCTGACCAGTAACAAAAATCTTTAAAGACTGATGAGTTCATATAATAATGATGAAGATAACCCACATGCTGTTAAGCTATAACCATTCATGTGTTAACCTTCCCTAACACCGCAATGTTTCTTTTGCTGTTATTGTAGCTTTCCCTGACTAGACTGACGTTTAAAACTACGGTAACACTTTATTTCAATGCTCCACTTTATACTAACAGTAAGTTTGCACCAACTTATTTTACTAACCCTCAACCTACAGGTACCCTAAACAGTTCACTCTGAGAGTTAGCAGACATGTAGTTGCCAATTTATAAGAATTAGTTGATGTAAAAAAAGTTACTTGTAGAATGTGACTAAAACTACTTACCAACTACCTACTTTACTGAGAATCCCATTCCCAAGTTATTGACATGAAGGCATGTAAGTTGGCTATGGTAGTGTGAAGATAAATTTAAAATGTCCTTTAAAATGTTGAATGAGTGTTTGCCTAAAATTCCAGGAAGTAATGATACAAACCAATCAGATTATATAAAAGCATGCAGCATTCTGGGAAATGATTGAGGAAGACTGAACAAGAGGGAAAGAAAAAAAAGAAGAAGAGGAAATGTTATACTATGAATATTCTTTCCTTCATCCCAACCCTCCGCCTCCCCCGTCTCTGGCACTCCCTCAAGGCCGTGTTATTGTTCCTGCCTATCAGTGTCATTTCCATAGCGAGTGCTGAAAGAGAGTGGATAAATTGAGGCAGGTGAGAGTGGACACGAGACACTGAGAAGGAGCGCGGCAGGCACAGAAAGCCCACCTGCGTTCAGCTCCACTTTAAACAGACTCCTAAGAGGAGGACATTACATTATCAAGAGGATTGCTGACAGCTCCAGAGCTGATAATGCATTTGTGTCCTTAGGGAGGCGAAGTGATGGGAAGATAAAAGAGGAATCACTGGAACAGGGAGAACACTAGAGCTCAAGTTATCAGAACAGGTAAGAACATGTGCAGTACTTGTCGGCCACATGTGGCGGTTCTTTGGGGCAGCCGTTTGGAAATAAAACTGAAGTGAAGAAAAACTGGATGGGTTACTCAATGCACAAAGGGACGTAAGCTTTAACTGCCTGTTGTGTGATTTTAATCTTGTTTGAGAAGAGCGGAGCATAATATAGAGGGAGATTTACAATATTGGAGATTGAAGTGAAGTTATTATACGCCAAAGTGGAGCTCACAAAGTGTTCTCAGAGGTCTAGTGTACAATGCATGACATGCATAACAATACAAGAAAAAATGTGATCATAAAAAAAGTAAAATAAATATAATAATTGCTTTAAATACTACACGTGAATTTAGGCATCTCAACATTTTAATGCATAATATTCATTTAAATGTTTGCTAAAAACAGCCAATGTGATTCTTAAACTTTTAGCATTCAATTATTAGCATTTTTTAAAGTGCACTAGCAATTGCATATCCAATGTAGACTAATACAGAATAATAATAGTAAAAATAAATACTAATTACCCTAATATGGTAGCAATATGTGGTGCACACGTAATGGTTTGTACTTGGTTTTAACGTGCAGTGCACATAATATGAAAACATTTCAGTATTGATGTCAAGACATCCAGATTAAACCATACTGACAGAACGCTGCTGAAGCTGTTTATATGCAAATGAAATTAGAGAGAACTTCACTTAAACGGTTTATGACCTTTCCCAGAAAAAAAGCACATAGGCTGCGCATTAGCTTGCTAACTGCAGCTTTGTCCTTGGGCTTCAACCTAGACATTAAATCAAATTAGTGGAGCTGCTTTCAAACCCCTCCCTATCTTCCCTAATGGCTCCTGTTATCAAACAGAGGGGCTGTAGATTGGAGAGTGTCATGTGAAAGTTCAAGCATCAGGGCCTTCTGCACACGTCGAAGGAGATTCAGGTCAAGAACACTGTCATCCCTTAGATTGTTTTGCCTGGTGATCAACGGAGGCGCTTGAGTTAATGAATAACCATGAAATCGTGCACTAATGGTGCTCAAACAGTTTTGTGTTGAAGCGTAGATCATGAAAGGAGATAGACAGAAATGACTCGGGCCGCAGGTGTTCTTGAGGCCATGGCTCTGAGTCTGGGGGTCTGACACAGTGCTGAGAGACTGGCTGCCTGGGCACCGGCCTGTTCTCCAGGAATGCCAAAGCTAGACCAATATAATAGAGAACAAACAGGTGCATTGTGCGGTGCAGGGATGGAGAAAGAAAAACACACACACACACACATACATATAGGTCTGCCCTGCAGGGCTTGTGAACAGGCCATCTGCTCTCAACCAAACCCCCACCTGAACCTGTGCAGGCACAAAACCACTTAAAAGACAGGCTGCGTTGGATGCACATATTATTTAGCTCAGGGTGGGCTTATGAAACATTTCACTGTATTGGAGTCACTCATGTAGAGTCACCTTGTTGATACATTTTTCTAGGCTCCAAATGCCAGGACTAGTGGAGCGATGACTTTTAGAGAGCCTTAGCGTGCTGAAAGGGTTTCTGAAGGACAGTGGTGCTGACGTTGGCAGAACAAGGACAACAAAGCAGTCTGTGTCTTACTAACATTGTTAGCATGGGTGTTTGACCTTTACTAAACTTCTGTACTTATTTGAAAATAGATTTTAATTAGAACCTAAACATTTTTGCAGCCTAATGCCACAGAACCTTACAAACATTACATCTGAAAACCAAGAACTTTTGGATGCTAAACCGGAAGCAAAAATGATTTACGCTCCAAAAAGAACCTCAGAGTTCTTAAATGAAGCATTTTTTTTCTTTTGTGAAGAACATTTTAATAATCTAAAAACTCCACAATGTATACCAGGGGTGGGGCACGTTGACTCCTGCAGAGTTTAGCTAAAAACCCTGGGAAAAATACCTAACTGCATCCTGAAGACCATGATTAGCTGGTTCAGGTGTGTTTGATTAGGGCTGGAGTTAAACTCAGCGGGGACACCGGCCCTCCAGGATCAACGATCCCCACCCTTGATGTATACATTGAAAAATGGTTCTCTGCAAAGAAGTTAGGAACTAATCTACGAATTGAATAGCAATTGTATAAAATGATTAAAAGGTTATAAATAACCATTCAAGAACATCTACAGTGCCCTTAATGACCTTTTTTTATGCAGTGTGTAACATAGCCGTGAAAAAATGTATTGTCTCTCTCTGAATCATTGAAATGAGTCATTTTTAAAACAAGTCCAAATCCTGTTTCATGTTGACGTTAAAATAAAACATTAGCATATTGCCCACTCACTTGTTGGTTTTTTTCATGTTGGATCTAAATGAAAATGTTAATTCATTGTTTGAGAGTACAGTAGGTACCGCTTTTGGAGCAAATAAAAGCTCACAAACACGGCTTTAAATGAAATCTACAAAAATGAATCATTGAACAAGTCATTTGGGAATAAATTAGTTAAAAATGAATGCATACTATCAGAAAATTAAAGTGTTTTGCATGCATGTCAACCTGTTGAAAAAAAATTAACATTTCATAACACACTTCAATAATGTGTGGTCTAAAGCAAGGAAATTAGGCAAATGGCTTGAAACCAAACAACGCAATACAATTTGTAACAGTGAATGCACAGTAGCACGTCGAACTGATGACCTACTTCGATCCAAGTCACAGTAATTCCTTAAAAGGGCACCATACAAAGATATGATGATGAATCGGTTTTCTTGCTTGGGCTTGTTCTGTGGGCCATTTCTATTTGCACTGTAACGTCCATACAAATGTGTATTCTCAGTGTTGTCCACATGCAAACAATCATAAATCACCTGCCGGTAAATGTTTACTTCCTAAGCTGCGTCCTAGTTTTGCTTTGAAATGAACCTAAAGGTCATTTTAAGATGTTTGCCTTGCTTGTTCCAGTTAATCGGCGCGAGGAAGAGAGTGGAAGACCATATTCCTGGGAAATGGAGCCGAGCCCTCCGGTGTGGCACACCCAGGTGGTCCCGCTAGAAACAGACCTGGAGAGGGTGAGCTCTCATCCCGAGTGCTCCATCTGCTTCAACACCTACGACAACGTCTTCAAAACGCCAAAACAGTTGGACTGCACTCACACCTTCTGCCTCGAGTGCCTCTCCCGCATTATGACCACCTCCATGGACCCCCACAACTCAAAAATCTCTTGCCCCTTCTGTCGCCAGCCCACTACCATCCCAAAAAAGGGACCTCCGGCTTTGACCACCAGCCTGGAGGTGCTGTGTCGCCTGCCCGTCCACCAGCAGCAAGAGGAGCCCGTGTGGCTGGACGGGGACAGGCTGTGCTACAAACGGCCAATAGATATTCCAGGTGTGCCAGCATTCTGCATCTGTGTGGATATTGGGGCCAGTGGACAAAGCGGTGTATCTTCTTCCCAAACTCGACCGCGGCTTGGGCTCCTGGAACGGCTGATGGATTGGAAGCGTTTGCTGCTCTTTATATTCCTCATGCTGCTGATGCTGGGGATCGTTCTGTGGCCCCTGCAGTGCATCGTCACGACGGGCTCCATGCGTTGTGTGCCCCAGAACTTGCAGATATCTTCCACCACCCCTTCTCCTACTACAGTCAGTGGTTAAGGGTGACAGATGCATCCAGATGGATATTGAACTTGCCAAATCTGGATGACCGGTGTCAGTTTACATCCATACCTTTCTGCAAAGCATGCTGGGTGCTAAAGGACTAAAGGCAAGCAGCTGGACTGCGGTAAAGAGTGAAAAGGAGTGTGAAAAAAACGGATCGATGATAAACATTAAACAAAACTAAAGCAAAGTTCTGGTGCATATTTCCAGGCAAGAAAGGTCCGTTAGTATAATAATGCGATTGAAAGGAACTTGTAAACCAAGCAATTCGCCAATTCACATTAAAGATCGCACAGATTCCTATTAAAATGGCTGGACTTCTCCCATGAGAAACAGTACATGTGGCTGCAACTCAATCCAAAGAAAACATAGTTTTTTTACTTGTACATTTATGTATATATATTTTTTTTACTGTATTACTTTCACAAGGAGTATTTTGTTTACAAACACTGAATAATTGTTGCTGGAAACCGCACAAGGAAGTTCAAGGAATGGTGTCAAGTAATGTTTTTCAGCTTTAATAGGTGCAATATTCATGATAGCGCTGATAACTCAGGTCGGCAGACAAAAGAAAGGAAAAGCAAACAGGTTCAACGTGGATCTAATTTACCACTTCCTGCTCTGGGACGGTTAAACGAACACGCCTCACAGGATAACTGTTTGAAACCTAAGCCCTGCGGCGACGAGTGCTGTGAACACACTCGCACCAACGTAAACTATTCCACTGTGTGTGTTTTGTAAGGATGAATTATCAGCTTCCTGCTTTCAGGTGTTTTTATGAAAACAAAAGAAATGTTATTAAACCGTAAAGAGGGAAGGAACTAAAATATGGGTCAGCAACTGTTCGTTCGGAGCAAGGTGAAATGAGTCAAAGACAATTAGTTGAAAGTTCCCAGTGTATGCTTTATTATGCAATAGCTAGTCCTGTATTGTTATTTGAGATGCAAGTCTTTACATCAGCTGTACATTTCAGGGCAAAAGGCATTTTAGGCTGAACCAGTGCAAGAGGGAACACAGTCTTTATCACACAAGGACAATCAGCACGACACAATTCAGATCAAACCTACTGATCACCAACTGAGATTAAAAAAAACAAACCCACCAACATAGTATTCAAGTAAATTTAAAAATAATATTTCAAAATTGTGATAACGCAACCAGATAGCTTCATAACTGTTGATGTTTTGTATAATAGTAGAAGTGATTAGAATAAATGACATTAACATCGTCCTAAAATAATAATCTAAATGGCTGTGAATATTTCCATCACTGTATAAACGAACAAATGAAATGCACAATTTACAACAAATCAATAACTGACCCATTAAAATGAAAAGAAATGACTCAACTCTAACGCAAAACACCACACTGATGGCAAATCAACAAAAATTATATATATCGCCAAACAAAGGGACATTCAGCCATAGACACCATACCTTGCAGCAGTTCAAATTGAATTTCAAGTCTTAATATGCCACTACATTTTTGACCCAATTTCACAGAGGTAAAAATAAAACAAATTTAAACAGCAGACGAACAGCTTTCAAATGCTAGTAGTACATTGCTGTCAATACACAAATCACAAATTCATTCAGTCAGTCATTCCATGGACATTGATTATCATATGCAGTGACGTTGCTTTTACTTCCTAGATGGCCTGACAAACTGGTTCTCTAGTATAAAACCCAAACATTTCATCCATTCAAGTGCAAAAAAAGCAAACCCAGGCCTCGCTCTGAACATGTACGGTAGCCCTTCAGATTGTGACATCACATCCTCATGTGGTCAAAATAAACACCACATGTACAGTCAGATGCTAATTAATGACATACATTAAAAGTCAAAAGGTTTTTGGTCGGTAAGATTTTTTTACGCTTTTTTTACCAAGCCTGAATAATTGACCAAATATAGGCTGAATATATATATATATATATTAGATAGATAGATAGATAGACAGATAGATGATAGATAGATAGATAGATAGACAGATAGATGATAGATAGATAGATAGATAGATAGATAGATAGATAACCTCCAAAAATACAGCCAAAACAAAAATACTGTGAAAATAGTATTGCAATATTATGTTTTTTGATCTAATCTATTTTAATTAATTGTAATGTGTTTATTCCTGTGATGGCAAAGCAGCCATTACCTCAGTCTTCAGTATCACATGAACCTTCAGAAATCATTCCAGGCTGCTCAAGATGTTCATCATCATCTAACATTAAAACAAGTCTTTTTGAGCATGGCAGCACGTAAATAAGAAACCTTTTCAAATAAATGTCTACCACTCTTGATAAATTAATGCAACCCTGCTGAATCAAAGTATTAATTTCTCAAACCAACAACAACAAAAAAATCTTACTGACCCCAAACCCTTACTGACCTGGTAGTGTATACATAACATCTTATGACATCACTGCTAACCTCACCTAATAATAGCTACGTGTGGATTACGGCCATGTTTTAAATTACTTTTTTCGCCCTACACAAATCTATTTCTTTAATCTTAGCTGCGGGCCATCTGGCCTGCCTCCTTTTTAGCTAAAGTCTCCACCGAAATGCCGTTCACGTCAACAGCTCGCTCTACATACCCCTCCACGGTAGCTGTTTAGTAACGCCACGTTTTTCAATTTACATTTGGCCTCCTCAGTGCAATCGCAACCCGCTATTGATGTAAAGAGCTTTATGCAACACACATACCCTGTTAATATGTGATAAAAGACCTTAATGTGTCTCTTAAGAAGAAAATGTGGAATAATATCATCAAAAATGCATTATATCAAAAAATGCCAGGCCAAGATTTCATAATCACATTCACAAATATCACAAGAAAAAAAATGCTCTAAAGGAATCATAGTTGCAAACAAAACGACTAGTAACAAACAAACAAAACCCTATCGAATAAAGGCTCACCTGATGTTTTCAGAACAATAAAGCCTACGCATAGAGGGAGGAGTCCGCGGATGAAGAGGCAGCCTGATTGGTTGATAAGCCTTTGATTGACAGTAGCACTTGACTTCCTCCGACGGTTCATTTGCCTGGAGGTAATGCTCAATAAAAAACCCCATCAAAGCAGAAGCTTTTATGAATACGATGCACAGGCTGCTAATTGGCACATACTGTATACCGAATCAGCCTCTTCAAAAAACACCTACTTACATTAAGTATCCAAATCATTGGTCGAACTTTGACCAATCACCTTCCATGTGCTCTGAAAAGAAAAGGGGGGGGGGGGGGGGATCCTTGAGGCAGGACGGTGTACTTTTCTTCTTCTTATATCACCGTGCCACGAACATCACTCAGCAGAGCGCAAATAACCGCTGCATGTGAGATACATATCAAAGGTCTTTGGTTACAGTAGACGACATCCAGTAGACAAAGCAAGGTCTGGAAACAGCCGTAGACAGCATGGAAAGAGCGTAGCTTCATCCAAAGTTACGTCACTGAGTGTAAATATTCATATTTCGTATATATTTCACACATGTACAAACCATCATGTAGCTTAGTGCAGTGTGGAGAGGCTTGTTAGACTAGACGTGGGGAGAGAAAGCACCAAATCACGCGTCCTTTGCGGGATCAATTTCGGCTGCTGTTTGAGGCACTTGGTTTTGGAGTGTGAGTTTCTCAGACGTAGTCAGTCAGGAAATGAAGAGACTGACTTCCCCCCTCCCCACCCCCCACCAGTGCTGTAATCCATTGTCGCTCCGTGATCAGGTGCTTCTACGCGGCACCTCTGCAGGAACTGCAAAGGAAAGGACGAGAACATTTAGAGGTGCATTCTTTCAACAGGTGTGCCATATGTCTTGGTTCTTTTGCAAATGGTCAAATCTGACGTAGTAGTTCAGGCGGTATAGCACTGGTTGCTATAGTAATGATGTAGGTGTCAGCAAGATGCAAACTGACTTTTACAAAGGCTGAGTGCCAAGCTGTCAGTATGGAAGAAGGAGGAAAAATTATTTCTCCAATACACTACCTAGAGTAAAATCTGCCACATTTTGCAAGACAAAAATGCATACTTCAAATTACTTGATCATTTACTATTATTTTTCTACATTATTATATAGATTACGTATTTATTTGTTTATAAAGTATGTATTTAGAAAGCATGCTAACCTTTAAACATCAGCAGTTGTGCGTATTCTTTGAAGTGTGGTGTTATTTTCAAGGCCATTTGGCAAACAGTGCTGTTCTGTAAGATTATACTTTTTCTCATGGTGGGCTGCAACAAAGACACAATTTTCACCCCCATCTGTTCCTTACTGTCTATCTCCTACTCATTCTGTTTCTGTCTCCAGCAGCCTTGATGCAGGTGTGTGTGTGTGCACATAAGCATGACTGCAGCAATGTGAGAGCGAGGGTGGAAAAACATACTCCCAGAGTCCCTGAGACAGCAGCCCACATGGCTTATCTCCGTGTATTGCTGCTGGTGGAGCCCTTTGGATTTTTGATGTTCAAATTCTCATACACACCGGAGTCATCGTTCATTCTGTGAAAGAGTCCAATAAAGCAGGAATACTTTTAGATTATAGGAATGCTCCAAAATCGAAACTGACACAGTTACGAACATATTTTAGGACTTGATGTCGTGCATGCAGTTGCATAGTGTGTTTATGGTTCTAGAACAACTGACTCACAGCAGCGTCAGAAGCCTTTTGATGGAAAATGATTCACTTAACAATAAATATCTTCAGAATTGAGGAAGTGTAGGAGATAGTAGAGTTTACCTAAAGAAACTCATTAAACGTGTTCCAGTAAGAACACTGTGTGGGCCATTTTTCAAAGTGTGTTTGCGTGTGACACAGGAAATCAGCACTTACACAGACGAAGAGCGAGACGAGCTCATGTTTGGCTTGGCTCTGGCGTTTGACATCTGGGGGTACTTGATGTTAGAATACTCCCTCTCCTTTGTTTTATTCCTCTGCAAAAGAAAAAAAAATAAAACAGAAATATAAAACAGATTTATAAAATCACGAATATCAAATATTTCAATTCCTTAGTATTTAACCTTATATGAAACAATCAAAAAAATCCTAAAAAAGTGAATGGTCTCCACAAAAATAATAGGCAGCAACTCATTTCAGCATTGATAATAATAAGAAATAATACGCTGTGCACCAAATTAGCATATTCGAATAATTTCTGAAGGATTGTATGGCACTGGAGACTTCAAAAAGTTCAACTTTGCCATCACAAAAATAAATTACATTTCAATATATTCAAATACAAAATTGTTATTTTAAAGTGTACCAATATTTCATAGTATTCCTATTTTTACAGTATTTTTCCTCAAACAAATGCTGCTTGGTTGGCATAAAATCTAGAATGGTAATATACTGTATATGCATACGGTCGCTATCACATGGTACTGGATAAAGCTGCTTGTTTTATCAAACTCTTTAAATAATGAACTTAGTTAACTAACTTTGACAGTACTAAAACAGAAATAAGAGCAGAATCCAAAAGAAGCCTTGAAATATGATTCTGTCAGTGAATTCTTCGCATTATTATCAGTTGAAATGAAGTGTTGTGAGCACCTGCTCCTCTTCCAGTCTCTTCTGAGCCGTGTCAATGTATTGCTGAACAGCCATGTAGATGAACTTGTACTGGGCCTCGGTCTGAACCATACCGGATCGTTGCTGGCGCACTCTCTGGATGGTCTTTGGGATGTCGATGTCACAATCCAACCCTTAAAGGGTCAGTTCAGTTGTGTTATTTTTTTATCATCAAGGCACAACATAACACAACAGAGATCATTTCGTATAAAGCAGTTACCTTGTCTGTTTATGATGTCGATAAGGATGTCGATCACAATGATTGTGCCTGTTCTTCCAATGCCTGCACTAGAGTGACAAAGACAACTGGAAATTTAGATCATGATGGGAAAATGTTATATTTTTAAACAACTATCTAGACTCAGTTAAGCAATTCTTTATCAGCATGGCACTCTCACTGTGTGAGGTGTGCTATACCTGCAGTGAACCACTATCGGCCCGCTCTCTGGAATGGCGCTTTGGGTTCTGTTGACTTGCTCCAGGAAACTCAAGACTCCTCCAGGTTCATTGGGAACACCATGGTCAGGCCAGCTCAGGTACTGATAGTGCCAGATACACCTGGGGGGCTCTCTCTTTATTACAGATATACAAAAAAACATTATATTAGCACACCAAATGAATAATAAAGACTGCATCTAAACTGGAATTGTTTACAACGAATGACTACTCCTATTTTAAAGGATGACTTTTGCACAGTGAGTTTCAGCTTCTTCTCCCTGGACGAAGGTTTTTAATCCAAGTGATATAAAACTGCTGTTTTTTGTGTTATGTTTTTAATGTGTTTTGAATTTTGTGTAACGGACGGTTGTATCAATAAAGTAACCTAACCTAACAAAAGTGATGTTGAAGGCTCTTTCCAAGCTGCTACTGTAAACAAAAAGGTCGAAGGTCATGCCTGCCCTCCAGTACTGTCATCTTAACTGTCATCAGTTGAGTGATCTTACCCTGTCTAGACGCGTGACTTCGAGCTCTCGTCGTATGTAGTCCTGAGCTGTGTGTTCCTCAATGTTCTTCACACACACCTTCCCAAACTCCTTTGTTGAGTTTAAGTCTGGCCAGTACCGCACACACTTATTCTATAGACAAAAAAGTTTTCAGTTCCAAGAAATCATTTGTGATGTACGCTACAAGTCAACCGTTTGGTAACAGTAAGATTTGTTTCCACTTTTAAAGATGTTTCTTATGTTAATCAAGGCTGCATTTATTTGATCAAAAATACAGGAACAAGTTTAATACTGTGAAATATCATTGCAATGTAAAATAACAATTTTCTATTTTAATATACATTCAAATTGAATTTATTCCTGAATTTGCATCAGTCATTACTCCACTCCACTCAGTGTCACGTGATCCTTCAGAAATCATTCTAATATGCTGATTTATTATCAGTGCTGGAAACTGTTGTGCTGCTTAATATATTTTGGAACCTGTGATATTTTTTGTAGGATTCTTGAATGGATAAAAAGTTTGGGGTCAGTAAATTTATATTATTTATTGAAATAAATTAAAACTTTTATTCAGCTAGGATGTGCTGAATTGATAAAAAGTGATGGCCAAAACGTTAGAAAAAATTTAATAGATGCTTTTCTTTATAGCTTTTTATTCATCTAAGAATTCTGGAAAAAAAGTATTGCAGTTTGCTAAAAAATATTTGCCATTACAACTTTGAAAATTATAATAATAAATCAATATATTACAATGATTTCTGAAGGATCAGACCTAGACCGGAGTAACAACCGATGGAAATTCAGCTTTGCATCACAGAAATAAATTATATTTTAAAGTATAATAAAATAGAAACCCATTATTTTGAATGGTAAAATATTCCACACATTTTTTTTTGCTATATTTTCAAATCAAATAAATGCAGCCTTGATGATCATAAGAAACATCTTTAAAAAATATTACCAATGTTAAATTAAGACATTAAAGGGATAGTTCACCCAAAAATGAAAATTTGATGTTTATTTGCTTACCCCCAAGGCATCCAAGATGTAGGTGAC
>JAUMHQ010000089.1:9530130-9553265 GCA_032361165.1 Enteromius paludinosus | reverse complement strand
AAGGATGATCAGAAGAAATGGACAGCACCCGAGTTAAATATATGAGTGTCACAGCAAAGGGTCTGAATACTTAGGACTATGTGATATTTCAGTTTTTCTTTTTAAATAAAGCTGCAAAAATCTGTGTGTACATTGATGAGGAAAAAAAAATACTTAAATGATTTTAGCAAATGGCTGCAATATAACAAAGAGTGAAAAACTTAAGGGGTGTAGCTTTCTGTACACACTGTATACTGTATACAGTGAGGCAAAAAAGTATTTAGTCAGCCACCAAATTATGCAAGTTCTTCCACTTAAAAAGATGAGAGAGGCCTGTAATTTTCATCATAGGTATACTTTAACTTATTCTGCAAAGGGACCAGGACGACTGATCCGTGTAAACGAAAGAATTACTGGGGCCATGCATCGTGAGATTTTGAGTGGAAACCTCCTTCCATCAGCAAGGGCATTGAAAATGAAACGTGGCTGTGTCTTTCAGCATGACAATGATCCCAAACACACCGCCTGGGCAACGAAGGAGTGGTCCATCTGAAGGTCCTAGAGTGGCCTAGCCAGTCTCCAGATCTCAACCCCATAGAAAATCTTTGGAAGGAGTTGAAAGTCTGGGTTGCCCAGCGACAGCCCCAAAACATTACTGCTCAAAAGGAGATTTGTATGGAGGAATGGGCCAAAATACCAGCAACAGTGTGTGAACACCTTGTGAAAACTTACAGAAAACATTTGACCTCTGTCATTGCCAGCAAAGGGTATACAACAAAGTATTGAGATTAAATTTTGTTATTGACCAAATACTTATTTTCCACCATAATTTGCAAATAAATTCTTACAAAATTGTAAAATACTACAATTAGATTTTTAGTATTTTTTTGTTGAGGTATACCTAAGATGAAAATTACAGGCCTCTCTCAATCTTTTTAAGTGGGAGAACTTGCACAATAGGTGGCTGAATAAATACTTTTTTTGCCCTGCTGTATAAGTGTGGTCAAATGAAATACACACACACACATATTAGTGTAAATAAACGAACGAGTAAAACAAAACTAGAATTGAAAAAGCATTTTCGTTAACTGAAATAAAAATAAAAACGAGAGTTTAAAAAACCCCCAAAACTAACTGAAACTGTTTTGTGTGTATACAAAACTAACTTAAACAAACTAATATTATAACAAAAACGTCCCTCGTTTTCGTCTTTGTAATAAGCCTTTTGGGTGAATCTATTCACTTCCTGCTGCCAGTTTTAAGCCAGGTGTTTGACCGTAGTCTGTGACGTCACGTGTCCAGTCTGTCCGCGATGCGTGATGGCTGCAGCGAAAGTCGGAAGAAAGCGGATTATGAGTCCTGGGGTTTGGTGATATATATCGAACGGTATATTATGCGCATCTTGTCAGTAAAGCTGGTTCTTTCATTAAAATCTCAAAAAAAAAAATCTAAAATCTAGAGTCTTCTTGGACAAAACTCAGCGAGTCTCCAGTACTGCTGTGCGAGTTCGAGAGCTTGTTTTCCAAGCGCGCACACACCTCTCTCTGCATCTGTTCTGTTCAGTGAGCGGATGAGAGGAGCAGAGCTTTTGATTGAAATAGATATTATGTTGCTTCTAACTCACTTTTACATGCAAATATAGCCAAAATCACAGCATAGCCATTGTCTATATCTTATGTGTATTTGACTTCATCAGACATCGGCTTGATTATAAATCAGGATATTAATCCAGATTAACATCTTGTAAAATAGAGCTAGTTTAGAAGGCCTAATAATGGGGTGCATTTCAGTCTCTATTTCATATTCTGACAACAGAAACCATTAAATATATCAGTTAAAACAGTTATTTTATAGTTTTTATTATACAATACTTTTTTTTTTGATTCATGCACCTGACAAATATCCTAATTTACAAAAAAAAAAAAAAAATCAAACGAAAACTAAGCAATTTCAAAATATAAAAAACTAATAAAAACTAGCAAATCTGCCTCTAAAAACTAATTAAAACGAACTGAATTTGAAAACAAAAAATTAAAACTAAATAAAAACTAAAACTAATTGAAAAATCCAAAACTATTATAACCTTGATATACACGCACACACACATATGTATTCTGTGTATACATTTTATGTATATATAAATAAACTGACAAAGTATAAACTTATTTGCATGTATATTTATATAATTTATATTCTAAATAAATATATTAACTATAGAAAAATAAAATATTTTTTTAAAATATATACATGCATGTATTTATATATACATTATATATACAAGTATACACAGCACACACACGTATCATGTAAACTATAATGTATACTTTGGATCATGCAATTAATCGCGAACAATCATTTGACAGCAATAATATACTGTATATACAGTATACATATCCCTAGCATAAGAAAAATGTATCTTCCTGTAGAGTTACAAATAACATGAAAGAGGTTAGAGGATGTTAAAGGGTTATTTTCCTTTTCATTTTTCCATCACACCCTAGGACACATTGATACGTCAACTACCGATATATATATGGGTATGTATATCGTCCACCCAGTTATAGCTATGGGACATTATGCCTGCAAATCTGAAAGTGTGAGTTAATTGATTATCTCCAAATCCCCAATCATATACATGTAAGATCAAATCAATTCGCATAACTAGAATGGTACATTCAAGGCTACACACAGTAGCAGCCTCCCTCTCCCCTTACTGAGGGAGAAATATGTTGCCATTTTTGAACTCACCCTGGGTTAGACAGCCCAAGGACACGTGAAACAAAATCTAACGTCAACGATCATATTCGAATTCTCGACAGCTGATAACAACTCTTCCAATAGAAATAGCCTCCTGGAATGGGATCAAGACCTGGCTTTGCGTCCTAAAAGTGGAGTCTAGAAGTAATATAAAAAAAGTGTTGATTTCTGAAATGAACAATGAAATGCACAATATCTATACTGCAACCTATTGTCTCCATAAACTATATGAACATTAGAAACATTAATCTGTATAATCCATGCTTCACTTGATCTGATGATAAATAATTCCTCAAATAATAAATACAGTAGGTTTAGAGTCATGCTGTGAGTCTGCTGGCCTGATTTTAAGTGATTTTAAGCCATCTATGATATGAACTAAAAATATTTTTTTTGATAGTATCAAAAAAAAGAGTCGACTCACATTCGCCTAAACGAGTCGTCAGCAATTTGAATCTTTCTCTGTTACGGAGCCACATCACTGGGTAACATATTTTGCATAATGTCCGCCCACGTTCTATGTCGCGAACAGCTTGCCCCGCCCCCAAACAGTACAATTTCCACGTGGATTACATCATGTTGAGAAGACACTGTATCCTGTGAGAGTTCATTTGTTTTATATGCCCTTCCGAAAGATGAATCTAGAAAGAATGAGTGGTTAACATAATTTTTTTCAATAACACCTCAGCAGTACACTCTCTTGTTGCGTTCACATCATTTTACTGATGACTGCTTTTCCAATCTTGGAGTACAACGCCATATTCACCAATAGCTTTGTCAGCAAAAATAGATCAGTGCCCAATTTATTTGGGCCGGCTTTATGCAATGCTAAAGTTCACTATGTAGAGCTGTGCCCGATTCGCTTACAAAAGCACTGCCCACGGTAGTTTTGGTTCAAGCTCTGTGCTGTGGAGCGCTGTAGCGGTAGATCAATCATATAGGACTGCGCCATCTGACCAATCACAGTGAGAGCTCGCAGGAGGGAGGGGTTAGAGAACTAGAGTCTTCGAACTGCTTCACACGAGTCGTTTACGAATCATTTAGAATGGGGTCAAATTAAACCAATTTTTGGAGAAAACTAAAGTGTTTTTTGACCTTGCATACACATAAACCTGTTTTAAGAGACTTATATATCAGCCACCTTTAAAATGGCATAATAGGGGCACTTTAAAGTGCACAAAGGTACGTTTATGCCATGAGACCAGGTAGGTTATTTGTTACGGTCTGTACTGTACTTTTGCCTCGGTTGGGCATGAGATAATTCCAAAACCTTTAAAAACATCTTACCGACATCACGCTTTTGAAAATTATGGATGTAAATGGAGGGAAATATTAGTGAAACTTAGTATTTTATAGCATTGTTTTTAAATTAGTTTGTTAATTTATTTGTCCTTAAAGTATAATTTTAATAACTTTGTCCAACTCATGGATGTTTTTAAATGTGCTTTATAAAGAAAGAAAGAAAGACTGGAAATTTGAACACAGAAAACAGGCGACTACATGCAACCAAAATATTCATAACCCCATATTTTCATGACCCCACAAAAATAACCACGCTATGAGCCATCTCTTCCTTTTTGCTCTTTCCTGTACACGCTTGCTCACATGCACACAAAAGATGCTTTATGATCTAGAGAGAAAGAAATAACAATAATGCCAAATTAAAACAAAAAAATAGTAGCCGGTGGGATAAGTGGCTAAGAAAAATTATTCCACATTACATCAAGTTATAAAAATAAATCTCGTTTGGCCTTCCCTGGACTATAAGCAATGTACAGTAAACGTTCTTTACGGCAATGTGTTAAATATGCATGCACACTGAGCTAAGTAACTTTGTTAGCCTCCTTTACACAAAACCTCATGTGAACAATAAAACATTTGTATTTGTAATATATGTAAATTCTATATTGAAATAATTTTTCAGCTTCCTGTTTGTATAGCACAGATATCTGCAAAATGTACAGCCTAGCTCCCTGGACTTTTGCAAATTAGACGGATCATCCTCTGTTACGCACTGTAAAGTGAGATCAGTTTTCACACCAGTTAAAGGGACATGTCAACAATTAATCACCCTCATGTTCTTCCAAACCTGTGGAACACGCACAAAAGGAGATGATGGTCTCAGTCAACGTTCACTTTCATTGTATGGAAAAAGACGCAATGAAAGTGAGGTTTCTAGGCTGTCAGTCCCTAACGTCTCTTTCTGTGCTCAACTGAAGAAACAGTCACACAATCTGGAGGATGACAGTTTACTTGTTTGAGTGAACTATTCCTATAATGAGATGAGAAGGACATCAGTAATGATAATCTAATGATGCTAATAATAGTCAATGGTAATTGTTGGCAGCAAAACTATTTATATAACAGATGATGTAAAGGCACAGTAAAAGGCCAAAGGATCACAGACTATTACTCTGACAAATGAAAGCTGCTGGTAACAGCACTGAATCCTGAAACATATTGTGGTAACGGTGCATATACAGTAGATGGTGCAAGCTTAAACCAACATCGAGTGTTGTTCCCATGCTGTATGTTACTGTATTTACCCAGGTCACCTGTGCAAACTCTCACAGTAACTGATGTGTGTGCTTCAGTTCTTTGTGTAGGTGCATTAACCCAGAGGGTCTCTAAATCTCTGTTAATGCAGATATGACACTAATCATATGTCCAACTTTTAGGAAACTTTTGGGTCAAAGTCTTTTAGACGCAGACTAAAGGCCTGTTCACTTCTAACCCTGGCTAAATTTAAAACCCTGCTCCAGTATACAATTATAAAATGCCTTGGGGCAATTACCTTACTAAATATTCATGTGTGTTGTACAGTAGCTGACACAGTTGTTTTGCTGTGTTTCAGAAGACTCAAGTTATTAAGACAGCGTACTGTATTTGTCCAGTCAATTTCACTAACCTCATACATATGCAAATAAGGAATATGGTTGTAAATATACAATGTGAAATGTATAAATAATCAGTAACTCAGGATAAAGTGTGAATAGTGTTAAACAAATAATATTAATAATAAAAAAATTATAAATAAAATAAATCAATGTGACACTTTAAAATAAATTTTTGCAGCTACACTTTTTTTTCAATCTACTATCTCAGATCTCGGTCTTTAACGTTTTGATGAATCATTAGTAAAAACGTAGTAAATACAGTAGGAGGTAATTACCATAAGTATCCTAATAAACCGCTTCGATACACTAATGAAGCACAGTTTGAATACTGCACTACAGAGGGAGAACTGTTCAAGTGACTTTGCGCTGATTATTCATATTCAACATCCGGTAGCGAGAGCGACACAGACTACAATCTACGTGCTACTGAAATCAACGGGGTGAAGACTAAAACTATTCCTAAATAGTCTATGTTATAAATCGTTGAACGAAGCGAGCACATACAGTATAATGGGCCAGAAGGGATCAGGAGCCTGGAGTAAAGACCGAGTCCGACTCATTGAGCTGCGTGTCGTGCTCGATTCATTCATACAGTAACAGTAACCCTCAGCACCCGCTCTTGCAGTTTTAATGTAGCCTTCAGCTTACCTTCGAGACGTCATGGCCGTCCTGGGAGCTGTCAGATGTCAGAAGTGTGTGAGCGGACTGAGGGGGAAAGAGTAATAAAACGCTCCTGCCTTCGCCGAGTCACTGCAGCAGAGCTGAGCGCGAGCGAGGGGCGTCACACAGCGCCCAGCTCTCACTCACTCTCTCCGCCTCTCACTGACACGCCGCTCACAGCTGACTGGAAAAACTTTATCCGGCCGGTTCAAAACGACTCAATTATTCGAAAGCTCGTACCATTCCCCTGGACCGTATGGAAGGATTATCCAGCCAGAAGTTGACACAACGACACATTTTATTTACTTATAGACCGGGGACGGGTTGGGCGGTGTCACACCGTTAGTTTAACCATTTATAACCGAGCTACAATCTATCTATCTATCTATCTAATTGTTGAATCCATGAAACTTTTTGTTTCATGAAAAGTTGTGTTGCTTTAAGTAAAAGATATATTAACATTACTCTTAGATATATTAACAAACTGTACATAAAAAAGTTTTCTCTGAATTTGTAGGTAAAACAATGTATTTATATAATTGAAACCAATTTTTTCTACAAAAGAAAATCATTGGTAAATCATAAAAAAATCAATGCTATTTTAAAGTCTATTGTAATTATTATTATTATTTTAAGTCGTATCATACTTTTTTATCTCATTATGACTGTGCAAAAATCATTACTGCAATATAAATATTAACTATATAACATAAAATAAACATTCTAACATATATATGAAAAAACGTAATTTCGGATATGGGCAACGTTTTCATGTAGTTTAAGTAAAATAACAAAAAACAAATATATGAAAACTAAAAATGAGTAGGATTTAATGTGATTACACATTAGATATTATAATAATGAAGTGATGTACATATATGTATGCTGACTTTGGTCCCCCACCTCCAGTCTTATTTTAGCAGTTCCTTCCATGTAATTATCACCTTTTTTTTTCATTTTCAGACATGTTTATTATTACTCTGTTAAGCTGTAATGTTGCTATTTTTGAGAGGAGATAGAAGATACACAACAGCAATGTTGACTCTGCTTTCATTTCAGCAGTTTCCATTTGGGCCTGACCCCATTTGCATTGGGGTGGTTTGAAGGTGGCAGCTGTGGGCACCGCAGCAGTGCCATGGCTGTCATGACGTCACTGGCCCTAAGGAAGATTAATCTGCCAGGACGTTGTTATGCAATTTTCTAAAATGCAGGGCTTTATCTATGGATTTTTCTCTCTAGTCAGAGTCTGACCGGGTGTTTACGTAGAGCAAGAGTCAATGCAAACAATATGTCTGTCATTTCATATTTGAGTTCAGTGTGTAACTGTTTTCATACATTTTAACCATATGAAGGCCAACTGGGAAACATACATGTGTTATATATTATAAATAAATCTGTCACATAAGTAAAAAAGTATGCTTTGATAAATCTTAATTATGAGATATGTCATAAAAACTAATTCCAAAATATGTTGTCATAATTATGATAACATTTTAAAAAGTCATGTCAGATTTGCAACTTTTACTGTCATAAATATCACTCAGTATGTCATAATTATGACCTGGTATTTAGACTTTTGATCATCATAATTATGACTTAGCATCACAATTATGATAAATGAAAAACATTAACTGAAAAAAACTAAATCTAAATACATGTAACCCCCCCCCCCCCAATTTATATATATATATATATATATATATATAAATATAATCACAGTCAGCTGTTTAATGTCATAAATATAATTTACCAAAGCATGCCTTTATAACATAGCTATATACAGTATGTACATACTGTATATGTTATACTATATATATATATATATTCATAATTACACAATATTTTGTCGAATTAGTCCAATTCGTTCAAAAACACTTGAATGAAACAAGTGACTGAATTCATATCATTGATGTCATTGATTCAATCATTTAACGATTCATTCAAAACTGCGATGCATTTAGTAACAAAATGAGACAGCGGTTGATGATTATGCTGTTGAAAATGACGCTGTTAACTTAGTTAGGAACTATTTTCATTTTTGTTTGAATTTTCCTTTAAGGAGCCAAGCTGGAGACAAGCTCTGTTCCAAGACGCCCCTTGACCTTACAGCCCGAGGACTCTTCAGTCCAAACTAAAACCCCATGAGGAGGAACAATGGGAGCCACAGATCCCGTGATGTAGCCAGACAGCTGAAGCCTTGTTACACGCAGTAAAAGCCTCTTTATTGCACTGCTGTGAGCATGTGTACTAAAGGAACCCTCATCTAACATTGGTCATTTCATGTGCTTTCTCCAACGCAGAGAAATCCAATGGATTTTTCCATTTGCCATTTTTACCCCCAGCGCCTGAGTTCTTTAACAAGATCTGTTTCTCTAACGTCTCCAGGCAACCACGAGCTTGTCATGTCGGATGACATTTTATATCCTCTTAAGAGAATAACTGTTACATAACTGTATAATACAATATCTCTCATTACTGTAAGAACACACTATTCTAATTTAGTGTTAATTCAGGACACTTCAATTTTATAACAATATATAGTATTACAAATAGTCTTATTAACTGAAGAGTGAGAAAGACATTTCATATCGGAGTTGTGCATTCAATATATTTTTAACTCTATATACATGTATGTATTCAGCAAGGATGCATTACATTGATAAAATAAAAGAGTAATGTTTCACAATGGTGCTGTTTTTACTGTATTTTTATGCATTGGTGAACAAAACGAGACTAAATTCTTACAAGCCTTTGCAATAGAATATAACACTATAGGGAGACTCTGGATTAGACAATTTGGGAACTGGAGGGGTTTATTCACAGACATTTTTAGGAGTAAATGTTACAGAAAGTCAGGTCAGTTTGTTTTACATTTTATTTTATGGTGGTTGGAACACAAGACACAAGTAATAAAGTTAGTAATGGTAACATCATGCCTCTCATTCTGTGCACTGCCCATCAGATCTAGTTCAATCAAAACAGTAGTTTACAAATGCCAGACTGAGGATCCTCTTAAGACATAAATAAGATACTGAAAATAGTATTTGTACAGTAAATAGTATTTTTGTAGAGTCCAGAACCACTATTATCGAGGCCTTCTGGAAATTCTCATAAGCATTATTAATATAATTATTAACATTTATGAATTAATTTACATGATGGGAATGAGGCTAATATACTGGCTGAGGTGAGAGCACAGAACAATATGGACAAGAACTTGTTGTCACCCATGAACGGCGAATGATTTTAAGGCATTTCTCAGTTTCCATTCACACAGCACATTTATTTCCATGGCGGTTTTCGCCATGAGCCTCGTCCCTTGAGAGCAAAGCTACCAGAGGAGGATGTCAAAAAATAACTCCCATTAATACAAAAGAGATCAAAAATCCAGTCCGCTGGAAAAGTGAAGGTGAGGGCGCTATACTAAAAAAAGGGGCGGATGGTCCATACAGCTCGTGCAGTAACGAAGGGCTCTCGGTCTCCCTCGTAAAAAAATGATCAAACCCCAGACACATAAAATGATCCCACCCCACGTTCATGACATGCCAGACTCGCTTCCAGTGTATAATACTAAAACAAAACCTCAGTAACAAATTTACACTTGAAAAAAAATCACAGGGCTGTACATGATGATGTTGATTACGATCTTGCATGTTCCAGGGTTTGTTAAACAGACAACAGAAATTTATATTTTACCCTGAACAGGCATATTTCTAATGATATATTGCAAAGCATCTGGTATCAAACTCATTTCTCTTACACCGAAACAGCACCACAGCATTGCATTTGTCTTGGAACGGGTTACAAAAACCATTTTGACTTGACAAACCCATGCATTACTATTTTCACTGGTTACCGTTGAACATAAACAGCTGTTATGGGGGCCACAGTCATAGGATGCAAGGGCTCTACATACATCATCCCTTTTTTATAGTAAGTGCTGGCAGCATTTTAAAGCCACATTTTCATTTGATATACAATAGGAAAGAAAAAAAAAAATGCAGTGAATACATGATTTTTGTTCGATGACGGAACATGCCAAGAATGTCAATGCTGTTTTTGTCCACCTGATGTGTTTTGAGTCTCTCATCTCTTCCTGTGTTACAGCGCCTCCCGATGTTGAGTTGTTGCAACAACCATTTTTTCCAACACGCACACACACACACAAGTCCAGATTGACAAATAGCAGATATATATCTATATATATATATATATAAAATTTCAGTATCTCCCAACTTGAGTGATCAGATGTGAAGATTGCAATGTAGTCAGCTACATTTCTGCCCTGAATGGAATGACGAAGATCAAGAAAACCAAGGCAAAATCAAAGCAACACTTAAAAAGATGCATGCAACAAGTGGTCATATAGTATATTTATATATATGTAATTGCTCTTTAGATATGCACAACACATGAGACGAATGATTGCAACAAAAAATAGCATCTTCAAAATTCACAGTCTCATGTATTTCGTTACTATTTATTACATCTCACAGGTCAATGATGTTTGCATGTGGGGAAAAAAATCACGGTGAATTTTGATGAATGCTAAATGTTACGTCAGCTACTATCAGTTCAGGATTCAAAAGCTCCAAGTTTCAAGCTTTCGTCCTTGTTAGTGGTATCATAAATGAGGAATATCGTACATAGTCTTGCTCAATGTTTTTTCTGTGGTGTCGACAAAGCAGAAAGTCTTTTTTTTTAGACCTTTTTAAACTGTAGTAATGGACCGCAGCAACAGCTCAGAGGAATGTGGACAGCAAGCTATGGCACCGAGGGAAGGCAATCCAGACGGCACAAACAGCACCAACCTCATCTGCCGCTGTTCAAGTAATGAGCAAGTACATGTTCTGTTGTTTGTCATAGAAACAGATGTAATACGACTTTTTGCTTGTCTTGTGACACCGTGTTCGCTGACTGGTGACTAGATTATAGTTGGACGCAATGATGGGGAAAAAAAAACAAACAAACAAACAAAATGATAATTAAACCAAATGTATTTTTTTTCAATATAAAAGGCAAAGGAAAATATATAAAAAAATAGAAAAATAATTACAGCAGTAGACATGGTGTTGGGAGGAACGTGGTGTCAGACTATTTGGCAGAACAGTGTAATATTTTGGGACTGTTTAATGCGTCCTCAACCAGATGTAGTTCCACCCCGTCGACTATCACGTCTTTTACGCAGCCAACAAAGCCTGTGCTGTAAGCCTTGGGCAACCGTCGAGCTACGGACAGCTCCTCCAGACCACCTGAAGACAAGAGGAACGGACAAGATCAGATCAAGTGTGCATGATGTACTGCACATCACTTCAGGTTCACACAATACACAGAATAAACTGATTCAAGTGCATACAACTGATTTAAAAAGCCATCGAATCGCTTAAAAAGTGCTTAGAGATTGTCAGAAATGCTTGCTAATAATATTTCTTATTATGATTTTATTTTTATATTTTTGGAGAGCATAAGGTCAAAAACTACAACTATCCTGATATCAAAAAAGTCTAAAAGAATGAAATGGTAAAGTGAATTTAGCAAAATATTTTATTAATCCTTTCATTTGGTTGACCAGGAGAAAGAAAAAATATTTTATATAAATAAAAACATTTATGAATATATATTAAAAAATATTTACATGAATATACATTTATATATTTATATTATTCTATTATTTATATACATATTTTTCATATATAAGCATAGCATTTAATTTTATATTTCAAATATGCATGTGTTTGTATTTATATATACACATAATGAATATACACAGTACACAATCATATATTACGTAAATAAAAACTTATTTTGGCTGGGATTAATCGCAATTAAATGTTTTAACAGCATTAATATATATTCATTCATTTTTTTTATTATTATATAAATATATTTTAAAACTTTAAGAAATGTCTTTTTAGTAAGATATCCAAAAATTTTACAATTACCACAATTTATTTATCCATATACTGTACTGTACATGTCACTGACCCATAATATAAACGCACATCGTTGTGTAACCTGAGATATTACCCGCCATGCAGGCGAGCTACAGCACCGTATATTATTAAAGGCTGCCGAACAGTCTGTGGCTTATGGAAACACGGTGTAGAAGAGTGTTAAAAACTTAATTACGCCTGAGACGCTGAAGGTGTAACGTGGGGGTGTCAGAATGAAGAAAGATAGAGACACAACACTCAGGAACAGGTGAGAAGATCAAACAGTGTTTTTGGGAGGCCAGGCTCTGGGGACGTTCCCTGACAGCTTTCCGAGTGAGAGTTACGCTCGCCTCCCTCGGGGATCTGACACTGTCGAAAATCCAGCTCCGTCTCCTGCTCTTTGAGCACGGCGGAAAATGTCTCCCCCTGTTGCAATTCACTCGTGTTTCTCTCTTCTTTTCGCCTCCCCGCGTGCTTCCCCTTTAATCGGATTGTGTGCTTTGCGACGGGAGGACTGACAGGGCTAATTTCAAGTGAATTACATCTGAATAAGTAAATAAATAATGACATTTGAAAGAAGGGATTTTCGGAGGGAGCTCTTGATGTTCGGGCTTTCTGAGGATAATGTATTCTAGCCACCGGGCATCCACAGCACCTGTTCTACTGGCTGGCCTGTGCTGAAATACTTTCCGCAACCTTATAAGAAGATTTTGCACCCTTAGAATGGAATAAATCCTCCTTTTTAATCTTTATCGGTTCGTCAAAAGAGAAAGAGAAGGCAAATAGTGAAGTCTCATCCTGGAATTATTAATTAAGGGAATATTGTGTCTTAACACGGACGTTTTTGAGGGATGCTCAGGGTAACAAGAGATGTGCTCTTCAAAAGCACTCACTGTGAGGGAAGATCTAACAACAAGCTAAGTAGGGACTGTTGATATTCGGTGTGTCGGAGCAGGTGTACGTAGTCGGTTTGTAAATGAACTACGATTGAGCAAAGCGGTGTAAGATGGACTTACCCAACCAGAGAGCGCCGTCTGTGTCCAGCTGTGTGGCAGCCAAGGGTGATGACCCAGTGACAGCTGCCTCATTACCAACCTGCAGCGAGCCGTCTCTGAGCGCTCTGTGGAGAGTAGAGAAGTACAGCAAGATAGTGAGTCAGAGCTCAGCATTAACATTGAAAATCTGATTTACCCTCACATTTCGGGAAGATTGGCCTTCTGGCAAGCTTGCGGTTAATATAGACTAAATTTGTGGCAAATGAATTTGTAGGAATTTGTAGAAAACATTGCAGCTTTTCACTTGCAGTCATAAACCTTCAGCAGGCTTTGAATTGCATGCCACCATTGGGAAATGTCTACAGCAGATTTGTGGTAAATATAATTGTCTGGCACGCTTGAGGCAAATATGAATGCTGCTGGTAAACATTTCCATGGCAAAACTGTGATAAATATAAATGTTTGTCATTGCTAGCAAACAGTTCTGTGGCGAACCGTGTCATATTTAAATATGGGCTGAATAATGGCCAGCTGTTGCAGTGTCGGTGGAGAGAGTTTAGGGGAAAGTTGACAAAACTTCAAAACTGTAATGAATTTCATGCCTTTCATAAATGCAGCAGCAAAGTATAATTATTGTTTATAAGCAAGGCTTTGTTGAAATTTAAGAGTGATAGAAATGGTAATTTAGTGTCATAAATCAATCAGAATGTTTTGGACAGTTTTTGTACAAGCATTTCTAAACGTGCTTTCTAATTTCCTTTTTAATTAAAGATTTTAAAATATATTTTTAAAGAAACTCAGCAAGGATGCATTAAATTGATCTGAATTGACAATAAATGCTGTTTTTTTTATTTGTATTTCTGTTTATAAAAGCATCCTGAAATGTATCACAGTTTTTAAAATTAAGTAGTAATAACTGAAAATTCTTCTTTGCCATCACAAGAAATATATATTAAAATTAAAATATTATTAAAACAGAAAATTATTAAATTATCTTAAATTGTAGTAGCATTTCACAATTTACAGCTTCTACTGTATTTTTTATAAAACAGATGCAGGTAGTTACGAATGAAAATAATTTGATATAATAAACATTAAATGATAAAAAAAATAATAATTTCAAATGTAATACATTTATAATCACACACAAACATAAAATCATACCTCAAAAATTTCGTTTTTTTTTTATTATTTATAATGTATAATTGTTACTGAGAGCCAATAAAGTTGTGGGCAGGTCAGGTAGAAATCTGAACTATTGGCTTAAATGACGAGCAAAAACTGAGCCCCGTAAACGTCTGCAACTACTGTCAATCCTGAGGCGATGATGGAACAACTCTCAGGCCCGGTTTCACAGCCAGGACTAAGCATTGGTTAAATTATGATATTTCAGCAACTTTTAGAAGAATGCCTTATAAGAAAATATTACAGGAGTGCATCTGAACAATGACACTGACATGTTTTAAGATATGTCAGAGCAAGATATTTTCATCTGAGACAGCTCAAACATGCAATTTAGTCTGGGACTAGCTGTGAAACTGGGGGTCAGTGTTTTACCTGCTGGCCTTGATTCGTATCCAGTGGTTTGTGTTGACCCGTACAGAAGATCGCAGTACCACAGGCTTGGAGCCAAGGTCATAGGTCATCTGCACACGGCCATCCACAATAGCGAGGGCGATGTAATCTGATCGCTCCACTCCCTTGCCGCTCCACAAAATCAGACCGTGAGTAGCCTCGGTCCGGATGCTCAGTTCAAATTTATTCACCAGCAGGGCCTTCTCACTAGATCAAAGAGAGACAGGAAATGCTATTACAAATCCATTGCCGTTTCAAAGACGTCGTCTAAACCGCAAGGCGTGCATGAAGCCCTGACTTACCTGCTACTATAACATCTACAGTGATGGAATTATGGGTGAAAACATAACTGCGATACAGTCAAAAACCCAGTGAGGGTTTGATAAACTAATGAGCATACTGAACGGTTGTGGGTCTCTGTGAAACTAGGTAAACTAGGCCACGCTGATGGGGGAAGGGCGTATGTGTGACACACTTTAGGTTATCTCCAAGTTAACACTTCCTATTTTGCCTCCGAGCTCTAGATTTTCTCTTCCTGTGCAGGGAGCGCTAAGGAAGGATGCCCTTATCAGATGCCGTCTGATGTGTGTTTTGATCTGGCTCCCTGGATGCAGCCCTCCCTCGTGAGGCATAGAGAAGGTGACATCTGCCCATCCTTATGGAGGACGGTGTCACTCGGAGAGAGCAATTGTTCAGGTCATCGGGGAGCCGATGGAAACCAAACGCATCTTGCATTCTGCCCCCTTACACAGATACGCCACACACACACACACACACAAAAGAGGCTATTCCTTCATTCTCAGTGGCGTACCTGTAATCGTGGCATCAAAGGAGCCGTTATTTGAGAATGCGAGTGTGTTTGTGAGAAAGAATAGCGAGTGTTTGGGGGCTTGTTTGCTAAATCAGGTGACGTGTAAACAGGAGTAAGACAAGTGACAACGACACGAATAAAGACACAGACAAGACAAAGACAAAACGGAGACACACAAGACAACAGACACGATACACAGGAAATAAAGAAAGCAGATGGCGCTCGCATCTTCCCACCACATCGCGGCGAATAGAAACACTTCCTCCACTGTGTGCAAACTGTGATAGCAACGATGGGCTTTATTTGTGAGTTTGTTTGTATTTGTGTTTCCTTTCAAAGTGAACAGTGGGTTGAATTTCTTTATTCGAAAATTTAACCTAGAAAGAGTCCAGTCCAACAAAATCAGACGCTCTGCCCGACTGACAAGTCAAATTTTCGAATCACAATATTAGCAGCTCTACTTACGACTTGAGAATTGGAAAGAACATATCTTAATTCGTTTGATTAAAAAGACAGAATTTCATTATGCTAATGCTGTTGATGAGCCTGTGACGGCGTAAAGCTGAATAATTATTTGCTGTAATTGAATTCTCTCCCGATGAGACATGTGTAATGTGCTGACTGGACTCTTTCCACAGGCCTTCCCTTCGCGCGGCCCCAGGCCAGAGCTTCGGCATCAGGGCAGCTAACTGTGATTATACACCACTCTGCTGAGCTCATTATTGCTCACGTCCCATTAGAATCTCAAGCATCTAGAACATTCTAAAGAGAAGTAGGGCTTAACCCATTAAGGCTGGGTTCCATTTACATAGAAACAGATGTATTTGGAGTATTTTGCTTTTAAAAAATCTTAGTGTGTAATAGGGTGGTGCATCATTTTATCTTGATTTTAGTGGTTTATGCTGTCCACCTATAGGGGGCAGTGGCTCACATGGGAATAGCCATTAAATACTGTGTGTAGCTGGTCCACAAAGAATCTTCAGGTTTTTTTTATTACCAAATGTGACCAAATGTTCAGCAGCCATTAGTTACCAGTCTATCACTCTAATACACTGATTTGGTGCTCAAACATTTATAAATGTTGAAAACTGTTGTAATGCTTAATATTTAGAGATTTTATGTTTTTAATCATATACTGTATGTTCATTGCAACGTACAACTCAAAAAGATAGAGCATGTTGCATATTAAAATTGATCCTGCTGAATTCTGCATGTTTTGCCACAAAGTCATTGTAGAAAATAGAATAGGCTTGTGCATTAGTCAAAGCTGCCATGTGCTACCTGACAAAAGCCCTGGCCTTTAGCCTCTGCAGGGTGACTGAGTGTAGGAGGATGGCATGCCACTGGAAACAGTTCAGGCAGAGGGGACTCACCTCTGGTCAGATGGGTTCTCCAGTGACTCAGGGCTTAGAGGAGCAAGGGAAGAAATGATAGGCATGCAATAAGCGCAAAAGGGTGGAGGGGAAGAACAGGGCTCGCATAACATACAGACAAGATGACCTGCGCCAAGAAGCTAGAGTGACCTCACTAAATTATTCTAGTCTTTCAGTTGTTATGCCAACCTGGGCAAAGAAATAGCACTTGAAGACTGTATTGGTGATACCAATGGTACTGACATGCTGTTTCGTTCTGTGCTGTCACATGGTTGAGTTGCACTGCAATTTATCAACAATTTCATCATTCTCAACCAGTCAAGAGAGCAAGAAAGCAAGAAAAAGAGTGCAACTAAGTGAGTATATGTTTGAAAGACTGGTCGTTTTCCATCAAATTCCAAAACCCAGTGAGCTGCCTATATGGAGCCAGCATTTTCAGGCATCATAGGTCCACTTAATTTAATTACTTGGTTTGCTACCCTTATGAAATTATTGTTAAACTATGGTGACCCCAAATGTACCATGGTTTTGGTATACTGTAGTTTAACCATGGTATTTGTAGTATAACTGGTTTAATCAATACACCAAAATCAATAGGTACTACACTTTAACTACATTAAAACCTTTGTTAATTTTTACAAATATTAGCATTATATCTATTTTCAGTGCACAGAACTGAAGATGATGGATGAGACAGTTTACATTCAGTACTGAAAACTATAAATAAATACTTAAAAACATGTGCTAAACCAGTATTTGCTGTCTGACCAGCTAAAGATCAGCATAAACCGGCAACAGACTAGATAAAACCAGCTCAAACCAGCATCCCAGCTTCAAAACACACCTAACCAGCATATGCTGTTTTGTGTTGTTATGCTAATAGTGTGTTTTTAGCTTAGCAACATGCTAACATCAAACTCTGCTAATATCAACTGCATGACTACTTATACGGTGCGATTTTCTGATTATGTAAAGCATTACAATACAAACCACTCATTTAAATGGTTCAATTAGAGTCATTATGCTTCCTAAGAAGGCAGCAAGATAGCTCACTAGGTTTTGAATAAGCTAAATACAAGATACGTCTTTTGTCAAAAGGCCAATTATATAAAAAAGGGGCATTAAGGAACAGGACACTTAAATGTTAAAAATGGGTAAATTGATCCAAGGCTGCTGAGCTTAGGAGAGAGAATAAAGACAGATGAAGAGCACAGTAAATACTAAATATTACTCTACTCCCACAGATCCGGTTCAGCTATGCCGGCGTCCTCTGAGGAATTCATTAACTTTAAGGGCTCTGTTCAAAACCAGATCAAGCTAAATTGATGACACTCATTTTGAAGGGCCGGTCAGCTTTCTTGGTTGAGATTAATTTTAATCTGGCACTTCATTTGTACAGGAAGTGACACGCATTAAACCCCAAGAAGAGGGAAAGTCAATGAAGAGGGCCTTGTCCCTAACCGTTATTGATGTCAGTGGTGGCTCGCTCTCTCTATTGGACGGAGCCTCTTTAATTGCGTCCAGTTTTCTGAGAGACAAATCCGTGATTAATGTGCCACTTTCGCTTTCATCCTTGGGCACAATTATTAGAAATCACTAGAAGCAATTTGACAAACAAAGTGACGTGGCTTAAAAGCCGGGCAGGAACTTTTCATGAGCATAATACATAACATAATTCCATTTAATCAAGCTGCCAGCTTTTTAAGGGCTCAGTGCAGCCACTTAGACACTTAATTACATTCAGAAGGAAACAAATAATTTAAAATAAGAATCACTAAAAGGAACACTATAACAGATTGAACATTTCCCTAATGGGGCGGCAAAATGCCATTTAAACCCAGCTGTAAATACCAACTAAATATTGATGTATATCGTGCTTTAAAATGTCAAATAATACTTGCAGTCAAAAGGGGCTTCATTCTTTTTTTAACATAAGAATACACAGACATATTTCTAAAGTCAGTTTAGATATTTCCATGCATGATTCCTGTGGGAATCTACCAGAGTATCACAATGCTCATTATCATCCATGCCAAGCATGCATTCCTGAAAATGGTTTCTAATGCAGCTGATGAAAATGCAACCTTTCCTGGAAAAAAATATATATATTTATGTATAATTGATGAGCCCTATGTTTTTCAAAAATATTTTTCTGAATTTGATGTAAATGGGAATACAAGGAAAAAACTAATGTTGGGTTATGTCGATGGTTTTCTTAAAATCATGTTAGTTTCGCTTAATCAAATCCATCCCAGAATGTCTCCGGGTTACTTACTCTGGGATCTCATTGGTCAGTTGGCTTGAGAACAGAAAAAAAGACAACAGTGCACGCACATGAGACAGACAGACATGAGCAAAGACAACAAAAGCTGTGTACAGAGACAGACAGATTGACACAAACGCACACAACACATAACAGAGACGAGTGCCGCCGGATTTCCTACATTGAGATTCACTGGCTAGTTTGTGAAATAAGTGGTACAAGATGCATTTCTCAGTTGTACTACCATTTTTCTAATGCAAACTCTCATGTGAATCAGTTCATACTAAAGTATTTAAAAAAAGATTCCCTGTAGCGCTGGAAGGACCAGTTCATTTTAAATGAATGGCTCATGTAAATGAATCCGCTCAAGAAAACGATTTAGAGTAAATGTAGTCGAATATTTAGCTACGTTTTTGGATCAGGATGTATAAATTACAGCATGTTTGAATAAAATTTAAATGTGGCCACCCTAAATGAGACACTTTGTGCCAGAAAACATTGTCCTGATACTGTAAAATTGCTATATGCATTATACTGTAAAATATATAGCCTTTATAAATAGCTACTAAATTCTACTTTTAGTAATCTTTAGTGTAGATATCTGCACCTTCAATAGGGTAATTTCACTGTAATTTCACTCATTTCAAATCTCCAAAACTGGTGGAAACACTGCAATTGAACACTTGTGATGGGTTTTATAAATTAATTCTTCCTCCTAGAAATCGAGAAAAACATAAAGGGTGCTTGCTGGGCCGCTGAAACATCAGACCAACCAAAGGAAGAGAAATCATCTGATAAGTGAGGAAGGAAGCAATTATCAAGACATGACCATTCATAGTGCTTTAGGATATGTGTGGTAGTGGAGACGTGTGGTTTTTTCAGATCCCAGTCATGGTGGAGGAAAGTTCATTACAGCACATAAATGTGATAAGTCGTAGTGGAGTCATGAGACTCCTTCGGGTGCTACGCTAATTAGTACCAGGCAGGGTTCACGAAAAAACCAAAGAGACAGGCCAGTGGAAGTGGTAACTGATGAGATCAAAGCATTAGCTAAAATGAGGAAGCACGATGGACCTTAAATGGGGCCCGAGTAATCTAGCTTGTCATCACCCCTCATTGACTGCTAATATAGAGATGGGATGCTCAGGGCGGATCGTGATCATCGGGGAGGCCACTGACATTACCTCTTGGTGACTCCGTTGTGATATTCGATGAACGTATGACCATCGAAAGCAATGGCTTCAGTGTCCCCAGCGGATTTCTCGATTATAGCTGGAAGGGAGGAGAGAATGCAGAGTGAAATTACACCAATCGATGTGAGACACAGCACTGTTTAATTAAAACAAAGAAGAAAAGCGTGATATATCGCAGGCTTCATGCTTGTGTGGCTTAATTAAGGTTAAAGATACAACAGTAGGACCCAGCAAGGTTAATGAGGTGAGCAATAGTTGGGTTTTCTTGCAACTGTGCCAATGTGCGTTTGTGATAAGCATACAAATGGATCGAAGGACGATGGCTGGTATTATTTGTGAAAGTTTGGAGGTGTGGATTTAGCTAAATCTACATATGGAGCATACGATTGGCTAAAGCTGCCATGAGCGTTTTCTTTTAAGTCGTATGCAAAAGACATATGCAAATCTTGCCTTAAAGGAGTGTGTGGGAGTTGGAGGAGAGGACGTAATGGGTATTACGATTCTGCATTAAAAAAAAGGTGATGAAATAAGGCACTAACCTTCCTGACAGTGCTGTCCGGTGAATCCGTGGCGGCAGACGCACTCGTAGTTGTCCAACATAGGGTTGCAGCGGCCTCCGTTCTCACAAACATCTTTGGAGCAAGGGTGGTAAGGATACATGGACACATCACTGGAGTGAAGGGCGTTATCAGATTTCAGGATTGGAATTCCCATCAAAGTAATCTATGGAGATGTTAATAGTCAAAATTATTCTCAAAGTTAAACTTTAATGCACGTTACGGTATTGGCTTTGTGATTTTGTACCCAAATATAATAACTTTGCTTTTCCGATGATGTCATTAAGGCCTTAGAGGCTATTTAACAATGTTAACCAATAACCAAACAGCTATATAGGGGGTGTTTTAGCAAATCACATTTAGCCCTGGCTTTATTCTATTAAGTAACATCCATTTTTTACTATCCATTTAATTCCCAATGGGTAAATTCAGGTTTATCCTCACTGAATATCCTGTTTCTCTCTAAAAATACATCAGTTGATGGAAGTAAAATGGGATGTTAATGAGAATTCATGACTTTAATGCATTTGTAATAGCTCTCACCGTCTGAATGGCCCCTTTGAAGCCATCTTTGATCGCAGCAGCTCTGGCTATTTTACGGAAATCAGGGGCTCCGCCCACATAAAGCGACTCCTTCAAATTAAGATCTGTGTGCTGATTCTGGAGAGTACAAAAATGAGCATGAGAAACCACACAAACTGCTCCTTATCCTCTATTCGCTCTTCAAACTTTAATGTAAACAAAATGGTTATAAATTTGTATGGGTCATCTAGTAGAGCAACTGCAGTAAAAGCAATCAGTATAAGAGTGGATGTTTACTGTACATATGCAGGCTTATTTATTCAACTTTTACACCTAATCCTTATCCACATCAATGTGAGTATTGAATTGCAAAACCATAATTGATTTAAGCTGCGTTCCCTGAATGGTAAATGATTCTAAAGTATAAGACAGGAGAAAAAGAGGTAGGAAAATAGTGAGAGAGAAAATTGCAGCGATTGAAATGAGGACGATTGATATGGATGGTTTTATAATGAAAGAATGTAATGCCTGATTGTTCCTCGGACCTTTAAAATCTTGAGCTGTAAACTCTAATTGGTGTACCACTCACAACGCAGATGACCATGAAATGAGCATTTCTCCAACCTGTGTGAAAATCGCTTTAGTTACAGTGGGATTTTTCTGCATGGGGCTCTACTTAAAAAGAATTAAAAATCTTTATTTTATGTAGGCCAATAATTGCCTTGGGGGAAAGGCAAGTTAATTGCCGGGGAAAAAAAAAGATGGGACATCAACAGCAACGCCAATTTCTGACGTGTGGTCCAGCTCTCATTCCAGCGATATAAAAAGAAGAATAGCTAAGTACGGATACAGGCGAAGGCTTGAAAAGCTCTGGCTATGGACCCGGAGGCCAGTCCAAGCATGCGGTTGGGCCAAGACAGCATAGCCAGGAATGTTTTCACCCAGCTGCTGTTTCATGTGGTCAGAGACGTGTGCAATAAGAAGTCTTGACACAAAGCTGCAATGCACCGACAGCCACAGGCTGGGAGAGACATTTTCACTCTCCCGTTCCCTGCCAACACAAGCCGAGAGCGAGATTGAGCAGGTGAAGTGAATAGCTAACTGCCAGTGTTATTTAGGAAGTTTCCCCAAGGGCCCTTGAAGCATCATGCCCACTCAAACTGGCACGTGCCCCCCTCTGATTTCTGAGCCAACAATTTGAAATGCAATTTCCAAGAAAAATGAGTATCTTCGATAATTAAGTTGCACGATTGTTGTAGGTAAAAATAGAAAAAAGAAAAAAAAGAAAAAGGTGTTTGTTTAAAACACATTAGTAGAAATGCGGACAGTTGCACCATGCTTTCAAGTTGATGAAAATCATCACTAGCTGTCATATAAATCCCCAATAATATAATACACTAATAAACGGTATCTTTAATTATCCTACAATAGCATTTAGGGTCAAAAGAAATGTAATAATTTTATTAAGTAAGAATGAATTTAATAGATCAAAGAATCCCCTACAATTCCCATCAGCCCAAGCGTGCCCATCAATCTTTGCGGCCTGTTGTCAATACAGATCAGTGTTGCCAACTTAGCGACTTTGTCTCTATATTAAGCGACTATTCAGACCCCCTTGGC
>JAUMHQ010000089.1:9513164-9530030 GCA_032361165.1 Enteromius paludinosus | reverse complement strand
ACGCTAGTTGGTGCTCCAGTATAATCGGTCCGCCGAAACTCATCCAGTGAGAAATGTTCCGCGGTGCAAAAATAAGTACGATTAAAATGCGTTATTTTTGTGTAAGTAATTAATCTGAATTAACGCGTTAAAGTCCCGGCCCTAATATATATTAGAAATAAACACACACACATATTTGTGGGCAAATATCACAGTTAATCTATTCACGAAGTTGTGTTGAGAACTGGGTCTATACTTTGCAAGCTATGATGACTTTCACCTTGATACTTTAGCGCGGATGTATACCTAGCCAAACTGCACTGTAGCCCTATTCAGAAGGGAACTAGTTTTCTAAACTACTGTACTTGTGAGCTTCGATTCTTCGATGTTAATGTGTGCTTACTTTAGTTCAACTTATGTTTTTTATTTGTAGTAAACCCATGTTTGATTTGGATAGTTAAAACATATGTAACTGAGTGCAGAAATTAACACGAGTAATCCTACCTGATACTGATATTACAATAGACAGTCTTAACCGTTTACGTGATCTGGCTCATTATTTGCTTTTATTTATTTATTTATTTTTATATATCAAAATATATAAGTATTGTGTGTGTGTATAAGTATGTGTATAAGTATGTGGTAAGAGCATCTATGGCATATCACATTGGCCAAAACACACAAGGAAACGCGTTAGAAGATATAATATCGCATTCGGACTATAGAATTATCACAGAGGTTGAGAGAGAAAAACATAGACATGGCAGATTACATCTGTGAAACGAAACATTCTCTATCGACCCCCTGTAAAACTAGTCCCGTCCGAATAGGGCTTTATTTTTAGTCATTATTTAGGTAGCACACATATTCTGAATGCCTTTGGCAGAATTCAAATGAGCCATTTTAATCTAGATTAATTTCAAAATTAATCTAGATAAAAAAAATTCATCTATGCCCACCCCTAGTATATATATATATATATATATATATTTGTGGGTATTTTCTCTGAAGATACCGATATATGCAATTAATTGCGATTAATCAGCCAATTTCTCATTAGCATCAGGGAAACACAAAATCCGCAAGTCAATCGATTTGATAAATGAGGAAAAACCAAATGCCTGTGGATGCTCTTTCCCATGTCTCCATTGCGATTCTTCATGCAATTCTTTTCTTCACATGCAAAGCAGGGTAGGGCAACCTCGTGCACCCTGATGGGAAAATCGATTGCGAATAGGTTGAAATGCCACTTAGCATAAAAATTCTCCTTAAACAGATTATGAAGCAGGTCACAGTAAAGGCTAGGGGTTGGCCAGCACTGATACGTCTTATCAAAAATCCACACTGACAGCCTTTGCAGGGTCGATACTCGTGGAGGCCATTCAATTCATTAGCCCCAGCCTGGAAACAATGAAAGCACTCAAGCCTAAAGCCCTGGCCACAGTGATACAGAGAGCAAACGCACTCACTGTGTAGACATCAGGTTTCTGCTTCAGAGCATTAGCGATCCAACGCTGTGATGAAGAGATTCGCTATTTTGCTTAATGTGAGCTGAGCTGAATTTACGCCTTAGGGCAGAGTCTTGTTAAGATCAGCCAAGAGACTCCAAGGGGAAAGAATGTACCATTTGACTATGATTATTACAACCTTTCTCTTTTTTTTTCACACCATTTGCTTGGCGCAGCAAACAAAGAAAAGAGCTACAAACTGTCTGATAATACTAATAATAATATACAATGTTTTGAAAGAAGCATTCTATCATCACAAAGACTGCATTCATTTGAAAAATAACAGCAAATCATAAAAATAGTACATGAAACAGCATAAAAAAAAACTACTTTCTATAAAAAAAAAAAAAAAATCATTTAAAATAGTTTAACTGACTGATATGAAATATTTATATTATTTGTTCTCTGTTTTAATAAAAGAAATGTATTCTTATGATAGCAAAGATGAATTTCAGCATTATATTTGAATAAAAAGCTGAAAATACATGTTTTTACAATATTTTATGTGACTGATCCCATTGAAAAAATATTTAGCAACATTATAAATGTCTTTACCCTCGTTATTGATCAATTTAATGCAAGCCTGATGAATAAAAGTATCAATTAGCATTTTCTATTTGCCAAAAAAACTTAAAAACCATGTGTCAAACTATATTAAGCATCACTGCTGTTAAACACATGTATAATAACATGAATCATTCCTAAACACCAAATCAACGCACTAGAACAATTTCTTACAGTTAGCATAATTCTTATGTTGCACCAAAAAAATATAAATAATAAAAAATTGAAATAATAAAAAACCCTCAGTTTCTTCAACACAGCACTGTGCTGCTTATACAGTCAGTGTAAATACTATAAACTGTAATTTAAGCATATAAATAAAAGTGCTACTTGCGTTTGCGTAGGAAACAGACCTGATACCGCAAGCAATTCCAAAGCCAGTTTTGCACTGCAAAGACCCATTACAGATTCAACGCACGCTCTTATCCCCTCATCAGCGATACAGTAAATAATACGCTTAAATGAAGGTTTCTAAACTCTGACTCTGATAAACCTGACCACTGAGCAGCGGCAGCAATCATTTCCATATACGAGGCTCTTCGGGCCACCTAAGCCAAATTGTGCAAGCTAAGCACAAGATGAAAGCGTTTACATTCCCGGTTCTGTTGGGTGTTAGCAGAAAAAAAAAAAAAAAAAAAGAATGCAACGTAAAAAGGCGAATAAATAAACCTGGTGGAGTGAGTGGATACAGGTGGGGGAGGAGGTGCTAATTAGTTTCGGTCCTTTGATGTCACCGCCACCCGCGGACCTTTCAAGATGTACACATCAGCTGTCCTCAAAGCCCTTTCCCATCTCTTTAACTCAATCATGTACTTACGGGGTCCAAAGATGGAGAGCTGAAGGAACAAAGAGTGAGCTACAGTGAAAGCAAAGCGGGTAAACAGACACAGAATAACTCTAGTAGAAAAAAAAACAGATGGTACTATCACGAGGTGAAAGGTTTTTCTGGCGGATGAGGAGATAGATGACGGGGAGAGGAGAGAGATATGGGGCGAACCGGGAGAAAAAAATGTCAAGTGGGAGCACGGCAAGGACAGTGACCTTCAGACTTAACTGCTAGTTTGTTGCAGGTGGCTGGGATGCCTTACTGTGAATGCATAACTCCCATGAAAACACACACACAGACCTTCTAAATGTCACACTTTACTTTGGCACACACACACAAACACACACACCTTGTCTACCTCTCTCTTCCTCACTCTCTTTTTCATTCCTCCCCTCGAGAGTCAACATTCACATTCATCACAAGTTGTTGACCTCTGTATCTCAAACTATGGGTATACACACACACACACACACACACACACACACACAAACACAACCTTTGGCCTTCAAGGTCAGCTGGATGGTTAGTAACATCCAAAATATTCGCAATATATGTGCAATGGCTTAACTGGTGACAAATTTTTTAAAAACTGTGAATATTGTGACTGTTTTCAAAATAATAATACTTATTTTTTGAGCAGCAAATCAGAATACTAAAACGATTTCTTGAGATCGCAGGGAAAAAATACATTTGAAAATATATTCAAATAGAAACAGCTATTTTAAACAGTACAAATATTTGAAGAATACAGTGGATATTACGTCTACATAATAATAATTATATAAATCACACATTATATTTACATTTGCTAGATATTTTCTGTGTTTTAGATTTATTTATTAATAATAATAATACTTTATCATAACAAAATATGATCAAAATATCAACATATTTATATACAAAAAAGAAAGTTACCGTCTCTAGCTATAAATCCCAGTCCTAGTTGGTTGTTTTCTGTTTACTTTTGATTTGTCTCCTGTAGATGGGCATTACTGAAAGACCTGGACAGTAGCTTAGAGTAATCGTAATGCTGCCAACATAAAGAGCAATAGGGCATCCTGACAGCCTGCAGAAGTTCTTTATGAGAAGATACTTGTGTGTAACAGATGACTGCACAGGCTCTCCTGTTTGCCCTCTCCCAAACACTCTTCCTGTGGGTGATCCGGAGCGTGTACTGATGCTTCATATGCTATTATGTTGCTATTTCCAATGCATTATCGTATTTAGTAAACGTATATTCAATTAAAAGCGGGCCTCGGCCCCCAAGGTGAAGCTCAGTTCTCTCGTATCGCTTTATCTGTGTCTACAATGAGGCTGACTTCAGACTAGCAGAGTGTGAAATTAAACAGGTGATAAATTCACTGCTACGGCCAGACGCATGGAACACTGTCGTTTTTCATTACCTCCAAATAAAGAGTGAGAGAACACTGCCATTTCTTTCTTATGACTAATGAACACGCGTATTAAAGCCAGGTCTAAACAAATGAATAAATCATTTCTGGGTAAATAAAAAGCCCCTTTGGCCACTCTGAGCAAATGTTTTACTTTGACACTATATTTTGTGCCCACGACCGCAAAATCATACCAGACATCACGCAAATGGAGTGAAAGCTAGATGTAAGCTACGTATTCATCAACTTAAAACCCCGTTCACTATTCTTCTAGATAGAAAGACCTGCTGGCTGATGTGTTTTAGCCGCTGCTGTGTTGCATCACTAGTCTAGAGAATAAATTGACAAAGCAGGTGTCACTGGCCTCTGGGCAGGATCTATTGACCGGACCCAGATCCTGCAGCCTTCAACAGCAACTCCTCCACAGCTTATAGAGCTGGAAAGAGAGGTCTGATGAGACTTAGAAGGGAAAAATGTGTGATTTTTTATTTATTTACTGCCAAACAGCCTGCTGGGAATGACTTAAGTGAGATATTACATCAGGACTTACATCAGAGAAGTGGTAGGGTGCATTATATAGTAATTTATAATACACAGAGCTGCACTACTTTTTAGATTAAACTGTAGGCTGAGGAACAAATGTAGTTTGTAACCCAAACTATTGCATTAGACATTTTAGGTAAGTAGTATTGTCAAACAATTAATGGTAATTAATTTACATCCAAAATAAAAAGGTTTTTGTTTACATGATATGTGTGTGTACTGTATATACTGTATAAAAACACGCACATACAGTGAATTTACATGTATATATTTCTATTCATATAATTTATTATACAAATATTTTTTAATACATAAATTTTTCTTAAATATATACATGCATGTGTGTGCATTTATATATAGAAAGAAAATATACACAGAACACACACACACACACACACACACACACACACAATAAAAACTTTTATTTTGGGTGTGATTAATCGTTTGACAGCACCATAGGTATTATAATCTACTTTTAGATTACTTCTCATTTATCATATTTATTTGTTCACCTGCATGTCATGTGACCATTAACCAACATCACAGAAAAGCAAAAAAATATATACTTATTTATTAAAATACTTATTTTACTTTATAGGCTCAATTTTTTGCCATAATATTACAGTCACAGATTAAAAAAAATCTAAGAATAAAACCAAAGTGTAAAAATTTCAGTAGAAATGTATTCAAATTTTATACAAAATATAAAAATGAAAGCAAATTTTTCACAAAAGAAATTGAAAAGCGGAAAAAAAAAACTTTATACACATTTGAAATTATATTGCATAAATCGAAAGTTTATTAATGCAAACTTATTTGACTTGCACAGAAAAACATGTTTTCTTTTGATATATTTCTCTGCATGCTACGTCTAGTGCTGGTTTTTGCAAATGTTGTGTTTTATGTATATCAGGGTGGTTTTAAGCATCATCATTGACCATCAACACCGAGAGCTCCTTCTCTAGCCAATCACTCTAATGCACCTCATTAGCAAATTTATGTGTGCGTGTGTATTTTATTGCACATATATTATTAAGTGTAAGTACAAGTAGGAAGCATGGTCTCATCTATAACTGTGTCAAAGCCAGAATAAAACTGAATCTCAAACACTGACACAACAGAGACCTACGGCGAAAAGACAGAGAACACAAGGCGCATACTGATGCCTGTATTTCATGCTTCAAATATGACGGGTCACTAAGTGCAGTCGATGCAAGGAGGTTAAATTGGCCGCAATAAACTGTTTGGAGTGAATGCATTAACTCGGCTAGCCCTGAGCACATCTGTGAAAATCAGCAAATAACAGGGAGTTCAGCTTCTCAGTTATCTTATGGAATACATGAACACATAAACCCACCTTCATCACACACGTCAGGTTTGGCCACCTCAATCTTTTTCTGTTTCTTGCAAGAGGCCAGCCGCAGCTCGCAGTCGTTGTTGTAGGTGTTGCCGTCACTGCCGCACACAGGTTTCATCGGCTGACCAGTGCACTGCTGACAATCACACTTGTTCTGGACGCACCGCGCTCCCCAGCTACACACAGTGCTGCCACAGGTTTCTGATCACACACACACACACACGCACAAATCACAGGATAGGACAGTTCAGACAAAAAGACATGTTCACCCTCAATAAACGTCCTCCTGAAACTCCAAACGCATTCACATGGGATTCTGCTTTGTTAAAAAGCACCACATAAAATCGTGTAGCATGCATGACTTGGAAAGAGTGCTATAACAGTTTCTTGTGTTTTTTGTACAAGAAAACCGCACTGCAAAACATTTTCTTAATCAGTATTTTGTCTTGCTTTCTAGTACCACATAATTCAACGATTAAAAAACTACTTTGCTTGAGTTTTTCAGGAAAAATTTATTTACAAATTAGTATTTTTCTTCCTAAATTGACAATTTTCTTGCCTTGTGTTAAACACGCACCGCTAAAAAACTTGCTTTTATTACATAGATGTATTGTTCTGTTTTCAGCACAATCTAAATTCCTATATTAGGAAGGATTTTTCTAGTCAAATAAAAATTATAAGTCAAAATATTTTGGGTTTTTGCCAAGAACAAGCGAAATAATCTTATTTTAAAGAGACAACAAGACCATTTTGCTAACCTCATTGGCAGATTGTTTTATATGTTTCAAGCAAATTTTACTTTTCTGCAGTGTGAGATTTCTGCCTAAACTAACAAAATTGATCACCTTAGTTCAAGAGGTGTCAGACTATTGTAAACCAAAGAAAGTTTTACTGGAAATCAAAACAAGAATACCCCAGAAAATGATTTTTGCAGCAAACGCAGACTGATGAGTGAACATGTATGAAGGTGATGGATGAACTGATTGTTGTTTTCGGTACTCACTGCATTCTCCATGAGCCACCACTCTGAGATCCAGCTGTTTAGTGCAGGCTTTCACGTTCAGCTTGCACTGGTTCTCGTACGTTACCCCGTCGCTACCACAAACAGGCTGCCGTGTTTCCACACACTCTTTGGGGCACAAGCACCGGCCAGTCTGAGCGTCACAGATCGCGCCAAATGAGCAGTTGGTGCAGGACTCATCTGCTGAAAAGGAAGTGTGACGTCAACATTCAGGCTTCAGATTCACACCATTGCTCACTAGGATCAGCCTCAGCTGCCCGGCCGCCTGTCCGCTTTATTAAAATCTCTCTGCAAAATCTGGGCTAAAGCAACCTTCCATTGTGCAGATGGGAGCAACACTGCTCTGTTTACATGCAGGAAGAGCAGAGCATCCAATAACGTCATCCATTTCAACTGATGTTGTGCCTTCAGACACAGTTACAGCCCCCCTGACATGACATTGCATTTAATTAACTACATGTCAATATTTACAGAGCAAAACCCCCAAATTAAGCTATTTTATACAATCTTTACACAAAGTACTTAATTCTAACATTAATCGGATAGAATATACATATATTTAAAAAACTATGTAATTAATTCCATATATTTTACATATAAAAATAAAAAAAAAAAATATGTGCACTGTGTATATTTATTATGCATATAAAAAATAAACATATACATATATTATATTTTACAAATATTTTCATGTATTTTATATTATAAATAAATATATTTAATGTATAAAGAAAATATATTTCTCCTAAATTTATATAAGCGCATGTAAACAAAAACTTTTATTTCGGATGCAATTAATCGCTATTAATCATGATTAATTGTTTGACAGAAGTAAAATATATATATACATACACATTTATATTAAATATTGCATTTGATTCATTTGATAGTTGACTGATACTTGTATTTATTTAAAATTATATTAATATATTAAATTCTACTAGAAATGTTAGATGTATTATATATACAATTATTAAATGAAATTAAGCATTTAAAATAATAATTATCAATACAAACAATACTATTAAACTTTACACAAAAAGTGTAATATGCATGTTATTGCGATAATATCAGCAATTAATAAGTCAAATAGACTTAATTAATTGCTGATATTATCGCAATATCACGCAATTCAATTAACTGAAGACATAAAGTCGTTCTAGTACTATTTATTTCCTTATTACACTATTTATATACGGGTCAGAGAGTGTGATTAAGGGTTTTAGTGTGTGTGTGTGTTTTTTAATTAATCACAGTTAACGTGATAAATTGACATCCCTATTTCTCAGATATCTTGCTATGATTACCGAGAGCCCAGTTAATCAGTAAAACAAAATGTGGTTCCAACTGGGAGAAAAGGAGGGAGGGAGCATGGCCGATGACAATTACACCTGGGGGATTGCATTAGAGCAACTGCTATCACATTCAATTAGTGCTGGGGTAATAACAGCACCTGATTTAGTGTTAATGGAGAGAGGTCCTCATGCATAAATCTCTGGTCTCTCTTCTACCAACATGTTTATTGCACATTAATAAAGTGACCTCACCTCCACTCAGGATCAACCTCAGGGACTGCGCTCGGCCGTCTTATTAAAAGCAGCGGCAGCATGGTGCCCAGCGGCCGCCTAAGAGTGTTTCTACGTGACAGTCCAATGCAGGCTGATAAATCACATTCTCATGGCTGCTGGTATTCTCCTTTATCAGTATGTGTGATAAAGGCATTTCTTTATCAGTTGCAGCATGTTTCCATGCTTTCATTGCCTCGGCAGAGGGGAGCGCAATAGATATGGCAGTCGGTTACATATAAACAGCGATCCAACATACAGAGCTGGATCCGAGATACGCGTACAGACAGAGGCCATGAGGGCAGAGCTTAGCTTTATGGGAAACAACAAGAAATACTGTCCATTCAGGACCAGAAACGAAAACGGTGCCTTCATTTACTCACCCCTCATGTCATTCAAAACCTGTGTGACGCTCTTTCTTATTTGAAGCACAAAGAAAATCTTGAATAATGCTTGTCTCTTTTGTATGCATTTACAATGAATGGGGACTAGAGCTTTCAAGCTTAGAGAAGAGCACAAAAGCACCACAAAAGTATCATAAAGGTATAAAAATGGTATGTACCATTTGGGTGTCAAATATATGTCTTTATACGGCAGCTTTGTGTGGAAAAAGACTGAAATTTAAGTCATTAACGAGCTGAGAAATGAATCAGCCTGATATGACAATGAATTATTCGGTTTGAAACAATCAATTCAGAATGAAATCACTACTTTTTGTAGGTTACTGAGGTAAAATTTCAACTTTAATTCTTACGCTTTTACTATTTCAGTCTTTCCAAATTTCAGCTTTAATTTTCCTAGAGTCCCCTAGACTTAAAAAAGTTGAATTTTACTGTTTTTGAATCCATTCAACCGATCTCCAGGTCTGGAGAAAGCACTTTTGGCATAGCTTAGCGTAGATCATTGAATCTGATTAGACCAGGAGCATCTGGTTTAAAAATGGCCAAAGAGTTTCAGTATTTTTCCTATTTAAACCTTGTGTACCTGGCCTGATGGGAAATGACACCAATGGAAAATAGTCCCAAGCTTGCAAAACATGCTCCCTGTGCAAGCAAGAGGGTCTGGCTGTTTTAAGGGACGGCGTGATATCACTGCGCCTGCTGTGGCCATGGTACATCAGCAGACTTCCTTAATGCTGGAATGACAGTATAGCTCCTAGTCATACCGGTCTAGAAAACCCAACCTTTCATTTTCCGTCGGGCTTAGTCCATGATGTAACTACAGAAGAGTCAAAAATATTTAAACTCTGTGCCTTTATTTAAGCAAGATGCTTCTGGTCTAATCAGATTCAATGATCTATGCTAAGCTATGCTAAAAGTGCTATCGCCAGAGAGCAGCTGAATGGATTCCAAAACAGTGGCTTGTTCCTTTGAAAAAGTGTATTTTTTTCACAAAATAAAAAAAGTCATTCAGGTTTGGTGATGACAAAAGTTTCTTTTTTGGGTGAAGCATTCCTCGAACTGCTCTCTTTTGCCCAGAGAAAGGATGGACCATTGTTAATGTCAGGTACAGAACAGCAGTTTTTCTGAATAGCCGTAAAAATTCCCTGGCGATTGGTGCTTGGGCAAGGGCACCGGCTCTATTAGTTTGCTCCATCTCCTCCTAGTTTTTATTTACTGCCCTCTCACTCCTTCTACAGCCTGATGATTTTTCTTCCGCTTCCAGCTCAGTGTCTTGCAGGTAACCTATATTTCCCAACTGTGGCCAGTAACATTTCAATCACCAGTAAAAAGTGCTTATTTGCTGCTGACTCGTTGGCTGTTCTTTCATTTCCTTGCATATAAACATATACATATTGGTTCTCAGAGGGGCAGATATCAAATACTCTATTACGACAGCATGCTTTCCTGTAGCTGCGCGACAAGGTCAGCCGCCACTCAAATGTGCGGGGAAAAAAATCAGAATAATAAACAACGTCAGTCATATCTCTATCAGACTGCACCTGAACTATAAAGATAAGGGCATTTATGAGTCTCCCCTCTATGCGGCGTGAAGAAAATGAAATGAAATTTGGCCACGAGCACATCATACACGCACTCATGTGGGTGCAATGCTACCAACGGCGACCCACATACAAGCTTTCACGAACAAATACACACAAACACAGCTGGGGTCTTAGTGAGGCAGAGGCTGTGGTCTGAAAGGGCCTGGATAATTAACGGTGATAATAATAGAACTCACTTGTGATGGAGAGTGTGGCTGTGTACACAGCACTAAATGAACAACATTTCCTTCTGTATGGTTAGCTGTTTGCAGCCGCTTTTTATTGCCCCTTTCCATTGACACCTGCTCCAGCGAGGGGCCGGACCCATCAACATCGCTGTGATGCGGTAATGGGTGGATTTTTTTTTTTCAAACTACAATGATTATTTCCAGCTGGAAAAACCAGGTCAATCCTGTTCAAGGTGGTTAAGCTTGTTTATGGAATACGACAGCTGGTTAAAAATTGGTCATCTCTTAATTGCTTGCCCAACATTATCTAGCAGGTCCAGGCCTACATTAAATGAATAAATGAATTGTAAACAGTTTAATACATTTCATAAAGCCTGTAAAATAAAATAAATTTTTTAAACAAATATTACATGTCTTTAATTATGTCTAGGGTTTCCCATGATTAATTTTATGTAAAAATAAATTTTAAGTAAAGTAAAAAAAAAACCCATAAAATTAATCATTGGAAACCCCATACATAATTAAAGACATGTTATATTTGTTTAAAAAAAATATTTTATTTTACAAGCTTTTTATATATATATATATATATATGTATATATATATATATATATAACTTTACTTAATATTTATTTTTACATAAAATTAATCATGGGAAACCCTAGATATAATTAAAATCATGTAATATTTGTTTAAAAAAAATGTATTTTATTTTACAAGCTTTATACATACATATATATATATATATATATACACACACACACATGCATACATATATACACATACATACATAATATATATATATATATATATTTGTTTTTTTTGTTTGTTTTTTTACATTTATTGTTTTCAATGAGTGGTGAGGTTCAAAAATAAAATTATCTTGTTCGTATTCGTTTTTTTTTTTCGTTTTTGCTATTAACTATGACTTTTGCCTCAAACTCCTAATTTGCGGTTTATAAATAGTGAATAAAGTAGTTGTTAACTTTAGGTATTGGGTAGGATTAGCGATGTAGAATATGGTTACGTAAAACATGTGCTTTACAAGTCCTAATAAACAACCAGTTAACAGTGAAAATCAGTCTCTATACTAAAGTGTTATTATTATCTTTAATATACAGATTTTCTATGATTGCGGGAAGCCTTCTACACATAAAACATCAAGCCATTCCAAAACAAATCTGTCAAGCTCAAGCATTTCTAAAATCCTCTATTTCCAGTCCTGAATCATCAGTTTTAAGATTTCCTCTATGTATGCATGAAAACGGACTTGTTTAGCCTCAACCAAACCTGTTTCTGTGAGTTAAATCTATGTGGGTAGTTAAGCTTATGTTCCAGAAGCCTGTGAGGAGAGAGATATCACTCTCATTTGTCATTTGCTATCTGGCAACATGTATAGCATGATAGGCGGCGCTGCAATAAAGGACAACCGTGGCCTATAGCGATCTGAGATGAATTCTACTGCTACCAAATGACCCCCGGCATCCATTTTAAACTCTTCACTGGAGGCCGAACCAATACACACACACATGTATTAAACGCAAACGCATGACACTTCTGTCGACACAACAGCTCCAGCTCGTTCTCTCTGAACTTAAGCCGACAGTGAAAGGGACTATCTTTACAAAGGGCTAGCAGAAGTTTAGCAGAAAAAGCATCCTTAATATTCCCCTCCCAAGCACAAAGACAGCCATCGAAAATGATTTACAAGCCTTTTGTGAAGACACACAAACATGCGTTTGTTTAGAGGGCGAGCAGGCCTCTGCAGACTTATCTGGAGCGCGCTTACAAAAGCCAGACAAAAAACCCATGACTCATGCAAACAATTACTGTGAAGGATGCTGCCCTCTTTAATTCTAACTTAAGTGCATCGTTTCAAAAAAAGGTTGCGGAGGAGGAAAATTACAGTCCTCTCTCGAAATATCGGTGGAGTGCTTAAGTGCAGGGGGTGGACGTGGATGAAAGGCAGTGAAGGAGTGAGTGGCATCAATGCGTGTGTGTGTTTGTGGACTTACCACATGGTCCTTTGTGCTGCATCTGTATCTGTTTCTGAAGGGCACATCCCATGGCCTTCATTTGGCATGAGCTGCTGTAAGTGTGCCCATCACTGCCGCAAACAGGGTCTTGGTCCTGCGGACAGGCATCTGAGCATTCACACACTGGCTCGCTGTTCTTAACCACGCACACGGCTCCAAACTCACAGGTTTTCTTCAGACAGGGGCTCTCCAGGTTAAGATCTGGCCCAAAAAGCAGAGAAACACGTTATCATTCTACTTAGATGAAGATGGGAAAGACGAGGAGGAAGGGAAAGAGTTAAGGTTGCTAAATTCAGATTTCACTCCACTTTACAGTGCTCAATCAGGATTCTCTACACATAGTGTTTTGACTATTACAAGAGTGGCATTCGGATCCTACACCTTTTACACATTTACACCTGCGAGACACTGCTATGGTTATCTCAAACACTTTGCGATCTGGAGTGACTCCAGTTTTCCATTCACACATAGCACAATCATTTATTGTATTCAATCCCATAACCATTGCAGTGTTCATGTGAAACGTCATTCCTCTTTTTCACTTGCGAGACACCAAACTGTTGCTATGATTTGTCTCTACAGAAAACATTTCAGGATCTGAAGTGACTCCAGTTTTCTGTTCACACACAGTATAATAATTTAATGGATTAACTCTCGCATTTAATTGTGGTTTCACATCCATAACCACTGCAGTGTACATTTGAAATATCATTCCTCTTTTGCACCTGTGAGACACCAAAAAGTGACCACAGTTTTCTGTTCACATACGGTAGAAGAATTTAATAGATCCACTCCTGCTTTTAAACATGGATTATGTAGTGGGTATGTGACCTATCTTGTATTCTAAATTGATTATGAAATTGTATTTAAGTCGAATTTATTTTGGACACAATTTTTGTGTCCAAACCCTGTAACACATGATAGTCTGAGAAAAAGTCCTACGAACTGCTTGCTAAACAGATATGCACTCTGACTTTGCAGCTGTAAACACGCAGCCCATTAGAGCATCCAATCAGAACACTAACTACTCACATCTCATTTCATGCATCACTAACCAAGCCTCCCTCAACTACAGACAGAAGGCAAAAAAAGACAGACAAGTAAAACACAAAGCATCATCCCAGAAAAGGGAGAGCTCTAGTTAATAATTCAGTGCACTGGGCTACAGCAGAGATATGAAATATGAACATGAAAGAGAGTAGCTGGGACTCTCAGTGGTGCCACAGTAGTTCCACAGTAAGTTCATTAACTGCTGCAGTTAGTAGACAGAGGGCCGAGGGACAGTGGGACTGAGCACAAGCCCTGTTTTTGATGCCAACACAGAGGGAAAGAGAAAGAGGAGAACGAGAAAGAAGTGGGTCAGCGGTGAACCAGCACAGCTCACCGTACTCTAGAGGAGAAACTTTCGTCACCAAATAAGGCTTGATTTATCCCAATCAGGAGGAATTTTTTATAGAAAAAGGTAAAAAATTAATGCACAAAAAAAAAGGAGGAGGTTTCTAGGGGAGATTCTGTAAAAGTAGTGACCCTCTTTTTCATTCCAAACCTAAATTATGTTCTTTCTTCTATGTAAAACAAAAGCAGACGTTCAGCAGAATGTTCACGCTGCTTTTTTCCATACAATGGAGTTTAAACAACGTACCCATGAACGCTGTGCTTAAAATCTTTTTTTTGTGTTCTACAGAAAGTATAACGGATTTGGCACGACAGAACAATTAGTAAATGCTAATAGAATTACATTTTCTTTTTAGCTTAACTGTTTTAATAAACAAATGAACAACATGCTGCACATTTGTATGCTTGGGCTAAATAGCTGAGGGTTGAGAAATGCCAGAGGAATAAACGTGATGTGTTTGCACTTTCACACTAAGATTAAAGACATGTCAAAATAAAGGGCAGCCTTTCAGGCACACTCAGTATTGTGTGAGAGGTAAAATGACAGGGTGACGGCAAATGTTTGCAGGTGCATGTTGGTCGGTGTATGCGAGTTTGTGCGTGTGAATAGAAGATTACATGTTTTTGACTGTTTACTTGTATGTCTTTGGACATGCATGTATATATAAATAAGAACCCCTCCATCTTCAGTGTTTGATTTAAGAATGTGTGTGTGTGCACTTCTACTCGTGCGACACACACGGTGTAGTCACTGACGTAATTTATTCCTGGATTAGATGCTATCGTTTCCAAATAATATTACAGACACTCAGATACATTTAATATCTCACACAAACAGCTATTATACCGCCTTCAGATAAATCAAATATGTCCCTCTCCGTAAAAATAACTTTCTTTTCCAATATGATAAGAACAAATAAAAACAAAATAATGAGAAAAAAAATTAACATCATTGAAGGGAGAAGAGATTTGCTGTGTTCCAAAGCACACTGAGCTACTTAAAGAGGCTGCTTTTTAAAGAATGCTAGTTTAGGCAATATGATTTGGAAAAGGGGGAAATCTAATTATGCAATCTAAATGCAATTAAAAAAACAAACAAAATGTGCCAGGTTTGCTAAGCATCTTTTATGAAATTCAACCATGGATTTATTATAGTAAAAGTATAGTAACCATGGCTTTATGGTGTATTGACTACAATCTGTATAACCACAGTTATACTACTACATATTTAGACTATTGTTAGTGTAAACCATTATTAATTTTATTAAAAACCGGCACATTTATTTTTTTTTCTATTTGTTGTTTTCCACCCTGCTGAGAAAAGAACTGCATATGCTGGTTAGGCAGGTTTTGAAGCTGGGATGCTGGTTTACGCTGGTCCTTTGCTGGTTTATGCTGGTCACATGCTGGCAAAGGCAAAAACCAGCAAAGGACCAGCATAAACCAGCAAAGGACTAGCTTAAACCAGCATAAACCAGCAAAGGACCAGCATAAACCAGCAAAGGACTAGCTTAAACCAGCAAAGGACCAGCATAAACCAGCAAAGGACTAGCTTAAACCAGCATAAAGCAGCAAAGGACCAGCTTAAACCAAAAAAAAAAAAAAAATCTTAATCTCTTGAGTTATATATACACATTGTATAGTGAAAGTTGGTATTATACTGTACTTTATATTGCTATCATATACTGTTGTGTACCAACATTAGCACAACATTTCCCCAAAATCTTGTTTTATCGGAGATACAAGATTTATAACTTTGGGAGCAGGGAGATACGAGATTACGCTCTTATTGATATGAATGGTACGGACACAGACATCCATGCTGCCAGCACTGTTCATTAAAGTCTGCGGTCGCCTTGAGCCTTTTGACAAGAGATAATGGCTTTACGAGCTAATCAAAGCTAATCATTGTAGTTACATACATGTGCATCTTCCTAAACTCTTTTTTTGAATGTTAGAGCTATTACTGATGCAATACCATCTATATATATTTTGTTCATTAAATATAAGTTTTTGTTTTTTAAAGTAGGCTAACGACCAAGCGGCCATCAGCAGACAGTGAGCTGATCATAAAATATGTTTGATCACTTTAGCCTCCTCAAACCATCACCACTTGATAAAATCTATTGGTATACCTACTAAAACAGGTCAAATGTATAACAATGTTTAAATGTTAAAAATGTGCTATAATAATAAATGTGTGATATGTTGAAGTGTGCTGAGCTGGACCTGGAGGCAAAAGCGCAATCACTTGCATTTTTTCAGAAACAATTCAATTTAAATGTACTTCATTAAATAAATCATTCTGAACTGTAAATAGTCTACTTTTATTTGTGTTTGGTGACAACAGCAACAAAACATTGTGATTTTTAGGGGTAGAAAAAAAAACCCCAGCATGACTTGGTTTTGCCTTCTCATCTTGAACAGGAGGCGCTTAAAGGGATAGTTCACCCAAAAATGAAAATTAGATGTTTATTTGCTTACCCCCAGGGCATCCAAGATGTAGGTG
>JAUMHQ010000089.1:9497229-9507448 GCA_032361165.1 Enteromius paludinosus | reverse complement strand
TCCAAATTGTTAGCTGGGTTATAAGCTACCTTATAATTACAATGTCAGCTTGCTTATCCCTTTACCTGCACATTTTAAATTCTTTCCACCAAGCTATATTAAACCATTTTCAATCATCAGTTGCTGCCTGTCTTCTAAAACCTACTATTTAGCAATCTAAATCCATTATGCGTCTCGTTAATGCTGCGGCTGAACGACAGTCTGCAACGCACACTTGGCGTCATTGGATTTCACACACATGTAAAAGAAAAGCTAGCTTTTATGCATTCTACTACGTATTCTACTGTATAGTACTACGATCATCACAGTACTATATGTGAACCAAAAAACCACAAAGGTAGAATGGATATAGAATGGATATTTGTAACGATAGTCCAAAAAAAATTGCATGAGCAAAATTAATAAATCATTAGCATATATAGAACATGTTCCATGTATATATTTAATAAATGTCCTACCGTAAATATAGCAAAACTTAATTATTGCTTAGAACTTCATTTACACAATTTAAATTTTTTTTTTCCAGTATTTCAGTTTTTTTGCACCCTCACATTCCTGATTTTTAGAAATTTGTATCTCTAAATAATAATAATTAATTGTTTAGAAATTGCTTTTTTTCTTCAAAACTTATAGACCATATACAAAACAAACTGGATATATATATATATATACATATATATATATATGAATGTTATGGTATGCCATCTGCAAATTCCTTTGACTGCCCTCATAAAACAATGCTTATATACTGCAGAATATTATATATATATATATATATATATATATAAGGGTCAGGCAAAAATAAAATAACATTTAAAAAAAATATTAATATCAAAATATTAAAAATATTTAAAATAAAATAAAAAGTAAAATATAAAACAAAACACAATACAATAATTAAAAAAAGAATCAGAACAACTATTATTTAACAAAATAAAATCTTGCTTTTTCAGAACAACCAATATTTGATGTAAACATGTTTAATACAACAAGTAGTTTTTTATGTAATTAATATAATTATTTATTTTAAATGTTATTTTTGGGGGCAGTCGTGGCCTAATGGATAGGGAGTTTGTAACCCAAAGGTCACGGGTTTGAGTCCCAGGTCTGGCAGGGATTGTGGGAGTGAGTAACCATAGCTCACAAAGTTGCTCAATTTTACATCGGCAGGAAAAACCCTGCAACCTAAATATGAATATTCAATATAAATCGCAGAACCCTATCTGGTAGCCCTTTCCTTTTGTCACTACCAAAATGATTTTGACACAGGTGTTCCTAGACTCATCTCGCACATCCAAACAAAAGACCGAAAAACCCACGCTGACATTAATAGGACCTGAACTCTCTAGACACCACCATATTTTAAAGCTCCATCAACAGAATGCAGGTAGACTTTCAAATGAGAAAAAAAACAGTCTGGTCTTGTGTACCTTCAATCCTTTGTTCTCAATCTTTCTACAGTGTTTTCTGTTTTCCTTAGGAGCCGCAGTCTCTTGTTGACCTTTCTCAGTACTACACATTTCTTTGATTTTAGAGCGAATCGTCTCCTGACGATAGCTGCTGACACAGTGACCCAGCTCTGCTTGTCTCCAAAGACAACGGAAAGCAGATGAAACCATGTCAGACACTGGAAAAAGTACTGACATGCTCACAGTTTGAAATGACTCTTGTACACACAAGGCGTCTCTGCTATTGATTAGCGTGTGACAAGAGGTCCATTTAGAGGTTTTCCACTGTGGGAAAGGTGAGCTTTGTCACGCTTGAGTGTCTTCTAAAGGACCGAAACGCACTTTAGTAAAACATAGACTTCACTTGGGCCCTTGTCAGTATGAAGGTGGTCTATAATACCCGCATGAAGCTACTGTAACTTTTAACATTCCTACTGACAACATCTTATCGGAACATGCTAAAAAGCATAACCTGAAAAAGTCTGAAAAGAGAGAGAGGGAAGACAAAGAATGTGACAAATGCAATACAAGAAGACCAAGCAAAGCAGAACTGGGAGCAGGTGTCCAAAGCACAAGACTTTCGCTCATCAATGCTCCGTATCTTCCTCGGCATGAAAGGTAGTCAGCCTGGCTCAGGTCCACCATGGAGCTTTTGATGTTTAATTAATGTTCTGTTTGCGGAATATGCAAATGTAAATAAATGTATTAAAAAAACATACTGTAACTTGCCACCAGCGAAAGCCTGAAAGGACCAAAACATTTACTTTGTCAGAAATAATGAAATAAAGCCAAATACACGAGCACTACTCCTCTTTACATGTTAATTTATGCATCTTTTCGCTGAAGACTGGAAAACAATCCTAATGAGTCATAGAGGCTGATAGTGAGAAGAGAATAAAGGAGAGAGAAGAAGGGGGAAAAAAGGAAAGATTCATCCAGCACTATAGTTGCCACATATGTGCTGCCAGGGAGTAGGACACACATAGCATTCAGAATAAATGAGAGGGATATTTCTGTACCATTAAAATGCGCTCAAAATCTGAACCCTGCCAAAACAGCCATGGATAAACGTCCCATAATTAACACACTGTCCAGATCCAGTGTTTTCCGCTTCAAGCCGGTTTTTAATAACCGCTGCAATAATTTTGAGGTGTTTAATGCATTTTAGTATTAAGTGGAGAGTGAATTGTACTTCCAGAGAATTTTCGTCTTGATTGGTTACGCAGTACATTTGCTAGATATTCCAAGTGTGCACTGCAAATGTCTTTTCATACTGTGTCATGGGATGTCCAATGGTGGCACATTGGAGGTAGGAAGTATGCACTATAATTTAAGGGAGGATGCCAAAGGGATATGCCACACAAGTGCGCAAACGTTTTAAGCAACGCAAGCCTATACACTTTTATGGCCAGTCTTCAATATTCACTGACTTATAAATGTATCTAGTACTTTTCATTGCCATTTTTGAATGGCAGCATATAGTTTAATGTCAGACAGTAACCCTTTTGCCCTCCAGCAATGTGAGAACGCTTGAGTTTTAACGTCTGCGTACTTGCATAGATTCTGTTTCCATCCTCAAGCATAACAGAGAAACGAAAATAGCTCCTATCAAGGGGGTTACATGCATGCATCCATGCAATCCAGCAGTGGGGCAACAACAGAGACAGAACGACTGGGAAGCACTCGAAAAAAAGAAGAGCTCCATGACCTCAGTTCCCTTCCAAATAGAGCCATGAGGACTGGAGCTGCAGAGAGGGCCACTCCAACCATACTCCATCACGCAAACAAACACAAGAGACAGAGACAAAGAGGTACAGGTAGACAAAGAAAGACATCAAACCAGCCCTTTGAGGGCCCCCGAAGGAGACAGAGAGGTCAGAATTCCAATAAGAAAGTTCAGAAGTTGAACTCTTCCCCGCTCGCAACGAGTGCTGTGTCCGGCGGCGGCCCTGAGCAGACGTCACACAGACAAAGACAGACAGAGAGACACACTGGAACAGAAAAAACAGTTTAAAGACAGCCAAAAAAGGACATAAAAGGACAAAGGGGGAAATGACGAGACATTTGAACATTGAAGGACTGGCGTGGACGACTGGCACTGGAGGGGTGAGGACATGAATGAAACATGAAGTCAGTGTTTCATGTGTCATCAGGGCTGATGGCAGAATGAGAACGGCGTGGAAATGAAAGAGAATGAGCACCTTCCACAAGAGTTTCCCGCAGGACACAACCAAACACAAGCAGACATACAACGCTAATTAAACAACATCTATTTCGCTAACATAAAATTACGAGAACACATTACGCAATTTGCCACACTCACCACAGGGCCCTTGTTGCTTGACGGGGATGTCTGTCTCGGTCCGGCACTCTTCCAGCTTCCGCTCGCAGTCGTTGGGGTATGTCTTTCCGTCCTTTCCGCACAGGGGTTTGTATGTGCCGTCACACTTTATGGGGTCGCAGGAACACTGAAACTCTCCGTTTTCCAGCAAACACTTGGCGTTGAACTTGCAACCATCCGGGCAGCCCCCTGTAGACCGGAGACACGCGTACGCATGCGTCAACAACGTAAAGAACTGGTGCTAATTGACTGGAAGCATCTCTCTGTCTCTCTCGCTCAATCAGACATCGGATATTGACTCGCTCAGGGGGGTTTTAATTAATTGCCGTGTCTGATTATTTAATCAATTATCTAATTCCATTCAGATTGATTTGGGGTGTTTTATTTTTTGTGTTAAGCTGTCACAGGCGGAACGTGGCGGTGTGTAATTACAGCAGCCTTTCATCTGTTTGAGAAAATTAAGAGACCTCTTATGTTATTGTACAATCTGAGCTTGATTTATGTTTGATTGCGTTATCCAACCTATCTTTAAGGATGTGACACACATGCTGATGAAAGCGGACTCACAGGAAGCTATAGGAATGGAAGTACATGAAACGGCTTTCACAACCCTTTTACTTCCACTGTGTGACGTATTTGTGAGTAAAAGGAATATTTAATGAGATAAAATCTAGGGCAAGACTTGATTTAATCCATCGGGAATCATTTGGATTGTAAAAAAAACGGAAGTTCCACTTAAGAAGAGATTTATGAAATACTGTTGAGGAGAATATCACTCCTGAAACACCGCCGGTGTTGTGAAATATCTTTAACCCTAATGTCAGACCAAAAGTGTACCAAGTTATCACAATATTATGTTCAAACTAATCTAAACTCCCAAAACCCTTTCTTAGCGACTTAGCATTGTACTATGCCGGTAGGCTAAGATGTAACTAAACCATATCTTACCAAAGCTAAAAAATATAAGGTGACCAGATTTCTCAAAGGAACGAGACAATTGAACATTCCACATTTTTGTGCCTTAATTTATCCTTTAGTTAGCAAACTAACAGCTACTGTAAGCGTTGTGGCACAGTGCCAACCTGCAATAAAAGGCTCTTTTGATAACCAATAACATGCTCCATCTGGAATAACTGTGAAAACTGGGTGCCTCATACAAGAACAGACATAAAAAAAAAGAGTTTGCAGTTGATTATAGAAGACTATTTCTCTTTTAATATGCTGCTGGTGTACACCCTGCTGAAAAAAGCAGCATATGCTGGTTAGGTAGATTTAGAAGCTTGGATGCTGGTTTAAAATGGTCCTTAGCATTTCACATTTACTCTTAACGTAAGTTTTTGTATTATTATTATTAAGATTATAATAGCAAATAACATGTATAACACTAAGGATTTAAGTTATACCTTTTGATTGACGTATTGACTGAGCAGATCCCAAACACATGTTAACATGCTAGACATGTATCTAACAAAGTAAGACATTCATCGGAGACAAATGCTATCGTTTCTAGCGGTACACTGGCACGGAAACAGTAGCTCTGTACTGGGACAACAGTGGCCCACAAATAACACCGCTTTCGCTCACGGCACAAACACAGCTCAGACACAGGCACAAACATACACACTAAGCCACTGTTCACGCACTATCACAGCTGAACACACTCTCTCTCTGCGCTTTGCCACAGGGCTTCAGAGCGAAGCAGGGACGATCTTTTCATCACCCGTGAAGATACAGTCTTGCCACAATACACCTGCCAGAGCCCGACAGGCAAATTGGATTTGTGAAGATTGGTATCGTGTAGGCATGACAGTACTGCTAACCTGACTTAATTTGTCCAGAGCCTCCTCACCGCAACCATGACAAAATAAATCAAATGCGGCCGTAGGGCTCCTTTATCAGACACGAGCATGAGCTCCTGGGAGTCTGTGACATCCTTTAGGAGAAACTCACCTTTTTCCTTGCAGCTGCCTGAAGAAACCTTCTTGAGCTCCAGGTTGTTCTGCCAGGCCGTCAGCTTCATCTGACACTCGCTATCGTATGTGTGGCCATCGCTGGCGCAGAGGGGCGTAGTGTCGGGCGGGCAGGACTCAGCTGGGGCGAAGGTCAACTGCTTGTAGGTCTTTGGGTTCACCCAACAGGCCGTGATCAAGCTGTTCTGAGTGTCACTGCAGGGATCTGGGAACAAGAGTGGAAGATATTTGTCAGACTGAGATGATAATTCATGAATTTTACTGTATTTTGTTGATATTGCGTTGATAATCTAAATCTAAATATTGCCAAAATGTTATAGGACAGTGTAGATGATACAGGAGGCTAGGGGTGGGCGATATGGAAAACTATTTTTTCTGGGGAAATCACGATTCACGATTTTTATCCCGATTCTTTTTCAAGTGGGTTTTTCCAAGACTATTTTGCAAATTACAGAGGTAGGGGGTGGGCGATATGGCAAAAATATCATATCAGGTTTTTTTCCCAAAAAATATCACGATTATTTCATGATTCTTTGTCATTGATTTTACTATTTTGCAAGTTGTCTGAGCAGGACAGACAAACTAATTTGCCTTTTTTTATAAAAACAAAGCCTTTCAAGGTAACAAAGTATAAAATCAAGAAGGGCAGATATTTGCGTGGGACAACATGTGAGTGAGTGAGTAAATAATGACAATTATAATTTTTGAGTGAACTATGCCTTTAATGACAAGCGGCGGCATGTTTAGTTCTGTCCCTTTAAGAGCTGCACGCATCTAATATACTGGCACGTTTTTCTCTTGATTGTTTACTTTCACTTTAGACACAATCAACTGTTTAACGCTGTGTTTTTGACAGTATGATAAATATCTTAGTTCACTAATTACGTGCTATTTGACAGGCTTGTAGTGCACGCGCGCTTCAGGTGTACGCGCTGGAAAAGCACATCCGGACAGCACACAGATTAAATGTTTAATCGAAAAAACTTTAAAATGAATAATGTACTTTTGTGATTGTGAATAAGTGCTGTATCCAGTGAGAGTAATTCTACCACTGAGTTAACACTGATGTGAATGTATGTCGTGTTGAACAGCATATTGAGACGGAGATGATAAAATAGCATGATACCACAATATTCCTTAAAAAGCAGATCGTGGAGAGATATTTATCGTCCATTATCAAAAATCGCCCTCCCCTACAGGAGGCAAATTTATTAATAAAAACGCTATTAGTCGATTAATGCTTAAAATGAACGACAACCAGAAAAGTCCTTAGTCGAGGGCAGCCCTAGTTTTCAAAGGAAAAAAGAATGTATAATTCACACTGGATAACTGTAAATTGACATTCCCAGAATTCCCTGCGTTACTCTTAAAATGTTATGTTTTTTGTTGTTGTTGCTGAAATAACTCTTTTTTTTTCTTGTCATGTGACTTTCTCATCACCACTTGTTTGGTAGTTATTAATGTATTACAATGTTCCGAAACAGATTTCGGTACTTCAATAGGTTGTTATATTAACATCATACTAGTTAATGGAATTACAATATTTAAGCTTAAATGTAAGTTAAAAGCGTTAAACCTAAAATGACATAAGCATGTGTAATTAATGACAGAATTTTCATTTTTGGGTGAACAAGCTCTTTAATCAAATAAACGCAACCTCCTTTTTTTATACATCTTACCAACCTCAAACTTTTGAACAGCAGCAGAGTTTTCCTGAAGATCTTAATAAACTTTTTTGATAAAGGTTGGATTTAAACTCTTAAGGACAGCGTACCTCCAGCACCAGAGGTTCTGGTATCTGAGCTCAAGAGCCAGTACTCTACAGCAACAATGCCATTTTTTGACTACAATGTTCTTCTTTTTCAAAGCATCTTCTAGGCACTATTGATGGAGCTGTTGTCAGTGGCGTGTCATTTATTGAGAAGAAATAGTGAAATGTGAAAAGATAAGGGTGACAGCTGACGGGACGCGAGTGATGAGTATGTGGGAGCTGATGGATCTTTGTGGCTGCAGGGGGCTCCGGGCCCTGGCCCTGTATGGCAAGATCATAATTGTAATAGAAACGCCATGATGGTTATTGAAATAAGTGTGACAGTTTCGCCAGCCTCCACACTTTTCAGAAACAAGACGGCACAAAGGACTTATCAGCCGGTGTCGTGCTAAGACAATGCCGAGCCGCGAGCGAGTCGCACAATCGCGGGAGAGAAAGCAGCACGGAGACAGAGAGGGAAAAAAAAGACGAGAGAGACAGAGACAGAAAGGGACAGAGGAAATTAGACAAGAAAGACAAAACACATAAACAAAACAAAGAACGAGAGGAGAGGAAGAACACAGGCGAATAAAGAGAACAAGAAAAGGGAACAAAATAAGCGGGAAATGAAGACAAAGCCACAGAGATAGAGAGACATCATGAAAGCAAATAACACACAGATGGACACATGCACACTAGGGATGTGTAAAATGACATATTTCACAATGAGCAGACTCAACTAGCCGGTGGCTTTTCCTGAATGACTAGTCAACTAGTTAGTTATTTGCAGTTACAGATCATTCATAGACACTTTGGAAGTCATATTTCTTATTGTCTTGTTTCAAATCTAATTATGCCAAAGCTAAGTAAACACATCCTAAATGCACACAACTCAAACTCAATAGTTCTAAGGCTCTGAATCAAAAACAAAAGCATAAAAGCCCAGGGAGAGAGGCGGGCCGACAGAAAGTGTTGCTGCCAGGTCAGGGACTGGTGTATACTAACACAATAATAGGACGACTCTCAAAGGAGGGGAGTATGGAGCTCGACCAAAAGGGTCCAGCACAATGCGGGCAGCGCCTCCAACAACATTTCGCCACGCAAGCCAGCCATTACCACTGGAGAAACCATTAGCTCCCATTAAGAGAGGCCGGCTGGAGCCAGCATTCAGTATATCGCTGCCTAACAGTGACATGCAGGGGTGGCTGTAATTAGCCAGGCACACTGAGCCCCGCTCCAGCAGGGAGTGTGTATGAGGCCGCTCCATTAGTCCAGTCCTGTATCTGTGTGCCTGACAGTTGCTGGCCAAGACCTTAATGCATGTGTTGGAGGAACAGTAGCTGTAGCTGAGGTTTACGGGAATGAATGCGTATACAGAGCCTGCCAAAAATGTGTCAAAGTGAGCTTTGAAATAACAGTCGCCCATGTCCTGCTGTACTATTGATTGTGGGTTTGTTTGTTTTGTTCCTCAATTCTCTGTGTAAAACAAAATGTGTTGCAACACTGCAGGATTTTAAAAAGTATAAATAAATAAAATAATAATACATCACACACAAATATATAGAGAGAGGAAAAAAAGCCTTTTCTAAGTTTGCTGAGAGGTTTTCTTGGAAAACAAGACAGAATAAAAATAATCAAGTCATTTTGATACTATATTAGGCATGTTGCCAAATGTTTTCCCCAAAAAGTGGATGAATAAATAAATATATAAATAAAAATAAGCATTATTAAGTAAATGTGTCTTATTTTAAGCATGACATTTTAACAAACAGACAAAAAAAAACAAAAGGCTTTTTGTTACTAAAGTAAACTAGTCTTATTTTGGTGATATTTAAACATGTTTTCCTGAAAAAAAAAAGACAAAAATAATCATTTGAATAAATTTCTCGTGGAAAAAAAAACACACCCAGCAGAGACACAATCCTTTTATCCTTTTAAAAGCATGTTTATAAATGTATTTTGGAAAACAGACATTAATTTTTTTTTTTATTTGCTTCTCAAGTAAACTAATCATTTTCTTGCAAAACAAGACAAAACAAAAATAGTGATTCTGTTTCTCAAATGAACATATGCAAAAATGTTCTTGCTTTAAGGATGTTTAAATATTTTTTGATTATGCAGTAAAACATAACTTAATGTTTTTTTGTACAGACGGTTTAGAGGTCAGATTTCTTATTCTGTCTAATTTCATTTCATGTTTGTTATATTTCAATAGAGTGCCCATCAGAGACAGAAATAGCATTTGTGCCGACTGAATCAGAGTCAGTAACTGCAAGGACGGTGTCTCTAAGTTAGATTTAGAGTTGCTGTCTGTCCTCCTTGGTGCTTTGCACTCTCGAGGGGGTTAAAGTGAAAGACACTCTCCCACGAGTCATGAAGAAACATACTTTATATGTCCTCTGGGACCCGAGGCATTCATCCAGCCCTGCCGCCCAGAGAGCCATCATTTACAAGAGGTGACTTCCCTCTGAGTCTGTCTGCCTCACTCTGCCGCAGGAAACACCACAATGTCACACACCCCAGACAACACACAAGACTTGCTTTCAGAAAGTTTATAAAAACAAAAGCAAAATCATCATCTTGTGTCTTCGTAAAAAAAATAAAAATAAAAAAATAAATTATATATATATATATATATATATATATATATATATATGGCCGGGACTCGATTAAAAAAATTTATATAATTAATTAGAGGCTTTTTAAATAA
>JAUMHQ010000089.1:9466554-9485819 GCA_032361165.1 Enteromius paludinosus | reverse complement strand
GGAATGAGATGGCTAACTGTAGTAGCGTATAGTCCACTGTCTATAATAGCCTAATTTAGATATCACTTTTTTTTTTACCGACTACCGACAACGGTCATCGGTTAACATCCCTACTCTGGAACCCCGGTTTGGGAAACCTAGGTGTAATGCAATGTTCAGTTCACATCTTGAGGTGGGTAACAAAGAAGGGAAAGTATTTTCATATGAGTGAGGTAATCTAAAAGTAATCGAAAGGTCAATTTTCAAAGATCAACTTGTTCTACTATATAATTTTTACTGCTATTTGATCTCTACAGCGTCAAGAAGAAATGAGAGCATTATTTAAAAGAAATCTCTCTCAGAGTGGCTGGCCTCTCCTGCACCTGTGTGCTCCGTGGAGACTGTAACAGACATAAAGAGCTCTAGAGAGGGTCATGTGAAGAATCTCTTTGTCACCAGAACCCCGCTGGCTGATGGGAAGAGCTGCTCTCTCCTGCATTAACCTGAGAAAGGTCGGCCAGACACCTCTGTGATTACTGCAAAGGGCCTTGAGTGGACAGAGGCAGGTATTCATGAAAGGTTTTGTACTTTTGCACACTTGAATGAGCAAGCATGTAAAGTGGCGTGGGTCTGTGTACGTGATTCGAGAAAGGTCGCCAAAAAGAAGGACATCGTTGGAGGGAAATTTAATTATGGGCTGAAATGAACTCATATTGTTTTCCTTACAAGACAACCAAGACAAGGTTGTCTTGTGAGGAAAATTTAAAAAGGAAAGGGTTAGAAAGAGGACCAATAGCAGCTTATTATCATAAAGGGACGGGAAAGGTAGCAGTTGTGCCATTGGTGTGTGGCGGCGTGTCTGACTGTGTGCTACACAAACAGGAAGCTGAATGTAACAGTCAATAATCATTATCTGGCACAGCGAGCGCATGTATTTAAGTACGGCAGTGCATTCAAACGTTGTTTTCAAAGGTAAAATATAATCATACCCAATCAGCTGCGATTGTTTCTTTAAGATGCCTTTATGATTTACTTTCAAAGCACAGAATGTGTCCTGAAGCATACTGGGGCCATCAAATATCAAGGCGCACGGTAGACATTCTGTACAGACGTGGTAAATACAGGGTAATATATACTCTGTTTAATTAAAATTAGTGTGATAATGATCACTCACTTCATCAGCAGCCTTGATTTCATCATTTCTCCCTTTTATTTTCCCCATAGGGATAAAAAAAAGAAAAAAACAAAAGGAATAAAAAGAGCTATGAACTATGAACCAAAACTGAAAATCAGAGAAAAAGCCAAAGGCTGTGAGCTACGTAGCCCATGAGGCTTTGTAAATGACATGTCCACGGATCAGATCTACTACAGCTCTACAAGCAAAACGTTTTTTACTAAATAGACGTATTTAAGAGAGATTCAAATTTTGTTATTGCAGAAATTCGTTTTCTATAGAGAAAGTAAATGGGGTTTTTATGCTGTGCTGTGATTTTTTCTGCTCCAATCATCAGTTCAGCTCATGAATATTAATTAGACAACATCAGTTAAGTACACATATAATGAGCACACAGAATACGATTAATCGATCAAGGGCCTATGAAAATCTTGGGTTTAAAAACAGACATTTTTACGCAGCCGCTTACATTTTTATTCGGTGCACTCTGGTCAAGCAAATGAAGCTCTTAAAATTCAATTATTACGGTCCAAAAATTGGACAGAGGGTCCTCAGAAATTTCTGAAAGTGGTAGAACGTTTGGTAAGTCCCTGATTGTTGCACTCAATACTCCACTCGAGTGTTGAAGGGGTTAAACATAACAATGCATTATTCAGGCCAGTCAAATGCATGAATACATGAATAAGTTGTAAAAAGCGTCTCCCATCTGGTATTAGAAGCGAGAGCGTGGAAAATGTGCCTTTTTAATGTGCCCGTCCTGCTGTAATCTGCCTTATCTCACTTCAACACTACATCCTCCCCCTTCGGAAGTGAGCAGGACAGCAGAGAGAGCGAGATAGAGAGAGACAGAGGAGGAGAGCGAGAGAAACAGATTTGTATAAGAAGTATCCTCATTCTCCAGGGGATAAGCAGCAGAATGAAGTTCTGGTGATGGCATTGATCATATTCTCGTCGACATCTGGGTGTTTTTGAGTGAGCCTATATAGAGTAGCTGTGTGGAAGTGTTGGTATAAAACAAGGTGCATGTGATATACTGTACCAGATTTGAGCCTGATGGAACCCAATAAGGGCGTACGAAAGTATGAAACCACAATTTTTGTTACTTAAAATGGTTTTGGCTCAAAGCATCTGATTGCAGATTCACTTAGACCCCTATTACTATTTACCAGAAGCAAGCTGGATAATATTAGCAACTTTTTTCAGATGAGAAGATCACTCTAGTTTTCAGCTGAACGAGGTTTTTAGAAGGAAGAAAAAACTCTCTATGATGGATGCTGCTACATCACAGAGTATCTATCAGCTTCCAGAATTCATTTAGAGAACTCTATTATTGAAGTAGACTGTCGATCTTGCTATAATTGTTTGCCGGTGGACAGGCCCAGACTGTGTAGTAGACGTAACCCAAGCTAAATTTAGTCTGAAAGCGAAGAACCGCAGGGTTTTTTTTTCTGCAGATGGAGTAAGGAAGCCGAGAAGCCGTTGATGAGTGTGAATTGAGTCTCCTGTCACGGAGACAGGTGAATGTGTTGTGGCGAGCATCTCCACGCACGAGCATGGGAGCCGACGTAGGGGTGGAACAGGGTGAGCGAAAAACTCATTTGCACGAGGAAGGGGCTGGCTATGTGCCACTGGCGGCGGCTGCCGGGCTCAGTGGCCGTGGAGGTGTCACCAGGACCCGAGCTGTGCCTGAATAACGAGCCATCACGGGGAACAATCAGCCAAACAGGATGTTGGTTTTCACACCACGTCTCTAAAAAGGGAGGCAAGCGTGCCTTTAAGCTCACCTAAACCATTAACAAATCCTTAAAGTTGATCAGTTAAACAATATTTATTTAATACCAATACAGACAAACCTATAAACAGGACAATTGCAGATTGACAGGGTATTAAAGGGCTAGTTCACCCAAAAATTCTGTCATTAATTACTCACCCTCATGTCGTTTCAAATCCACAAGACCTTCATTCATTTTCGGAACACAAATTAAGATATTTTTGATGATATCAGAGAGCCATCTGACCTACGTAAGCGTACACTTTCCACTCGGTGCAAACAGCCGCAGATTACGCACACGCACATGCTTTTACCTGGATGTAAACCAGACTGATTACATTTATTTGTGTTTTAACAACGTTTCTGGATCTTCAATCATTTTAGTTGTATTGCTGTCTATAGAGGGTCAGATAAGCTAATGATGTGGGCTCCAGAAAACCTTAACACTTATATGCCACACCTTTTAGCATTGAGCTTTAATAAATAATCATTTCAGAATAAATTATTAAATATATCTGAAATATATATGAAAGCTTTGCTGAAAGGTGACACTATACGCACACACCCACACACATATATACATCTAAGCATCATTAATCAATCATTTCTCTGAACACATTCTGTCCTTTTCTTCTGAGATGGATGACTACTATGATGCGTTCAAACAGTATATCCCTGTGCTACTTAGCCTAGGGGTAAACTCAGAGAGTTGCTTTAATATTGACTAAGATGTGTTTGCTGAAAGATCATAAATCAACATTCTCTCGTGGCTGCTGCTGCAACTGTTACGTGCTTGGATGAACGTCAGCTTTGACATTATTAAAGGACAGTAAAACATGCATGCAGCGCGCCATGACGTGAGAATCGGTTAACGGAGAGCGTGAGAAGCAACCGAGGGAGAAAAACGGCCCATATGTGTCCAACACCTGGAGTTATAGCAGGTAAAGGATCTGGGAGAAATGAGCCATACTTCCCAAGTGAAGGAACACAGTTTCAGCCGTCAATAACGGGACAAACATATTGATTCCTCCATTAAGCAGCTTCCCATGATACCCTGAGGTTAAGGCTTTTCCTCCCCCGCTCTTCTGTACAGCAGAATAACCTCATTTAGACAACAGAAGCCGACAGTTTCAGCCTCTGCGGCTAGTTTAAGTTTTAGGCCTGGTTTAGGGAGTGAATATTTGATGCACAGATTTTACCTCCTCCGTGCTGCGGGTACTCAAAAGCGGTTTTCATCAGCCGAGTCAGGCTGGAGGTGAAGAGACGTTAATGTGTAAAAAAAAAAAGACAGAGTGAGAAAAGAGAGCGCTCCTGGCAATCACAGTAATTCCAGACGTGCTCTGCACACATATGATCAATCCTTTCATTGATCAATCGCTCTGGCCCAACGCTCCGCTGCGCTGCTGCCAATCCAGACGAGTTCCAGCATACGGCCCGCCTGAAATGAGCTCCACACACACACTCCACTTCTTTCCTCCGTTCGCTGACTCTCTGAATGAATGACTGACTGACTCACTCACACAAACAGCTGGAGACTCTGTTTACCCACCGGAGTTCAATATTATCAAAGCACCCACGCTTCCCTGCTCATCTTTAGAAACAGGGCACCTCTTTGTATTTCTTTTTCTCTATCACCTCTTATCCTGTGCCTGGGGTGCAAAATAACCCTTTTCCACCCCTGCCAATGCAGTGTGAACTGAAAATACCCAACCAGCTATAAGCAGTACTTTTGATTCAGTATCCAAATAATTATTAATCGGCACAGCCATTTTCAGCATTGATACTGATTATAACAAATGTTTCTTCAGCAGCAAATCACCATTTTATGATATAAAAAATGGTTTAAGTTAGTTACTACACTTGCAGTAGCGTGTCAGAAGGAAATATCAGTTTAAGTTTCCAAACATTCATTTTGCCATTAATTGTAATATTCATGTGAGATTTCTGTTTTCAAAAGAAGTCTGACAACAGCCAGTTCTGATCTCTTCATCATCATCATCCAGTCTGTCTGAAATGACATGAAGAAACAGAACAAACTGAGAACTGAGAATCCAGAAAAAACAGTGAAAATGTCTCTAAGATGCTTCAGGAATTATGGTAATGGAAATGTAAACTGATCTTTCCTACTGACACACTACCGCAAAAGATAGAAACAAGTGACTTAAACATATTTTCTGCGGGTGAAACTACTAGTGTTCTAATAATTTTGGCTACCACTGTATGTGATTTAAATTTTTTTAAATATTTATAACAAAAAAAAAAGGCCAGGGGTTAATTTTGGACACCACCAGAGTAGAACCTGGCAAAATACGACTGCTAACCTGACTCTCATCTCCCATCTCAACCTCTCTGCCCCAGGAGAGACACTGAACCGTCTGCTATCTATGGCCCCTGATCCCATTTTGAGCGAGAGAGAGAGATATGACCCCTGATAGCCACACTGTCAATTTCATTAGCGCAATAGCAGGGAGGCTACTGCCCATTAAAGCCCTGCCGTGGAGCCAGTGCCGATTAGCATGGAGCAAACTTCAACTGCATTTACACACCGGGACAGTGTGATCTTTAATGTGCTTCTCAATGGAGGCTGGAGTTCACTGGTAGACCGGAGCTCTCATTCCTCAGGACTGATCATTTCCTGCTAGACAGCATGTGAGGTGGCTAATTAGAGCTCTTTGAAGGCTTTGTATGGCATGTTCCACCGAATCACGTAATTACAGCTCACGCTGGCCAGGCCCGCTGCCACACAGCCCGCTTAATGACGAGCCACATTTCACATATTAGTTATCATTCATAGAATGAAACTGATTGGAATACACATGATGAACGGTGTAGAAAACACTAAATTCCATCTATCTATTTCATCTAACTAGCATCTATCCATGTGAGGATTTATGAATATGGAAACTTGTCATAAAAAAGGATAATTACTGTTTTTGGCACATATCTGAGATGCTTGAATTTAGGGGAAAAAAATGGTACAGTATGAGCAAGTGGAAGGGTGTTAATAATATGTATCTCATTTGACCCTGTCAAAAAGTAAAATTCAACTTTTAAGAATGTTCCAAATTAAAATTTAAAGAAAAAAATATTAAAATTTTTTTTTAGATTGAATACATATATAAATATATATATAAATATGGTAACACTTTATTATTAGTTGATTATTAACATGAATGTTAGTAGAATATTAGTCTTGTTATGAATTGTTTTTTAATTAACATATTCATTTTTGCTTTAGCATATTCACTTCCAAAAAGAATGTGCTAAATTATATTTGATTCAATTATTAACTTTGCAAACCACACGTTGTCTTTATAATATCATGCTTACAATTATTCTTCCAGAGTATATAATGTTTATGTTTAAAAAAAAATTTTATAGCTGTCTTAACATTTGACAAAGGCTGTCCTCACCTTATTTTGAGGTCATTGTCACAATAGAAAAACTGAAGAAACTGTTTAAATTCACTGTCTGGGCCGCCAATATTTTTGAAGAAACATTTTTGTGTTTCACAGTACATAAGAGAGTTTGGGATGACATAAGTATGTTTTTTTGTGTGGGAATTTTCCCATCAATTTAAGAATAACAGTCAGTCTGTCCTCACAAGTTTTTGCATGTGACTAGACTTACCACATGGACCTTTGCGCATCACCTTGATGCGTCTCTGTGTATTGCACTGGGCCTTCTCCAGCTCACACTCATTGGAATAGGTAGAGGAGTCAGATCCACACACCGGCGCCACCACAGACGGGCAGACAATCTTCTTACAAACACACTCTCCTTTAGAGGGGTCAGTCGTGTCTCTCTCACACACCGCTCCAAATCCACACAGTTTTCCTCTGCAACCTACGAAGAGACACAGACATAAGAATCAATTTTAGAAAGCCACAATCATTTGACAAGTGCAGCGTTCTAGAAGACTACAGTCATATGAGGGTAGAACAAAAGACCATTGTAAAAAAGCTCATGCAAACCTGCACTCATTTTAAAAACTCTTTTAGTTAACACATGACCTTTAGAGCTCCTGTCTGAAGAGACGTTCAACATTATTATCGCTACTTTCTTTTTCAGAATCAACGAAAGCACTGTCTGAAAACAAGCACTCTGCTAGGATGACCTGGTTTTAGATAGTTCATTCTAAAACGAAAATTGACATCATTTAACATTCTATACCTGCATAGCATTCTGTTGTGGAACACATAATGTAAGCTTTCATGCTTCAAAAAGCACACAAAAGCATCACGAATGTCGTCCATACCACAATTTATAAACTAATGATTCTTTTGAGACAAATATTTTCATTAAATCATTTCCTTTTTTATAAACGATTCAATCCCAAATAAGACTGATCATGATCTTGAGTTCAGACATTTCTGTCTGTTTCTCACACTGTTAGATTATTTCAAACAACAATATATCTTATATAGAGCATGAGCTGTATGGACCACATTTATAATGCATTTGCTGTGCTTATATGTTCATTCTAAATCATTAGTCCCAGCTCAGAGACCATTTTCATATTTTCTGGGGTTCTCAGAAGAACTGGAAGTTGTCATAATTGGCTAAACCTCTAGTGGTGAAAGTAAAATAATGACAAATACACAAAAGCTTTTTTTTTTTTTTACTATGAAAAATACATTCGTAGTGTATATTCCCTCAGTCGTAGTGTGAGACAAACTCATGCAGTCAGTTTCCGTAATGTATGGCATATATATATACATATAACCTGCATAATAGTGTAATACGAAAATACGTAGTTCCCAGTATGATTAAGAATTTTCATTTTTGGGATCTAAGGAGATGTACAGCATTACAGTTATTTTCTTATTCTAAATCAAAGCAAGCAGAAGTCTATGCTGAGAAGACCTGGTCTTTGATGACTAATCTTTAAAACACACACACACACACACACACACACACACACACACTCTCGCTCTTTCACTTTTTCTTATCACGGACTAGCAGAACAGGTCCAGACAGGGTGGCATGACCACTCGAAATGCTCCAGGATCTGTCTAGCTGTTCCTGATCACTGACTTCACTTCATACAAGAACACACAAACACATAAAACACACACACTTACACACAACTTTCTCTCGTTTCTGATACTGACAGGTGAGCATCTGTGTTAACTCCTCTGAGACGGTTTCATTCTATTGCTTTCCTGTCTCACAACTGCCATCAAAACACAAACTTCCACAATTCCCCTAGGCAGGGTCCACGATGGAGCTGCCACAAACTGACTGACAGCTATCAGGTAAACTAAATGGGATTTTTCTTTTTTCTTTTTTTTTTTTGCAGTGACCATCTACCTACACAGAATCACACATGTGGAACGTGAGCGTGCACACATGAGCTTGAGGCGTGAGGACAGTTGCATTCCAACTCTGCTGTCAGTCCGACATGCACACCTGCCCACTGTAGTCTCCTTACACTGTGCTTGTCACCTCTGTGCCTGTTTGAGATTCATCGCAGCACTGTGGCAGCCCGGCCCGTTGTTGATTCTGAGTAAATCAGGTCAAAACCAACAACTTGAGGACACGGTCATAGAGACTCCGTGAAAGCCTGCGGATCTCAGTGGGATTGGGCTGCAAAGGACGGCACTTCCTGGAGGCGCGCTCTTACAGTCGCGTATCTAGAGACTAATTAAAGAGGTTGGTGTTATTCTTATTATCTTATGCTGTATAAATTAACATTCGAAGAAAACAAGAAACAAACTGAAAAGCAGAAAATAAGTCAATTTGCTTTCTCAATCATTATGTAATTTTGCTCCTCATGTAATAACGTTATAATCAAATCATCATAATTATTGTAAACCACTTAACCTTTTACAATTTGCACAAAACTCTACAGACAAAAATAGACAGCCAGAGAATTTAACAGCTTGCTTTAAAGATACTTACAGTATGAGTATGTACAGAATATAAAATGTATATATATATATATATATATTCACTTTTTATCAATTTAACAAAAAAATATATTTTTTAAATAAACACTTTAACTTTTTATTTTTTAAAGAATCCTGAAAAATAAAATAAGTAGCTCAACTGTTTTTAACACTCATAATAAATCAGAATATTACAATGATTTCATGAAGAATCATGTGACACTGATGACAGCATTGCATCGCAATTTAAAAGTATATTAAAATAGAAAAATATAATTTTAAACTGCAATAACAAAATATATTTGAAAACCATTATGGTAGTGTTATATTAAAATACATACCGTACACCAATATTACACCTCCAAAATCATTTTGCAAAACGTTTACAATCTTTCTGATTATTATGTGAGCCCACGTAATAGTATTTCCATCAAATTCACTATTTCACTGAACTTTAATTAAAGCAATTCGAAACTTTAGATGCAAACGCGTTAAATTGTGTAGATATTAACTGCCACAAATAAGATGTGAGTGTTGACTCACAGTGACTCACATTTTCCCACAATCCCTGTATCAATGGATGTGGACTGCATGCTTCGCACAGAGAAATCAAGCGTTTACACCTAGTGGCTGTTGAGCATTATCAAATATAAATGTAATAATAGAGTAGACCACCTGGATCTAGGGTCAGCGCCTGAACGGTGTGTGACTCTGAGCCCTAGAGAAACAGACTAAACTGCAGCACACAACCCTACTAAATAAAGGCTGTGAGCGTGACAGGTGCTGAGTGTTGAAGCGATGCATATTCATGTGTTAATAATGCATATGCATGCGAAACATCTATTTCTTAACGCTTTTTGGAAGTGGGGAGGCACTCTGAAGAAGTCCATTCCATCTAATGAGAGTAAAGGTTTTCCAATGGTATGCGATTCTCAAGTAAGATGGACCACACAGATTTTCATCCATAGGTGTAGTTTTTCAATGATTTCATCATTTCACATTCCGCATGACTTCACATCAAGTGTTCGATTCGTGCTAAAACACCTGCGCCTTTGTTGAAAAATCATATTAAGCGCTCTTTTATTTGGAGCACTCCGAAAAAGCAGCCAGAAATCTATGCAGATGCTTTTGTCTTTTGTCCAAAACAAAAATAACAATAGAAAAGTCTTTTTGTATCTTTTTTGAATCAGTATGCAGCAATATACTGAAAATACGTTTATGCTCATTTATGCACATTTTTAGGTTTGGTCACACACACACACACACACTGCTGTTCAAAATAAATCTCTCTATATCTTTACTATCATTTCTTATCAAATGTAACACTCTTGCTCAAGAAAAGAAGAAAATTCAGAAATTCTTTCAGAAATAAATGAAAATACTGACCCCAAACGGTAATGTAATGATCAATGCAACGATACAAAAACAAAAATAAATTATACATTTATAGCCAAAATGCTGATTTTGCGAGTTTACACTTTCTTATAATACGAATGAAGAGAAGCATGTTTGGCGTGCTGTCTAGGGGGTGAGCCGGGAGATCAAGCTTGGCGTCCGGCTCGAACCCTGCATGCCCCCCAGCGTAGGAAGGTGTGGAACGAATTCAGAAAACGTGTAACGAGATACGGAAAGGAAGGAAACAGGCTTATTTAAGGTGGAGGTGTTTAGATTTGATTGGATGGGATGAAATAGGCTGATTGAGGAAATGCAGAGCCAGCCGTGGCTACTTATTTGTGTGTGCTCCTCCCGAAAATTACACACAAATATATACAGTGTATATATATATATATATTAGTGCTGTCGCATCCAAAGTTGTGTACTGTACATGTAATGTATGCATACTGTATATACACACATATACAATACATGATTCATATAAAAAAATATTTAGGAAAAATATGTTGCTCATATTTTAAGTATATTTATTTGTAATATACATTATATTAATATACATATAAACAAGTAAATACATAAAAATATTTTTCTAAATGTATGCTGTAAGTGTTTGTATTTATGCATACATATGCATAATAAATATATACTGCACACACACATATTATATATATATTTTTTATTTTGCATCCAATTAATTGCTATTAATCATTTGACAGCACTAATATTTCTAAAATTAAGACGCATACAACATTACACTTCAAAAATCCTTTGGAATCCGTTGTAACGAATTCACTTGTAACATTGATTGATTCTAGATTTTACTTTTTTTGATTATTATTATTATTTAGACAAACCAGTATAGAATGTTCCCATGACCATTATTTGATTATTGAAGCATCTCTAGGTTCTGATTGGCTGAAATTGTAGCAATTATGCATTCTGTGTGAAGTGAACACGTAGTCCTCCAGCACCCATTGCTCATTATATATGCATTAGGTACTCATGTCTTTCGCAATCTGCGTTATGTAGAAGTGCGAGTAGAATCTTCCTGTGGCTGCACATTTCTGCTATGATGTCAGCCTAGGCGTTGCGAGTTTCACGCTCATTTTCCAGCCATGTGGTGCCACAGCCATGAGCGCTGGAACATGTTACCATGACAACAGCCCCAGAATCAATGGGGAAAAGACGTTGTTGGTTTTTCAATGGGCCCCATTCGCACATATAGATGTGCATTAAGTTGTAAGAATGGCAGCTCCAGGCTTCAGATACAGTATTTTTGCGCTATTTTTTAATGAATTAAATTATATTGGAAACTGTATAGTGAATCTACATAAATAAAGCCTGTAGTTCAATAAAATACAGTAATAAATGTTTCTTATTCATTGCATAAAATGTCAGTTTTTGTGTTTTGTTAAACAGCTTAGGTTTGAGATGAAGAGACCCATTATTGGTTGTTTTTTTGGCACTGCAATCATTTCACTTAACAATATTTCTGATAATGCAAAATGATGGTTCAGGGGAGGTACACAAGATAAAAAGTGATACTAAAAATAAATTAAAACACATTATTGGGTCGCTAAATAAAAGGCTGAGGAATAATGGCCTGTTTGTGTCAGTGAGGATGCGTTCATCTCCTGGGAGACATCCATTTTCTGAGATATTATTCTAAAAATCTCATTTATAACAAGACCACTAGGGGTACGTGTGAAACACCTCTGCTCTGTGCATGAGTAATGGAGAAAGACTCAGGAGACTTTGACCATTGACTCACGGTGAGGCAAACACAGCATCAGTTTTGCTCTACAATAACAAAAACAGTCTGAGGGAGCGAGCGTTTGGAGTCTAGTAGAATGAGAAGACTTCAGTACGTAAATCCCAGAGGCTTCCTATACAGATTTCTCAGTGTTTACTGTCTGATAAAGTTATCGACTACTCTGCACTGCAGTTATAACAGTAGCTATTTGGCTGAAGTTTCAGAAGATATACACTGTGTGAGAGTATGTGTGCAAGTTCGGAACTAAGGACTTCAGTTTTCTGCAATCTAAACTCCTCAGACTGTTTCCCGGTTGGAAACTGGTCAAACTACAGCCAGTCAAAAGCCTAATTATTTCCCTAACCTAGTCAAGCTCTCTTGCCTGCGCCATGCTGGTTTCAGCTGTAACTGTTCTCCTAACCAACCTGAAGCTGGTTAAATCAAGTCTAATCTGGTCTCAAAGTCTGCTCAAAGATGGTTCAACCTGGTCTCCCATTTTGATCCTGCCTGAAAATGGTTTGAGCATGTTCAGTTGGTCTCCCATTCTGGTGAAGACCCTTATTTACAGTATATCTGGTTTCATAAATTGGTTTAAGCAAATAACTATTTTCTCAGCTTGCATTAAGTATAGTAAAATTGACATCAGAACTGGTTTGTTTAAGCCTAGCTGGTTTCCCAGCATGCCCAACGCTGTCTTACCTGATCTCCCTTTCTGGTAAAGATCTCCTAGCATCCACAAAGCTGGTTTAATAACTGGTTTCCCAGCCTGCTCAATAATGGTTTATGCTGGTCTCATTGGTCCAATTCTGATTCTGACCTGATCCTTTGGAATTGCTTAAGCTGGTCTCAGGCGGTTTACCCCTCCCTGGTCAAGCCTAAACAAAGCTTATTTAATCTGGTATATCCGGTCTCTTAAATTGGTTTAAGCCAATAACTGTTAAGCCCGCATAAAGCTGGTAAACTATGGTATAACAGACCTCCCAACATGCCAAAACTGGTTTAAGCAAGTCTCCCAGCGTGCCTAAAGCGGTTTAAACTTGTCTAAGTTGATCTCCCATTCAGGTCAATAACTTCTAGCTTAATAAGCAGGTATAACTCCAAAGATGGCTTAAAATGGTCTATTTGGTCCCCCAGCTTGGTCAAGCTGGTTCAAAAAGGTGTAACTGGTCTACGAACATGCCTGAGACTGGCTTAAAATTTATTTAACTGGTCTGCCAGCCTGGCTATTTTGTGTTCAGCTGGCTTTGCTGGTCTTTGCAGATTGTCCAGCTAAGAAGACTCCAGAACTCCTCTAAAACCAGCAAACGTGGGATCAACCAACCAACCAATCTTCCTAGACTGGTTTAAGATGCTTTTTTCTTAGCTGGGGTTCCCTCTCACTGTTTATTTTGTTCAATTTCACCCTCTTCCTCCATGTCTTTCCATTTCATTACGTTTTATTAAAGACTAAAATGAAGGGTCGGGGGGAAAGAAAAACAAATATAAAAGCTGGTGCTATTTTGTGTCTTTGTAGCTAAAGATAGTACACTGGGCAAGGGCAGGTCACACCAAAGACACCCTTTATTTTCTCAATTTCCACATATAAAAGCCCAATCAATTCCTCTCTCTCTCTGTGCTCATCCCCGCCAGCTCGAGGCCTTGACCCCAGCTTAAACCTCACTGAACTTATTTACCAGTGCCGACTCTTGGTTAAAACTCTCCCACACATCCAGACAAAAGGCAAGGGACAGAGAAAAGAGTCAGAATGAAGAAGTGCTATACATGAAAAGAAGATACACAGAAATGTGATTTTGTTTTTCGTCAAGCATGTTTATGGCAACCACTTTTAGGAAGAAGAGCCCACTAGGCTACCAAAGGGCACTGTAGCCCTGAACAGCTAAATCTATGATGACAGGGTGGTCAAGGATATAGACGGTAGGCCCTTTTTATAAAGAAAATATGCTCCAAAGGTTCCCAAGTAAACGAATAGCAAGTAAACTAGATATTTCCAAACCAGAATCACACACGCCTGTCCCTAAACAACACAAGATAAACTGGTTAGACAGCAAGCGGGCAGTTTTTAATCTGAATCGATAGTAGCGCGTAGTTAAAAGCCTGGGCAAAAACTAGCACTTCTCAAGCCAAAATATTAAAGATGGAGACCTGAGAGCAGGACCAACTCTGTCACAATTTCATCTCTGGCACAAAAGAAAGCAGACAAGCATTGAAATGATTACAACTTCCTGAAATATACATGAATAAGTCACTGGTGCCTGGCAGTGATGCTACGCAAGATTCTATTATTTAAAGCCGTCCGGAGCGAGTGTGTTGAGGAGTGTGTCTCCCTCTGAATACTCTTTCATGCACATCCTCCTTTGCACCGTGTGTACCCATATTCCCTCCGCTCACTCTGATCTGCCCTGCAGTCCATCCACATCATGTGCTTTTGTTCAACCGATTCACTTAATTTATCCTTTTTTCCTCCTCACTCAGCTTTTTCTTCCACCTCTCTCTCTCTCATCAGCCTTTTTTCCCTGAAAAGACGAGCGTGAAGTAATATTGAAATGGGTTTAAATGAAGAGTGAAAATACATGTTTCCAGAAATCCATTGAGATATTGCACTTGGTGAAGGGGCGGCATAAAAAATGTTCAATAATGGAGAAGGATGGGGGTCTGTGGCATCTCTTCTGGAGTAATTCCAGGCCATAGCCAGATGGCTTCATGCTACACCCCCAGGAACACCAAAAGACCTCCAGTATCTATACACAAATCTGCTAAATTACAGTACACTAGGGGGCGAATTCACTAAACATGGCATTGCAACGCACAAAAACTGTTTTTATATGACTAACCACCAGCAATCCAGTTTAACTAGGTGTTAATGCATTGAAATAGCACTGTGCAATTAACATTGCACTATTACCACCTGCAGAAAACAGAATTTCATTTAAATGCTTATGTACATTTTAAATTAATCTAGGTTGTAGTAATTGATGAAATTAAGGATGCACCAATATCAAGTCTGTCTAAAAATGACAAGCCTCTTTTAGCATATGTGACCCTGCACCACAAATAAATTATATAAAAAAGAAATCAATGAGATTTCCATTGATATACGGCTTGTTAGGATATGACAAAATCTGGCCGAGAATAAAAAAAAAGTGCAATGTTGTTAAATGCATGTTACTAAACAAAAATCATATATTTACAGCAGGACATTTACAAAATATCTTTATGGAACATGATATTTACTTTTCATCCTAAAGATATTTGGCATAAAAAAAAAAAGCTTTTGTGGTCCAGGGTCACATATTTTAACGTTAAAAATTGTAAATCTGGAAAAATATTATCCTATGATGTACAAAATAATATAATAAATAGGCATAAATCAGATTAGTTATCCTTACTGAAAATAATTATATTATACTCAATATACAGAATATCCATTCATACCTTTAAAATAAAACTATTAAATATCCTAAAAATGTAAATAAAACCACTAACATTAACTGATAACTAACATAGTGCCAATTTGTCTGCATTTTAGAAAGCAGATTTAGGTGTTTGGATCATAGCATTGTATAGTCCCAGTAAAGTATGCTAGATCATGATAAGACTGCTTCCTCCCCAACTTAGCACTCAAACTGATCTGAAAGATGGGAAACTGCCTAAATTCCTTTATTTAATCTGGCGCTTTAACAAAGCAGACTGTGTGTGTGCAAATTAATCAATTAATTTTGAGTAAATTCCTCTTCCATGTTTTGCAATACATTTAGCCATTTCAAATAGGATTTTTTAACAGACTCTGCCAATCGTCATCAACTTCAAATCCTGCCATTGTATAATTTTCTCCTTGGAAGATTTTTTCTTTTTTTTTTCTCAGTTTGATTGAGATGCTTCCAATTTTAGCCACTGATTGAGGAAAACTGGCCATTTAGGATGTTGGATTGCCTTCGATTAGGATTTCACTTTGGGTTTTTAGGTTATTACTAAATAAATCCGAGCCAATCTATCCACAATTTATCCCTGAAAACCTCACTTGTCATCAGCATAATTTAGATAAACAGAGCTCGGACATAACCACACCCTTATGTCACGGTGGAGGTCAGCAGCTGGAGGGGGGGTGGGGTGTCTAACAGCAGGGCTGGCGAGTGCCCATCTATGCCAGCTGGCCGGCCAGACAAAGAGCTGCTAGCCCCCCCGAAATCCCACCCTTCTCCATCTAGCATAACACCCTGATCAATAACCCCGCTGCCGATCAATGCCTCCACAAATCACTTCATTTTCTCTTTTTCTTTCTCTAGCACTTACAGCTAGCCGTGGCAGGAGAGAAAGACAGAAAGAAAACGAACAGGCTGCCTAGGTAAAATGTGACCTGCCCTCCAAACCAAGAACAAGTGCAAAATAAAACCCATTAAAAGCCACCCAGTATTTCACAATAAGAGAGCTCGTTTTAGCTGCTGTCATTGTTTTTCCTTTTTTATTCCCTCTTCCTTTCTTACTTAATAACTCTAAAAGGTAAGTGCAGAATACGATCGGGCTATTTTCCAGAAATCAAAGCGAACTGCAATGTGCATCCATCAAACTCAACCTGTCTTCTGTTCTATAAAAATAAAATCCAATACATAGTAACTCTCCACATTTAAGAAAAAGGCAAATATACATTAAAAGCACAGAATAAATCCAACGGTCAAGAGTTGTGCCTTATAAAAACAAGAATTAAATTAATTATTATCAAAGCCCCTGCTAGCTTTTAAGCTCTTTACATTTTATTACTGCCCCTTGAGTTTGTTATTATGTTGTTCTGTGGCTTATGTAACCCTCAAAAGTATGTTTTTGCCAAATGGAGAGCAGGGGAAATTATTCAGTATTTCCTTTTTCAGTTTCAAATGACATATCATTATAGACGAGAACTCTGTGCTCTTTACAAAAGACAACGAGCCAATGAAAACCACACAAAAAAAAGCACATTAGCAACTGTCACATATACCTTGCTGCTACCCTGCAAAGCATCTTCGGCATGTGCTGATTGAATTGCATTCCTCTCAAATTTGCTAAATTCTTCCCCTCCAAAGACGACCACATGATGAGGCGTAAATGCTTGATTTATGACTCTGAAATAGCTACGTGCCGTTTTTTATCCTTGCATCGATAAAGCTGTCTGTTTGTGTGTCTGGAGTCACGAATGTGTCCAAAACTATTGGAAAAGGAGAAGGTGGAAAAAATGTCCACCATTCCCAGCTCCTCGCATGCTTTGAAGGGTTAATATAATCCTTTTCCGCTTCCCCCCCACCCGACGTGACCTTCCTCTTCTCAACTGTCCCCGCATATATCACTTTTACTGGAGACTGCTGAATGGGATTTGCCAAAAGAAGGGGGATTTAGCTAACGATATCATTAAAAAAAAAGTGCCTGTGATGTGAAAGTGTGGGAGAGAAGCTACGTTCTGAGCGACTGTTAGCAAAAGAAATGGAGCGAGGGGGACAGACAAGACCATCAGGCGAAGGCCAGTGCGTCATGAGCTCCAGATCAGAGGCTTGGTCTTTGACGCAGACGTCCCAGCAGGGCATATTAAAGCCAATTACCATGGTGAAGAAACACTGCCCGTCCACCGTCCACCCCATACTGTATCCATCCCCTAAACCCAACCCTACGATAGCTCTTGGCAGCACGTTTCCACACTGTCCGTGGCTTGATGGCAGCTGCGAATGGTGGTGCCTCAATTCCCTGACAGGTTTCCATCATGTAGTGAACAGATGGAGTTCTACACCCCCATCACACCAGTTACACTAGCAATTCTCTCTTCTCTACTTGTGAGAGAGAGTGAGAGGAGGAGAAGGCTAACACCCGCCCCACTGCTACAAAATCTGACCTTGCTTTAAAAAGCCTCTTCTTGACGCCGATATTCGCTCAACATATGCGCTTCCGCTGCAAACGAAGCCATGGATTTGTTCACCCAAAATAAAGCGAATGCTACTACAAGGCTTCTCCCAACATTCACAGTTGCCAGCAAGAAAGCTACTGCATTTGTTAAAGGGATAGCTCGACCAAAAAGTAAAAATTTGTTCGTTGTTTTCATCAACACAATGAACGGTCCAATAATGTTTTGGACATCTTCAAAATAACATCTTCTGTGTTCAAGAGAAAAACACCATGGAAAGTGTATGGAGTGGAAAGAGAAGGAGACTGGCTGAGGTTTTGAGCACCCCAGTTTTTGAGAGAAACCCAGTGAAGAGTTCTCTAGAAGATTGACTGAATTGTTTGGAGGCGGAATGGACAGGTGGTGATTGACAAGGTCTCGAGGGTCTCTGTAGAATAAATGTTGGCCCTTGTAACCTGTACTGACGCCTCAAACCACCCAGCGTAATGGCGGCCCCTGGGCCTCCATCACTCACCCCAAAACACAGTTTACATGCACTTGTTTAAAGAGGCCAAGAGGACTGCCTGAGGATTTTTACGCTAGTCCTGAAATAGATCCAACAGGAAAGAACAAATCTTGCACTGGGCTAAAATGAACGCTAAAACCATTGTGGACTTCTTTGTCCACAGTTCAATAGTGCAACTGACTTTCCCAAGAGCTCAGGCATTAGTGTAATGGCATGTGCAGACACTGGAACAGGTAACAGGCACTCTGTTTTCACCCTAATCCAGCTTGAGCAATCAAACAACCCTAGCTGGACTACTACCAAAGACACCTCACACCTGAACGCCTTGCTCAGAGTGCAAGGAATACTGCCTTTAACATTTATTCTAGTTTAGAGCTTAACAGCCTTTGATTCTAACAACCTAACCCAATTCTACTGTAATTCTACTATATATATATTCAGCATTCATGATTATTTATATTAGGTTATAATTATCACATAACGTTATCATATAATAGTTTAATAATTAATAATTTAATTAATAAATGTGATCCTGGACCACAAAGCCACTTAAGTCACTGGGGTATATTTATATCAACAGCCATAAATACATTGTATGAGTCAAAATTGTTCATTTTGCTTTTATCCCAAAAAATGATTAGAATATTAAATAAAGAACATGTTCCATTAAGATATTTTGTAAATTTACTACTGTAAATATATTAAAACTTATGATAGTAACTCCTATCATAAACCATACATCAATGGAAAGCTTATTTATTTAGTTTTTATATGATATAGAAATCTCAATTTTCGAAAAAAATTGACACTTATGACTGGTTTTGTGGTCCAGGGTCACAACTGTATTTAAAATATTTAAAACACACACACACACATGTTGGGTTTACATGTTTTATGGGGACATTCCATAGGCGTAATGATGTTTATACTGTACAGA
>JAUMHQ010000089.1:9430648-9461884 GCA_032361165.1 Enteromius paludinosus | reverse complement strand
ATAGGATGATTGGAGGCGGAGATCATAATTAACTGCCTCTGATTTCTCCTCCCGAAACGAGTTTGAAAACTATGTTTAATGCAATTTATTATTGCAGACTTTAACACAATAAGAACGTATATTTTGAAACAAATGAATAAGACCTAAATTAATTCTCCTAGTAACACCAAAGAGTATTGCTAACATCTGGCTTTGATGCCTTACGAATGGCGGCGATACCCCAAATGCATTTCTATTTTTTTGACGTCACCTGACAAAGACCGATTGTGAGTCGGATTATTTCCTCTGTTGATATTTCCAAAAAAGTAAATTTATACCTAGTAACGGAGGCTTGAACAATTGATAGCAATTAGCATAGCAATGAGTGTGTGTGTGTGAGTGTGAGAGAGAGAGTCTGTGCATTTCTCAAAAATGTTCGGCTAATAGTGAAACTTAAATTTTCTTCACTAACAGCGCCGTTGTTATTCAATTTGTTTTGAAGTTGTTACAGATAAAGCCGTCAGAGTAGCGCTAACAACATTAGCATGTATGTTAATGTGTGTGCGTCTCTGAGGGAGAGCGAGCAGGAGAGACAGAATATATGCTTTACATTAGGGCTGTAACGATACACCAAACCCATGATTCGGTTCGTATCACGATTTTTTTTCGTGGGGGGGTGGGAGAAAAAAAATTGTTTTAAAACAATTTGAGCCCGGCTTGGTAATAGATAACGGGGCTCGAGCACACTGAGTAAATACTTGAACCCCTCGTTATCGACAACCGAAAATGGACGCATATCTATGCGGCAAATCGATGCCAGTAATACGCGAGCGCACCACTGATGCTGGCGCGTGCGATAAAACAGATCTACACGCAAAGAAACGTGGGTAGTCACAGGGTGGCTACGTGTGTGTCGCAATGCTCCCTTATCACACCGCGACACAGGATCGTGGATCTGAGTGTTGCAATTTCGGTTTCATATCGTGTATCGTTACAGCCCTACTTTACATACATCATTAAATGTAATTTTGTGGCAAAACATGTAAATGATGCACACCTGAGGTCAGAGGTGTCAAGTAGCGAAGTAAAAATATCTTTTTACTTATACTTCTAACATTTTCAAGCAATTATCTGTACTTTCTACTCCTAACATTTTAAAAATAGCCTTGTTACTCCTATTTCTTTCCGGCTTATCATCGTTCAAAACAAACAAACAAACAAACATCCAAATAAATCGTGCTGTCCGGATAGAGTGAATTTGATTGCTGTTAGATGAGAAACATATACCATTCTGACATCCTACTGGTTTGAACGCGATTCATCGCACCTGCACATAACACAAATCACGTCACACACTCCAGCGAGGACAAAAGGCAGCGTCCGTGTTTGTGGTGTTGCTCATGTCAAAGCACCATTTCGCTATATAGTTCAAAAGCGCATAGGCAGAAAAATGATATATGTGGTAAGAAAAGGTAGTGTGTGTGTCAGTTGGAAATATCAGCTTACATTTCCAAACATTATTTTTGTCATCAATTGTAAGAATGCTTTTATACCTTATTGTACAAAACCAGGGTAAGAATAACACACAACTGTTAATTCTATTCGCAAAACCCTGAATGCAGCGTAACAGGTGTGATCTGATATAATTATCTCCTCCACCATCACAAAGTCAGACACACAAACGCAGCCTCTTTCCTCCACAGTGAGGTCATTTTCTCCATACGTCTCTCTTTAAAGCAGATCATATTTCTCTCTCCCTCCCCCGCACTGTTGCTGGTAGCATGTTGACACTTATTAAAGCTGAACGAGGCGGCATGTGGCTGAGTCGGGTTTGAACGGAGAGACAAGGTGATAGAAGACACACCTGTATGAGGCCCTAAGACTTTGCACAGGGCCGGAGGGCGATGCGCAGGGGCCACGAGAGGGCCAAAGCCAGACAAATAAAAGGTCAGCATGAATGTTGCATGAGCGGTTTGGTGCTAAGGTTGTCATGCCGACCGATCTGGGTCTTTCCTGGCTCCAGCTGGGCCTCATCTGTGAGCTGACTCGATGGATTGGAGACACCCGAACAGTACATGCATATTCATCTGCCTCACATTTGCGTTTATCATAAAATACAGCTCTAAACTAGAACAATTACACATTCTTTTGCCAACAGCAGGTGGGAGTGAGTTAAATTAGCAAGCGAGCACCGGTGTGTGAAGTCAAATGACTACCAAAACGTAATGAAATCGCGTCTGCTAGGTAGCGCTCATGCTGAGTATGCAAGCATGCATTGTATTTGATCTAAGGTTGTCTAATGCAACATAATTGCATTTTCTGGCATTAGCTAGAAAGCGCTACTCATTCTGTTGTTAAAGGCTAAGCACAGTTTGCCACTTGCATTGATCTCTTCCCACAAATCTCTACAAGAGGCCACCTTAGACTACTGCCTCAACATTGTGTCTCTGTTGTCAATGCATTGATTTTGAAAGCCAATGTGGGTATTTATTACATTTGACCAATCTTAAGCTAAATTCGATAATGTAAATGCTTAACGCTAGAAACGATAAGGGCGATCGAGAGCATTCTATACTGGAATACTGAGATCTTGCGGGTGAACAGCGCACGACGCGAGTCTCACAGCAGAAGCTGAGGAAGATGACATCCATTTGTGCTCCAGTCGATGACAGAATGCTAACAACATGCTAATGCAGTCAACAGTCCTGCACGTAGTGGCATGGTGAGCAAGTATGGCAGAATCGGAGGTGTTTGAGAAGAGCAGTTTGGAGGCTGAGCTGTGTAGGTGTACAGTAATACACCGACAACTATCAAAATCAACTCCATATAAGCCATGTTTTTAAATGTGTTTACATGCAGGTTCTGCCTAAACGGTTTGTGACTCTACCTCGGATGAAAGAACACAGTTTAAGCAGTTAACACAGCTTATTAGCTATAATCCGGGACATAAACAAATAAAGTGGTCCAAAATGGCTGCCATGAAGGTAGTCACAACAAAAACCTTTTGTCACCGTGGTTACCAGCGTAATATGGCAGCAGAAATCACCTGCGTACCTCCCGTAGGGTTATTTGAGAGGTTAATGGTGCACTTTAGAAGGAAAAGAACTGAATGAAGCAATGCTAAGAGTTCAAGACCACCTGATTACTACTGAGGTAAAAGGCTCTGGTCTTGTATGAACACTGCTGACTATTATTTATAGCGAATCAAGAGAATTGAATGAAAAATGTGAGAATAGTCAATACGTGAGCATTCACACAGTGGCATTTTTAAAGCAGAAAATGAGAATGCTAATCATAATTGAAATCTTTCAAAGTTTGTATGCAAAAAAAGCTGTGATTTAATTAAAATGTTAAATGTGGTTCTTTATATATAAGCAGCTCACTATCAAATGTTTGAGTCTCAGAGTCGTTCGGTTTGCAGTAAATGTTGCTCCGCATACTGTAGTCTCATTTCTGCTTGCGCTGTGTGTTTGGGTCACTCATGTGCATTTGGGAATACAACAGACACCGACGCTCTTTCCATACTTGTGATGAGAAGCACCTATAAACCATCTGTTATCAACAAACGAAAAGCTTTAAGGAGTTGCAGTTAAATCACCTCGATGGTTAAACATTACGAATCTAAGACATTGTGTTTTTTACACCTTTGAAATATTATTGTATATTTATATTGTTATTCTAAAAGTTCCCCCTACATTTAATATATGTTATTAGAATTATTTTATATGAGCTATGCATTATTTTTTAGCTACAGAAAAGTAAAAAAAAAAAATTACAGTAAGTTATAGACATGCCAATGTCCATTTTTAGATGGACTATCACTTTCAGAATTGTGTTAGAGTAGGTTTTGGTGAATGCAAAATTAGCCTAGTTAACAGTTTACGACATAAATTCATGATTTCTAGGAACAATTAGTCATCTTGACAAAGTAGAGACTATTCAGTATCAAATAGCAGTCGGTTAGCACATTCCTACACTCTATATACTGTAGGAACAGCACAGCCAAACGCTCTCAGAAAAAAATGAATGACATTAACTGCGGAATGCATCATCTGATTCATCTGTCACTAATTAAATGGGTAAACAGATGGAGTGTTTTCAGGAAACAGACATAAAAAGCTTTTAGAAGAAGCTGGACAATCTGGGCAGAGCTGCACTCAGGTGTGACAGCGCACACACACACACACAAACAGACTTGTGAGGACTGACAAATCCCAAAATAAGTTGCGTAAAGCCTTGCTGTCAAACAAAACGGCTTGTACGTTTGAACTCGCATGTTCCGATAGCATTAGCGAAATGAGTTCTCATGCGGTGCTGCCTGGAGTGCAGATCTTCACTGACTCTGTATCACTTCTTTTTTTTTTTTTCTTCCCTCTCTCCCGTCAGTGCATTACATCATCTTTTAATTATTCATCCTAACTCACATAACACACACACCCAATCAGCCTCACTGAATCTTCCTCAACTCTGCACGTCAATAATGAATCTCAACCACCTCTAAAAATAGTCTGATAGACATAAAAAAAAGCACAAAGCTTCTGCTGCTCATCAAAAGAAAAAAACAGCCATTTTAAATTCACATTTAAAGTCTTCACCAAAACCAAAGAGGTCTAAAATAAGAAATCTGTTGTTTTTCTCAATACACCGACTTAATAATGATGAGTGAAATGGACACGCACAGTTGACGGTTATACCCTGGTGACTGATACGATGCTGGCAGGCATTACTCCGCTTATTAAAAAGGTGGCACTTCCTGTTTTGCCGGTAGTCACCTGGGGTAGAGGAGCATATGGCGGCTCTAGCACATAATCTCCTTTTCTGGGAGGCTTCCACATGCAACACAAGCACCCCTTCCTGATGATGTCATCGAAAGCCAGACGCCTCCGCGATGGCCGCTCCGTCTCGTATGCATGAGCGGAGATGTCTTGGCTGATGGGAAAAAGTACAGCGAGGGGTTGCCAAGAGAAACAAACACTTGACTTCAATTTCTGCATTGAGCAAAGCAGCCTAAACCAAAGGTGGCATGGGCGATCCAATACAGCCGCGGGTTGTTAGGCATAGCATCAAAGACTGTTATTTCTTCTCGCTAGTATCTGACAGCGTGCCGCATGAATTCAGCAGGACGCTGTGGCCTGGAATTATGACTGTAAACTAGAAGGTGCCAGGTGATGTGAAATAGACCTCAGATCTCCAGATCTGCTATCTCCTGCTGAGACCTGCACGGTCAATATCACAACAGGCTGGGGCTAAACTAGCCATATCTGCTTCCACGCACTGCTTGTTTCCTTTTCAGCGGTCTGAGGGTGGCCGTTTCTCTTCTGTGTGATGGATAAGACTGCAGTGTTTCCAGGTGCTGCTGTCTGACTGGAAAATAGATCTGCACTGACCACTCAAATTCATTTCGGAGCATCATCTGTAATCTTATAAAAAAAAGTCTGAAGGACTATGCAGCAGAGAGAGCTTTACGGGATAAGCGCAAAGGCAGTATAATGGATCACAGGAGCTTGAGTTGGCTGTCACTCGCTTGTGTTCTGCTGGAGACAAAATAAAGGAAAACTTCACAAACAACAGCCATTGTGCTGAAAATTATCCATAACTGATTATGATTACTTGAGCTCTCAGATCTGCACAATTACGCCACATAAAGGAGTATGGATTGTCGTGCGAGCTTCCAAAAAAAAAAAAAGACCGTCGATGCTTTATGGGTTTCTAGTCACACAAGAATTGATACACAAACGGTACTTTAAATAATAGCAATAGGTGCCTCTTTAGAGAAATTCATTGAAATTTATTCTGAAATATTCAACACCTGTGCGAAATGTTATGCTCAATGCAGTGGAAACAACATACCTACAATTAAGCATTTCTGAAACGGTCCGCATAAAATACAGTTTTAACCAGTTTTAAAAGGCCATTTTCCCCCCCAAAAAAATCTGTCATCATTCTATGTAGGACCTTCTAAGAAGAACATTAGATATTAGGCAGAATGTTCCAGATGCTCTTTTCCACATAATGGAAGTGAATGTAGGACAGACACAAAAATGAAGCTTCTTAAGTCACTGAATAGCTTTTTCATTAATTTTATTTTCAAAATCTCATTATTATTTTTTTTATTTTTATTTCAATGACAAAAATTTATTAAATTACAAATGTATGTATTTATATTTTGTTTATTTATGGGTTAATTAACAAAAATTATAATAACAAATAATAACAAAAACACAATTTAGCCTAAATAATAAAAATGATTATTATGTTGTATAGTAGTTCTGTAGCCTGTTTAAATTTTAATATGGAATGGAACAATATGACATAACAGAGTGAACCATCCATTTCATTTAAATAAAAAAAGAACAGATTTTGCAATCCGGCTAAATTTAACTTGCATTTGAAGATTGAAGGCACTGAATTTATTTGACAGCAAGAAGTGCAATCTTCCTAAAAAAGCCATTCTATAAACTGAGCCAAATACGACTTTCTCCAAAAACAGAAAGTTTCTGACCACAGTGACCCTGACATCTTCCATTTCGACAACCAAACTGGAGCGCTGACAGCTTCAGAGAAAGCACAGACTGGCTGCAGGGATTTCTGCCGCACATCCAGACGTGTTCTCACCTCAGCTGGGCCCGATCAGGAGCGGGTGCCCCCTTCCCTTCCTCAGGCATCAACCTCAATCTCACACAGCCGAGCCTACGGCAGACATTCTCCAGAAACAGCAATGCGAAAGGCAAGCTGATAGAAAGGGCGATGTATGCAGCCCTTCGAGAAGACGACGATAAGTGAGATGGTTTAGACACAGACGCAAGCAGTGCATGAAGAGAAATGCAAATGACATCTGCATGCCTTCTCATGTTGAGATAAGATGCAACATCTGAAACGGCCCTCCTGCTGGCATCGCCCCACGATGCAAAGTGTGACTGAAATATTGATACGGATCTAATGATGAGGTTTCTATCACTGCGATGCCTAACTAGCTCTTCTAAAGCAGCTTGAAAACCAAGAATATTTCTTCTTACATTACATTATGCTTTGCCATGAGTATTTCCTCACGGCAACCTCCTGAAGGGACCAGCCATGAGCCTTGCCTGCGGCCTCGTCGATGCGTTGGAGCCTCGGGGTCAGTAGGTAGTGCTGGAGCCTGTTTTGACTTCTGGGAGGGCGCCTCGGAAGGGCTCATTAATTCCTACAGTCGGAGTTGAACATCCAGACTGAACTAATTGAAGCAAATCAGATCCTATCATGATGTACACGGCCTCAGAATGAGGCATGCTGGGAAACAGTGCAGGATAACAGCTGGAAGAGATCTAGCCAGGCTCCGTCATGCTTAATGCGTTACATATGATGGGAGCGTAACCTAAAGTTAGTTTTGTTACTCTTGAAAGACTTCAACATTCTTTTTTTTGGCACAAGATATGCTTTTGACTGATTAAAGATGATTAACGATTCAAGACGCAGTTGAATAATAAACAAAAACATTGCTGTGTAACTTGAGCATGTTTCCTGCCATATATAAAACGTATTTTGATTTCGCATTCATAACGCATCTCCCAGATCACCAAAGGGGTCTTGCACACATATTTGTTTATGCACCAGTCAGATGAATTTTCTACCCTTCTGTTTTTTTTTCCCAGAATCTTTTTTGCTCCAGCTTTCTTTCTGTCGTAGAGGTGTGTTAAAATTCCCTCCCAAATCGCCACCTTTCCAGCTGCCTGGCTCTTCCCTCTGTGACACATACAATCACTTTCATTATGCAAATGATCTCGATGCAGGCTTCTCCAGAGTTGCATGGCGGAGTTGCAAATGGCTGCATACAAAACAGCCTTTATTTGTCCTCTTTCAATTAAGGATTCCAAGATGTATCATTAAAAGCAAACAGGAGGGTAAAACACATCCTCCCAACTGACATTTTCCAGCTTCTTGAAAAAAAAACAACAACAACAACTTGGTAATAAAACCTGTGCACAGATGTTCATGTTAGTTGGTATGGGTATGTGTAAAAAATAATATCACTATATACATTTTTTTTTTTTTTTTCGTTTAAATGTAATAAACTTAGAAATATAAGCATTCGCTATCATTTGGAGGATTTTATTTTAAAATTAATACTTTAATTAGTCTTTTTGGATCTATAAATTGAAGAAACGACTAGAATACTCAAGACATGTCACTCGTATAGTTATGAATGAACACTCGATACTGTTGCTTTATTGAATGAAGCTCCGCCTTCTGAGCAAAAGAGCCAATCGCTATTCCGTAAACTCAGCGCGTTACTGCAGCTGTGGTTAAGATTCTGGTTGCTATAGAAACAACCAACATTCTGGGACTGCGAATACGCACTGGCTGGTCTAGCCACAGAAATAACCTTTTTAAAACGCTATTTGAGCAACATTTATGTATTTCATTATATATTTCCCTGGTGATTTCAAATATGAAATTTAATCAGGAGCTTAGTGACCAGATTTGGAGAATCTGATGTGCTCCCAAATTTAGAGATGCCTGAGAGGCATTTTAAAGATGGCTGCCGAGTGGCATTACTTGCCTTAAAAGGAGACTTTGACTGAAGGCAACTCGGTTTCAGGGTTTAAATAGTGAATTCGATTTTCATCTTTTCCCAACTGACTTGATTATGACTTGTTTTTTGGATCTATGTTGTATTTTACGATATCATCTTAAGATTTAAAGGCGTAGTTTGTCTGACACACTGATTAAGGCTTGTGGGCTGCAAGGTGCCAAGTGCTCATGAGTAGTTTCTTATGAGTTGTTTTAATGTAAATCAATGTGAGAACAGTACACTAACAAGCAATGATTATATACACGATTATATGTAACAATTTCAAAAACATAAATGACGGTAATGACATTTCAGACGTTGTAAAGAGATTTAGAAAAATTTCTATTGAGCTGCTGTGTACAACACTCATTAAAAGTTCTTTCAGCCGATGGACTCAACTGAATTCTCCCAACTGAGAATCAAAACAAGAGTGAAAGTAATTTCCTCCCTTTCATCGTCTAACGTTGATACTGAAATCCTTACTGCACTATATACTGTACTACAAAAGGAGTGTCTGCATGCGATATTCTCAACGGTGCGCTTCTTGATGGAAAGCGACGCTAGTTTACATGCACATGAACACACGCTCACATCTGCACAGATAGCCACATCTATCACGATCACTCGAGGCGACGGCTGGTCCTCGGCAGGCCACTGCCGTAAAAGAGCGAGTGTCAATAGAAATGTTGGCCTCCAGCCTCGCCGGGTTGTCTAAGCACCTTGTCATAATTGTGTGCAGTGGCGCGGAGCACACATGTCAAACAAGCCATTAAGGGGAAGTCTGGGAAACAATACAAATTAGATGAGAATGAGTTGGACTCCTTTCGGGTAGATGTGACCAGAGGCAATGAACGAGCAGAAATACACACAACTTGGCCCAAACTACTGTCCAGTGCGATATCGAGTCTTGCACAACAGGGAAAAGGGACTGGTCTGCTTCCATGGGTGCAAAGACCTTGTCTGTTTTTGTTAGAAGGCGCTCAAAAGAGAGAAGGGGAAAGATCGTGTTTTGGGGGTTTAAACAGGGAGATTTATGGTTTCCTGCACTCTTCATGCAGACCTACTCCATCATGTCAGCAGCAGTCCAGGCACAAACACTGACTGTGCTGCTCCTGCTGCCTCTGGAACATTTGAATAGAATTACAAAGCAGTTTCGCCTTACAGTTATACTAGACTGGACAGAGAAGCCGGAGAACACACATTTTAGAGGACAGTGGTCCTCCTGCTGTGAGGATTTGCTTTTATGATGACAATCTGAAAAAAAAATACTGAGCAAAAACTGAATAGCAAGACACATAGTGAGTCTCTTCATGAAGAAAAGTGAGGCCCTATTACAGGGCACTACACGTAATCCATTCAAATATGTACCATTGAGGGTCAGAAATAAACTGGTTTGCATAGCAACAACGAGCACGTATTTGTAGATGTTGTAATCTCTTACTCTGAGGGACAAAAAACTCTTTTTCAATTCATGATTATTCAGAAATGTCGGTGTATTGCAGCCTTTATTAACTACTTGAAGTCCCAAGTAATAAAAAATCTGCATCTATATTTATAAATAAACACTAATGCAGAGAATTGCTTTTTGCTGCCATTAAAAGCCCAAATAAGGCTTTTTCATATATTAAAGGCAACAGATGTTACCTAGATATGTACTATGGCACTGAATAATTACTAAAAGTATATTGAAGTGTGATGATATTTAGAAGTATGCTACTGCTGTATATAATAAAAAACTAAACGCTGTATATTTTTAAATAAATATATACACCAAATATTAGACTGGAAATTACAAATTACTGTTTACTCGTTCACTATAATGGTATAACATCCATAAAACGATGATAAACGGTTTGCAGGATCTGTTATACAACGCAAGTCTTGAACAATTATACTAATAGAAAGACAAGTCAAAGTCTGTGTAATAAAAACTGAAGTGTATGCGACGTAATTGGTTTCATAATGAGACTAGAGAGTGTTCTAATTTTAACGGGTGCGATTAACAATTAAAAAAACGATAGGGATTGCCCCCGCATTACGGTCCCATCAAGTCGTTTCGCATTTCCTTGTAAGCCTGTCAACAACATCTGAACCCTAGATCTATGCGTCAAATGATCACATTAATCATACAGCACAACAGCTCAAGGTATTCCTGCCTCGCTAATGCATCTGTGAATGCTTCCGAAATAGTACTCGATGTTTCTTCATCATCCCAAAAGCGTTACTGCCATGCAGTGTAATTATAATAATTCAATCCAAAACTACATCAGTAGACGTCTTCCTTTCACAAACAGTACTTTAGCTCACTGCATTCTGCCGCTGATTTGGTTCATGTTACGATTCAAGGGAGTTAAAAATGTCAGAGTGATATAAATGTTCTAAGAATGGAATGTGTGTGAGTAAATAATATCAAATTCATACAAATAAATAGATGTTAGGCTGATACAACTGTCTGAAGAATGAAATCCCTATAAATAAATAACATAAATAAATAATTAATAAATGAAAAATCAAGCCCTTTATGATTTATGAATGGCATTTCTGAAGTATTTTTGTCCAGCCAACATGCAGAATAAACAAAGTACTCTACTGACTTTGGGTCAGATAAGTTGAATTTTTAGGGTAGATAAAGCTGTAAAATGTCCAATCACATAAGGTGGAAAGTTTCATTGCCTTTACTTGAAGGTTCCACCATCGTTGCATTAAAAATGGTCTTGAAAATGGTGCAAATGTTGTTAAAATACAAAGAGCACGTCTCTAGGAACTTTCAAAGTGTTTTTTCTTTCTTTATCGTGGACACTCTGACTCGTCATTGACCCAAATGCCAATTGGACATGAACACAAAAGACTGTGAGTGTATATTTTCAATCTGAAGCCCAGGCAAAACCAGAGCCGTGACAAAACCTCACTGATGCGAATGTCAATATGAATTGCTTTCCTCACAATTCTCTGGAACAAACCGGCCACATCTTACATCTACTTTCCTACCCTCGTTGCTTAAACTTGCCATCTCTCTCCTCAAGAAATCAATAACTTCCATTTCTGCGCCGTACACTTCTGAGTTGTGTCAAGAATCTGTTAGACAGATTAATATCAAAACGAGCTTTTCCTCCCCCACTGATTTCCTCTCCATGACAAGCTCTTCTGTTTGTTGCTTATGCAAGCAACTGCTGATTCTACAGAACTACAAAGACAGCCTTTCTCGAGAATTTCTTGCGGTTGTATTTATGTTCAGACAGCACAGAGGGCAACAAAACTTCCAGGCGTAATGTCAAACTCAAAAACTTCGGTGAACGCCTGAGTTAGGTATAACGGTTAATCCCCAGATGAATTTATGCCACATATTTGATATCTTGATACGCGCCGTTCTCTGCAAACCCCAGAAAAAAAAAAGGAGAAGAGATGAACATGATTTTTCTGGCTCTTTTGTGTGAAATCCATGACATGAAAAGATTTAATTAAGATAAGAGACTGGTAATAATTAATTCTGCTTCCTTCTGTCAAGAACACAGCAATGGCTGAATAAATTACACAAGCCCTGCCTTTTATTTATTATCGTTTCCCCTTTACGAAGACGCCGTTTGAGCTTTTCAAAGCTAAAGAAAGTTTGGCAGGGTCTAAAGTGAAAGTTGGTCCACAGCTCGGGCCCACATAAACATCCTACCACCTACTCGATTCAATCTGCTATTATGCTTTTTTGCAGGTACAGCTCGGCCCCGAGGGGAAAAGCTTGTGACAAACTCCGAGCGGAAGGCTGCATTTAGATGGAGCGTATTCATTATCACACGTCGAGATGTGTAGGAGTGGTTTGTCTGTATCTTACCATCTCATTTCCAACATGACCCAAATGAAAGCAGGAATGCTAGGTGACCTATTGCTACAGGCAACATCTTCTCATACGTAACTCTCACACTGGTCAAACACATCTGATGATATTGGTTATAAACTACCCGACACAACCCCATCATTGTTTCTTTGACTCCTTCTAAAAATAACAGTACCATGCGGCCAAACCAAGGGCATTCCAAGTACAGAATCCCCTCAAGTTTATCTCTTGGCGCACATGGACGTCGTAAGTGGGCCGGATACAAACAAACGAACATTTGTTTTACCGAAAGCAAGATGTTTTCCTAAAGCCAACTTTCGAAACCGACATACAGAGATAATTAGCGGGACAAAGCGCAGCCAAATCTTACACGAATGACCTTTGTGTGGGCAACACGGCCCTGAGTTTGAGAATCTGCCAGTGTTTGGTTTGCCGACTTGAGCGGCTAAAACTCTGAAGGACATCCGCTTACAAAACGACGCTAATTAAAGGTTGCTTTGTCAGATTGCACCGAGTGATTTAACATTTTTTATGGAACGTTGGAACGGGCAGATGCACATACAAAATGTGCTTCAAAAGTGGGGGAAACTTCAATACGGATTGGTTTCTGTCATTTCAAGGGGAAATACTTCAATTGTGCTTGTAATAGCGGGATGCTTAGATGTCTGTGATGTCATTTTGTTTAATTAAATATCTGTGGATAATTTGGACTGGGAACGTCATTACGTCCTTGGAACGGAGGACATGTTTTCCCTCTCATGCTCATTTTCCTAACGCACAGGCTTTTATAGAAGTACATCTCAGTCTTGTAACGAATTAATATGGCAATGAAGGATCGGGGATGGATGTGTAATTGGACAACCGATCTCCCTTGACGCTTAATGGCCTCTGAAGACAGCGGCCGAGGGGCAGGGGATGAGATAGCTGGGAGGAGAGCTTTTCTGCAGGCTGGTGTACAGTAGATCTGGCGCATGAAGTACTGTCTGTCTGAGAACTCGCAGAACAATCGGAAATGTAATTAAGAGCTGGCTGTGGCTTTTAAACGCTCGGCTAGAGCGGAAACAAACAGGCGGGGAAGAAGAAACATCCATGTATCGAAAATGTGCGGTGTGATCAATAGCCCACGGTTTCGGAAAGCAACAAAGGGGGAATGGAGTTTTGCGACTTCACTCGGAGCCTCGCAATTTCTCTCAGAACTGCAGGTTTTCAAAGCAATCTCTAATGTCATTAAACTTCTATTAAAAAGCAGTTAGAAGCCTCTGTTTCTCTAGGAGTCAGATGTATACATTTTAAGTAAAATTTTTTACGAGTTTCCGATCTCTTGGTAAGGAGTAAGGTTAATCAAAACATCAATCAGATATAATTACCCAGCAGTGCCGCACGGACAGCGCTTCGAGGAGATAATAACTATTGTCTTGTAGCTGCAGGGGAATAAAATTCATCTCAAAGACCGGATTTTCAACACCAGCTTTTTCTCAAGCCCTCAGACAGAACATCCTACGAAGCAGGTGATTGGGCAATTATTGTGCAAATCGAGCCTAGACCCAGCAGAGCAGTTTCTTCAAATGCAAATCTTGACAAAATTACAGATTTTTTTTTTTTTTTTTTTTTTGTCAGCAGTAACAAAGATAGATTGTAATGCTATACAAAATAACATATTATTGAATTTGGAAGAATAACAGTACACTAACAATGATTTTGGGAAGAAAAAAAGAGCATGATTGTTTCATATTAAGCAAATCATAGCCAATTATGTGTGGAATTAACCAGAATTTAACTAGTATATATATATATATATATATATATATATGTGTATAAAAAAAAATAATCACAATTTGTTTACATATCCACTTGATTTTATATATTTTATATATATGTATATAAAAAAAATAATCACAATTTGTCTCCAAAATTGCACATTAAATATAATATATTTATACTGAAATATTTGAATATATATATAATAAAAAAAAAATTTAATATATATATAAAAAAAAAAAAAATCACAATTTGTCCACATAATTTCACACTAAATATAACATTTATACTGAAATATTTTAATATATATATAATAAAAAAAAAAAAATATATATATATATATATATATAATATAAAAGCAAATTCAAAATATTAAACCTAGCGCAAAAATACTAAAATAACACCAGTGATTTAAATTTGAATGCCAAAGTCAGATTTAAATGGTCAAAAAAATATTTCTAAATATTGGCCGAATTTACAGAACTTTTTTACCAATATACAAAAGCCATGTGTAAACTGTGTAAAAAATGAACACAGCATTGCTCTCAGAGCATTATTACAGTTTGTTTGCTGCTTCTTTGGTCATTCAGGTCTGGTTAGGTGCTAACAACCACGCTGAAAACTTTCAAAATGTTTGCACGTGTGCACTGGAGTTAATTATACAACATGTAATTTCAGCGCATTAATACCAACTACACCCACACACGCGCAGCTATTTTGTTGGGAGTATTTACGACGGTGTCCATAATGAAGCTCCCTCCAGCTCATAAAGAGAAGCTTCTCCACTGCCAGCAGCTCAGGAGTAACCTCCAAAGCCCATTTCATGTTGTCGCATATAAATATTCATTAACAGAGTGGGGAAACCAGCTGTTTCTCCCAATTAATCTGTGCAGAGATATGCCATTTGCCAATAAATTGTTGTTGTATAATTAATGACTCTCAGTGCATGGTGACAACGAGAGAAACAATACCTCATTTAATATTGAGATTTATATTCATAAACTTGGCAAAAGCAATCAGCTAATCAGCTTGAGTAATAAACGAAGCTGCGTCCCAAGGGGATGTGGGAAAACTTTAGCCGCGTACCCGAAGAGTCAGCCACCCTGCATCCCAGCAGTCTAAATAAATCAAGATGTCAGGAGATTTCTACATCAAAGCAGATGTCCCTCCCTGCTTCTCGCTGACCATGTTAACAGTCTACACACAAGCCGACGGTGGGAAGCGACGCGGCGAGGATGCACACTTCAAACAGCAAACGGGCCTGAGCTGAGATCATTATCTGGGCAGGCTGAAAACACTCTGGTCAGGGGAATTCTTATGGGACTTACCATCAGGAGGAGGAGCCGGTGTGAAGTGAACAGGTTTATCTGCGGAAGAAGAAGAGAGAGAGAGAGGCACATTAGTTAAAAGGAAGACATCCGGAAGGTCCCAGGGGGTCAGCAGTCGTTTTGAATGAGTGTGTGGACAGTGGACTACATGATCTTTCACAGAGGTTAAATCTCAAAAAGAATATATTAAGAGAGATCACTTGGAATATGAGATTAAAGGAGTATTTTGGGTTAAATACAACTTGAGCTCTATCGACGGCATCCACTGCGTGACATGCTGTCAAATTTGTTTGCAGTAATGCACTTACAGCACTAGAATAAATGTCAAAAACTTATTTTTTCAATAAAAGTTTGGGGTCAGTAAGATTTTCTTTTTTCTTAAAGAAATTCATACTTTTTATTCAGTAAAGGCACATTAAATACAAAAGTGACACTAAAGACATTTACAATGTTTTTTGTGTGACCCTGGACCAGTAGCACGGGGTATTTGTAGCAAAATTTATGATTTTTCTTTTATGCCAAAAATCGTTAAGATATTAAGTAAAGACCATGTTCCATTAAGCTATTTTTTATATTTCTTACTGTAGACAATATGCATTGCTAAGTACTTAATTTGGAGAAATTTCAAGGCAATGTACTCAATAATTAGAAACTTTGCATCCATTTTTTGCCCATATCCTAACAAGCCATACATCGATGAGCTATTCAAATGGCATTAAAATTGACTATTACAACTGGGTTTGTGGTCCTGGGTCATATGATGTTGTTCCTTTTAACTCTCTATTCATTAAAGAATCCTAAAAATAATACGCTAATAAAAACGATGTTTTCCACAAAAATATTAAGCCATACTGAACCGTTTTCAGCATTGATAATAACAAGAAATCTTTCTTGAGCAGCAAATATATTAGAATAATTTTTACATAATATTGATGTTACTGTATATTTGACCAAATAAGTCCTTTGTAAACATAAAGATACTTAAACAAACAAATAAAACAATCTTACTGACCACAAACTTTTGAACAAGTAATATGGAATGGCATTCACAGACTGTACATCAAAAAGCCATAAAAAATGGTTTTCATCCAAAACTAAACCAAATGTTCTTGGTCAGACATGATGAATCACCAAAACACAACAAACAAATCAAACATCTGTTTTCTAGAGATACTGACTTGATTCTCTTGTGATCTTGACAGCAAAAGATGTTTAAGATTTCAACGTAATTCTTTCAACATTTTGACAAAAATAGTTCTCAACTAGATTTTTTCTTAACTACCAATGGGTTTCTGTTGCTTCTTCATGGCCATTTTTATACTTATACTGCTGCAACATGGATAAGAAAAAACTCAACACTGAAGTTGAAACGTTTTTATGTCTGCCAGTGAAGCAAGCTACAACTTTATAGTCTTAAACGCCGTAGAGACTCTGAACATTTCATTTTGAGCCAATTCATAGGAACGAAACATCTGCATCGTAATAGAAAAATGCTTGAGAAATCAAACTTATATTGAAATTACAGATCACAAGAAAACAAGACAGGAAAACAATAACGCTTATCCCTTCGGGCCTTCCCTACATACTGCAAGCAACAAACGTCCACAAAAGACTATTATAAAAAAAGATACTTTGAAGAATGTTTTTTACTGGTTTTAGACACAATGAAAGTCAATGTGGTTCCAAACAACACTAAATCCCTTTGACTTTCATAGTAAGGATTAAAAAAAAAGCACTGAGACATTTTTCAACGCATACAGGTTTGGAACGACACAAGGATGAGCAAATGACAACAGAATTACCATTTTTGGTGAGCTATCAGTTTAAGCTGTTACACTAATAAATGTTAAAATATTCAGTCTGCAAAACCAGCCAAAAGTGTAGGGCTGAAACTCATTAAAATCAGCGCCGACTGAAAGCGAGAACTGCCACAGAAGTTGGAAGCGACCCCACTCAGTCTAACTTTCCTCCAAACCGAAGTGATTTTGAAAACACTGAACTCGCGTACCTTATTACTCTTGACAGAACCGGCGTTTCAACAACACGCGCATGAAGCCATCTAGCTAAAGTGCAGCTACAACACCCTGCTTCTGCAGGCGGGAATAACCAACGCCACAAAACTATCACATCAATTGCCCAGCCAGCCGGTTGCACTTACATACACACACACACACACACACACACACACACACACACACACTCCCACATACAGGGCCGGAGCTGGAATCTCTGCTTCTCTCTTCACCAGCACCCCCAACTGCCAGGATAGAGTTTAATTTTAGGCTCACTTCAAATTGCTTGTCAACAACTGAGCGCAAGGAAGATTGGAGAGCCAGCGCTGGAGAGACATCGAGAGAAAGAGAGAGAGAGAGTGAGACAGAAAAACAGAGGTGTGAGGAAACGAGAGAGAGAGAGAGAGGAGGAAACGGCTTGCTGTGCTTCTCTCCTTGAATAATGAAGTGTCTGTTGAACTGGTCCGAGAGTCAATCATGACAGTTACACCGTTTCATCCTCCGGGAAACATCGCCAGAGCTGAGGGTGAATAACACACACACAGATGCGTATCATAGAGATAAAACATATACTGCTCACACACTGTAATGCATAACCCTGTGACGCCCCCAAGCACAGCTCGACTTTCTTATGTGTCCAGTGGCAGTAGAGGACAGAACAACTGTCTGTGCAGGTCTCACGGGAACGTTTGTTTCACATGTAAATGATACGCGGCTGAGAAATTCGACGCAAGGTTCTCCTAGAGCACATTTGCTTTACTTAAAGAGGCATGCCATCTCATGTTCATTATTATGTTGTTGTAAACCTGTTCTTTCTTCTGTGGATCACAAAATACAGTAAGATATTTATGTCAGTGTCTCAGTTCATACAGTGGAAAATCAAAGGAGTCCAATTCTGTTTGGACTCTACTGACTTTGAAAATATCTTTCTTTTGGGTGAACTTCTTTAAGGGAATCAGCAGGGACCTGGTGAAACGATATTATATTGATATTTGCATCACACTGCAATAACATTGCAATTCTTTATTTTAAATTATTCAATATTGTATATACTAGCACAGCTATATAGGAAATTGGAACAGCTGAAAATCTTATAATTGGTTGTTAAACAAATATTTGCCCAATTAATATTTAAAAATGTAATGGTTAAATATTGATTTAAAAAAAGCAATATTTTAATTCATAATACTATACCGATATTTAACCGATTAGTTGCAATTTAAATCGCGGCAAATCTATATAAGTGAACTTGCAATAGGTAAACTTAAAATTTGGGGGAAAAAAAGGAAATGTAAAATATTGCAAAACATTTTTTTATACAATACCAATATTCTCACACCAAGATTTTACAATATATTTATGAAAAAGGAGACTAACCTCCAATTAAAGCAAATCTGAGTAGACTAAATGCACACTGCTAAAATTCAAACTGAGAACAACATAAGAATATAATTGTATAAAAGTACTGAAGTAATTTAAATACATGATAAAAAAGCGAACCAGTTAATGATTACAAAATAACATAATAAAAAAAATTTATAGAATCAAGTGAATCACTATTTAATGTAAATATAAATCAATATTGTCATTTGCGATTAATGCAAACATGCGATTAATAATTCATTTGTTAAAAAGCATGGTAAGGCAGACACACTCAGCATTTTGTGGCCCCAAACAGACCTCATCTTGAACTGTCGGGCAGGCTATTATAGCTGTGCACATACGTACGCCAGCCGTATGTTTTCATTCAGCGTCTGTTCTCTTTTCCTTTCTGTTTTATTATCTAGTTTGCTGATGTGTATGTATAGGCTGATAGATTTGGTTGTGGAGCTTAGCAGCTCTAGTCCTGTGTGGCCTCTCTTCTCAGTGCCTGCTAAATGAAAATGGAAATGACTAACCTTTGGTCTGTATCCCACTACAACAAGCTTTCAAACGCTACGATGCACCTCTCCATGTTAATGGTACTTCTTTCACTCCGTCCTGTTTTTTACTCTTCTTTGAGGAGCAGGGATGGAGTGCTCTAACTGAGTTTATGTTTAAATCTAATGGAATCTGTCTGGATTAAATCGATTTTGCGACATGGTCGGCTTATAAATGAACCGCACACTCAGACTCCTTTATTGAGGGATGGAGAGGGCGCATTTTAAAATTTCATGAAGGGCCCTTTTTTGGTCTTTTAATATAGATCTAATGCAGAGGCACAGTGGATCTCTTTAAGAGAGGGCACAGGTAAGATTATAAGAAATGAAAGAGGTAATGGTTTACTGAAGGTGCATGGGGCTGAATGCTCTGTTTTCGCGGCCTTTCTTTCAAAAACAATAAACATATTCCTATCTAAAAAGTGTAAATTATTGTATCTATACAGAGCTAAGTCACGTCTATTCTTCTATGTATGTAACTATTTAAGGCAGATAAAACAGGACAGAGATAGCAATACATCTAAAACAGGAAAAGAGCTGCATTACCTGCTGCTCCATGTCATCAAAGCGCATTGTGACATGCTCTGGAGCTCACGTTTCATCTCCAATCTTTTCTTTGTTAGCACAGTGCCAAAACTATCTGGCAACACACACACCGGCTGGCGGGGCACCCGAAGACACCAAAGCGTTCGCAGATTCACTCAAGCAGATACAGTAAGCACTGACACTAATGCCAAGCTTTCACATCCAAAGGCATTTAATCTGCCCCCTTTATCCCGCTGTGCAGTCTAAATACCACTGCTTCAGGGATGACAGAGCGCCACCAAGCAGTGTTTTTAGACACAAGCGTTCAAGCACTTTGTAGGATGAGGACAGTTTATCTGTGTCATCCTTAATCATTTCACTGTCAGGCGGGGGATCGAAGCCAACGCATTAGGGATTAGTTTTTGATTGCCATCGATCCTTATTGAACCATCCATCCGTCAAACAGTCTCCCCCTCTGCCTCCCTGAGCATCACTGTAAGAAAACTCTACACAGCACACAAGGGAAAGGACCACTAATCTGTAACTTATCAAGACACAAAACTCTACGGGGTCATGCACAAACACAAACACGAACACACAAACACATATATATATACATACGCTGCAAGTCATGTTTCACTAACTGTGACCTACAGTTATTGAGGAAGAGGAGTACAGCGAAGCCCAGCGTGGAAGTGGCCAGCAGTATTAGACAGATGTTGCAAGGAATCATGAAGTACCGCACGACCAGCGACACTTTGTGCTGGTACATGCGGTCCCGCTCCGGGGGCGGCGTGGGGTACTGACAACTGGTCATACTCCACTCCGCGCCGTCCCTAAAGTACGCCAAGTCTGCAAGCGTTCCGAACAGACTCAGAGAAGAAAGATATACAAAAATCCCAAAATGGCTTCAGCTTAAACTCCAGTGGCGCTTCTTATAGCAGTTCCTTCCTGAAAAACTTAGACAAATACTTTCACCAGTCTCCAAGCAATGCATTTTGTTCCCAAATTACAGCCGCTCTGGAAGGGTACAGGTCCTACAGTCCCCAACCCTCCGGCGATCCCTCCATTTTTCTCCCAAGCACAGGGGTGGTTTGTCATGAAAAGTTAAGAGTGCCAGTTCTCTCGAGTGTTTCTGACAAAAAAAAACACAAACTCCACTGGACCCCTGGCCTAGATTGGAAACACTGCAAACAATCCCCGCTGCACTTTGTACTTTAAATCCGCAAGCGCAGAACTCCACGGCTTGGTGAATTAGTAATCAATTGGCTCTTGATTTGTCTTAAAGGGTGCTTGTCATTTTTTATGGCACAATGAATTCCCTTCTTTCGAGACGTGCTGCCACCTGTCTGTGCCCGACAGCGGCATGAAGATGCCAGGCTGCTCTGGTTGTGGCATGTGTCAGGATGCTCTGTGGGTGTGGCTAGGCATCATGCTAGCCGTCTGTCCAGGGAAATGCTCGGTTGCCCACAAGCTGGAACTCCAGTCATTAGCCTCTCTCTCAAACTCACACAAACTTTAGGAGTGTGACCCCTTGCCAAAACCTCCAGAGAACTGCAACACTAGGCTCGTCTTCGGTCGTAAAAGTCTGAACTTTTCTCCCCCCCGCCCCAGGCTGAATTTCCTGAATGAATGAATTAGCCCACAGAGAGTCAGCAGCTGTCTTTGGTAAGCTCGACCATATGCCCTGGAGAGCAGCAGGGTCTTTTTCCTCAACCCCCCCCTCTATCCTTCAACACTGATCCTCTCTTGCGCCTTCCCCTCTTTTTCGGAAAGCACTCTGGATGAAGCGTACTGTCAAAAGTTGTGTTGTCTGGTGAGCACTCTTCCCCCAGATGCTCCTGTCAGCGTAGAGGCGTGCTCCTTGATCCGGGCAGCCGGAAACAAGATACGAGGAACAGCTGAGATTGCCACGGCAAATGGTACAAAAGAAAACTAGGCAACTGCTTCGGACAGCACTGTTAGTCCTTTTTAGTGGAGAACTCCAGGGACAAGCCCCTGTTGTGGACTCAGCCAAGTTGTTTGTCGCTCTGGAAAAAGTGGATCTTCCGTTCTCGTTTCTTTTTATTGGAGCTATTTCTCTCTCCGTTTCGCTCTCTCAAGCATCCGTTCCTCTTCTGGTGTACCTCCTCGTGTCCAGCTGAGCCTCAGAGGAAGTGTTCACTGCCAGCCAAAACATATACTCTGATCGTCGCTATTCATGTCAGAAAATCCCCCAGGCAGCAGGTACTCTGTCAGCGCAAGCTTGCGTTCAGCCAGCGCGTCTCAGCCAAAGAGCCAGGGAGCGGCACGCACAAATGAGTGGAGCCTGAGAGGAAAAAAGCAGGAAAAAGGAAACAAACTGGAAGATGATACTCAGTCCACCTCTCCGTTACGTTAATCAATGCACGGAGCGTGTTTTCTGCATCCTTACGGCACGGACGCTCATGACTCCCTCTCTCTGCCTCGAATGAAGAAGAAGACAGTGAGAGGGGGAGTGGATGAGGGGCTGTCTCTAACAAAGGGTTAGGAGGGGTGAGAAGGGGGAGGCTGTGAGGGAGGGAGGGGAAACCGAGAATAAAAGCTTTTGGGAATACTTGGGAGTGTTTTAAGGGGGGGGGGGGGAGTTGGAACGACAGCGAAAACACAAAAGGGCAATTGGACCAAAAACATGTCAAGCCTTTTGAGTTGATAGCGATTTAAGGGAGAGTGTTGCCAACAATTGTGCTAAATTGCAAACTTTGTGGTTCAAATGGGAAAGGAAAATATGTGGGTAAAACAGAATACGACATATTTACAACCGGTTTTCGTGAATTTTTATGAGCTATTAAGAAAAAAAGGCAATCTTAAACTTAAAGGACAATTTCAAGTGAAAGCGTTTAAAATTATATATGCCTACGTATATACTGTGTGTGTGTGTGTGTGTACACACAAATACTGTATACAAACACACACACACACACTTATAGTAAATCCTCTCTCTCTATATATAAAAGAGCAACAGTAATTAAAAAAAAAAACACAGAACTGAAATGAACGATGGTTCCAAATAAATAATAAAACGCAACTGGAAGCAACAGGCAAAAACATAAAAAAAAAGAAAAAGATTCATCTTCTCGTGACACCATGCCATGCTTTTATTCAGCTGTCACACTGTGAAAAATAAAAGCAAAAATGAATATTCAGTAGAAGTGAAAACGAATATACTGGCAAAAGATCAGTGGGAAATGTGTTTTTAATCCATAGCATTATTTCACTAGGTTTCTCGCCTATGAATGTTTATTTTATGCTCTAAGCCACATAATGAGGTCAACAGCACAGAGAGCTAATGCTTCTTTCTAAAACCCCCCACCTTCAATACTGACTGGCATATACACAATGGATGTTCATCTTCACAAAGAAGCCAGTACATATTATCAATTATTTATACGCTCTGTTTCTTAACCCACCCCTTGCTGGATACCCGTCATGGGCGCGCGCACACACACATACATATTTTTACAAGGTTATACTCTGTTCTGCAACAGGGGCCGTTTATCTTTTTGGACACAACCTATTCATTGACTTTATAGGAAGCCTGTGAAATCGAGCCCCTGATGTACATAGCAGAAAACACGGGGTCAGCCGGGCCTCCAGCTCAGGGTTCTAGGTTCACTCACCAGCTGTGGTGCTGCACCCCTAAACAACACCCACACTCCACCAGGGCCATTAATCTCCCTTCAGCCTGACACTTAGACTAAGAAGCGCATTTAGCAAAGACAACTGGGCATCTAGTGAGAATTATGCGGGCTACAATGACCTGAAACCCCCAACAAATAATAAGGAGACAGAAGAGGGCGCCACATCCGGTCGATTCTACACACCCTCTGTCATGACTCGAATAAGACCTAATTTGACTTCAAAGCGCTCCGTAATGCATCTTTAATGTGCATGCTATCTCAGAAGGTTAACATCTCTCTCAGTGTGCTCTCTCAGCTGGCAACTTCCATTAAGGCACAACCACAAACTCTCTGCACTTCCCACACTTTCATGACGAGCAGCCTCAAGGCTTTTCATCAACTTCTGCTTGTTCCTTGTGCCATGTTTCTGGTATGATGCACATGCGCTCATTTCAGGATTGAAGGGATAAGAGTAAAGCATAGAGCGGTGCACTTCATGTATTTTAAAAGAGTGGTGGTTTTTAAAGTAGAAGATATGAGAAACTCAAAAGATATTCACTTTCAAGTGATTTTTTTTCCAGATTTTTATCTATCTATCTTTCCATCCATCCATCCATCCCCTTTCCCATTTATTCACCTGTGCATCCCACTATCCCTCTATTCAAACATCCATCTACTCTTTATTCATGCAACCATACAAACATCCATCTCTCTTCATTTACCAATGCATTCATCCATCCAATCTCCAAAACTCCTTCTTAAGGTGACCTCAATGAAGAGGACCAAAATCAAACTTCCTCCGCTGGTTTTTCATGTTTCAACAAAGGTTTAACCACAGGAGAAACGGTTTCCTTCAACCCTCATAATACGTAACTCTTAGGTTCCTTCACAGCAGCTGGCTGAATGTCTTATTGTATGGACTATCATCAATAAATTAGGCTCTTTTGTTTATGAGCAGATCCCCCCAAGTGCTCAACTCATTACACTACACTGCACAAACTGTCCAAAATCTGTCAGAAAAAACAGACGCGAGACAGCGCAGGAGATAAAGATGGAGGTGGAGACCGCCAGCAGACTATGAGCGAGAATGAGCTAAGTGCACCTCCAGCCAGATCTGCTCTGGTTTCCTACAGCTGGGAGTTCCTTACTCCACCGCGCTGTCATACGGCTCGCAAGAATAGAAAGCGACACCACCCCACCAAAAAAAAAAAAAGTGGAAAAGCGGAAAAGTAGGGATTTTTCCTTCGTGTTGTCTGCTGAGTGCTGATGTAACTGTAACAGAGACATTACCCATGGGAAATGACATCAGCGTAATTTAACGTGAGAACACATCTGCCTACTGGCCTGCTGCTCTGTGAGGCACACCGCCTGTCGACAATGCATCCAGGTGTGAGCTATCACAGAGATGAAGCTGTTCGTTCAATACCTACAGTCAATTTCTACAGACTCGGCTACCCAAAAACCATATGGCGAGATTCCAATCCTGATTTCCACTGAATGTTAATCAATCTAGTAGTTTTGCTGTTAGCGGCTTCAGTTTTGAGACTCTTTCATACGGTTCTTTTTGGTTTCCTACAGCCCATGGGTTTTATCAGACAGATGTCCAAATCAAATCACTGTCAATCTGCCAGATTCAAACTGTCCATTTTGCTGCTTGGCTATAACTGATCTTAATCCAAACAAGGAAACGGATGCTTATTATTCAAAGCTTATGTATGCCTCAAATGCGGTTTACCAACCTTGATGAAAATGACGGCAATTAATGCTGGGAAATACAATACAAGCGACCGTGGAAATGTGTCAACCAGCTGACATTTGATTATATCGTTAATATATACTTGCTTTAATTGTGACTTAGTAATATGTATAAACTATAAACATTCTGAATCCGGTATTTAACTTAACTGGTGCATAATAAAAAGCCTTTGTTATTATCAACAACTGGTTAATTCCATTCCAGCCTAATTTTTCAGTTTGTGTCCTAAAAAAATATGTTATTAAAATTTTAGCAAGTTTTTTAATGGCTGATGATCAGTTTAATGGCCAACATTTTAAATTCAATGCTAATTTGTCTAAACAAGTTAAAACACTTTTGTTAAAATAAACATAGATGTAAATGTACACTGAGAAAATTAGATTTTAGTATTGCTGAAAAAAACATTTAATGATGTTTTAGGACCATTCTTCTATTTTAATCAGTTCTGCTATATAAATGCGATTTTCAAATCTGATCTTTATCTGTTAGCACAGAGCAAGAGCCTGTTCCACTCTAGTTCACTGCTATCTACATTGTAGAGGTCACTGGAGAGGTCTCTCTATCTCTCTATCTATTGTGTGTATGCACGTGTATGTGTGTGTGTCCTCACTTTAGCAATCCACTAAAGACCACGGCAGATAAAACACAATTACCCTAATCCTTCTTTCCTTACCCAGTCCTCACCCTAATACCTATTAGTCGATGTGTGCTCAGCACACGGCCGTATACCGTACATCACATATTGATTTTGGTTGAGGATACCCACCGCCACTCAGGTTAAGTGCTTTAGGACTGATGAAAACCACCATCACATAAATCCAACCTTCTCCCATATATCAAGGAAACAGTGAATAAATCATTCCAGAGGAAGATTTTATTACTCCGACGTTTTTCTTTCATTGCTCAGGAAAGTTAATTAGGTTCTTTAGTTATGTTGCCTGATGCACAATATATCAGGTCCATAAGTTCATTTATCAGTATCTGGCAATAACAGATATTATTACGCTTAATTTTTATATTTAGATTAGCTTTAACAACATTTAACACTAACTAAATGGGATAGTTCATCCAAAACTGAAAATTGTGTCATAATTTACTTAACCTATTTGTTCCAAATCTGCATCTGCTGATGGCCGATAGGCATCATGATGCTGAGCCGGCTTCGCGATCCTCTGCCACGCCGCCCCAGCAGCAACCAGCTCGCAAAAAACACACTTAATCTATGGCGGGATTGGCGGCAAATCTATGCCATTAATAAGCGAGCGCACCACTGATGCTCGCGGTAAATGACTTCCGCGAGACGAAAACAGATGTACATGTGAATAAACGGGGCCTCAAGTTCACACTGTAATCCAAGTCTCTGATATACTGCAAATCTGAACAGTTCCAAATTCAGTTGAAATCTCACTTAAAACTCTAGAAGAGACCATTTGAGATTGTTTAGTTGGAAATCTGAGACACGTCCTCAAGCCAATTTGCGCTCCATTTAATCTCACGACTGTCTAGGAGAACAGATGAGATATTAAAGAGATCCACAATCATGTATATCCAGATTCCCTCCCCACCACGAAACCACCTGCCTGAGCAAAGATGTGCATGCAAGGACGATTCTTCTCCCACAGCTGGATGTTCAGCTCTGGGTGGAGCGAGCTCATTACCCTCCCACTCAGACTGCTCCTCACTCCGGGACCAAGCTGTTGAACACAGGCAGGAGCGCAGCTGCCCCGGGCTGAGAGCTGGGTCTCTGGGAACGGGCCAGGCACTGTGTACTAATGGAGAAGAACTAACCAGCAACAGCATTTACAGCCACTCATTCATCAGCGTGCTGTTTTCCCCTCTCATCATGGTAACTACAATAATGATTGCAGCATTTAATACTTGCCATGCTCCAGCTCCCCACTCTTTATTCGTTCTTTATTTCCCACGATTCTTTCTTAATGGTCCTTACGGGGGCAATTGAGCTGGAACCGTGGTGGGGTTCTTTGAAGGGCTGCTGAAGCAATGTGCCAAAACAGAGACTGCACGACCAGCAGAGAGTGACTGTTTTTTGGAGACTTGCTTGACTTTGGCTGTGTTTGACACCGGGCTTCATGGGAGCTGGCATCCATGACAGACAGGGGCTGTGTGATTACTTGCAGGTAATGCAGGTGGCAGCAGCAGCTGTGGAACTAAACTTGAGGACTATGGCAAGCTTGGTCCAAATAGAGCAACACACAGCAGTGATTCTCCACTGGATATGATCAAGGAAGCATAGATATTACAAAAGCAATGGGCTGATGAGCATTTCCATATGGACTATAACTGACAAATGACAAATCTAAAATATCCACACTACTTTGTTAAAATAACAACTTGAAAATGTAAGTAATTAAAAATGATCAAAGTATACATGTTTGTTTTAATAATTAAAATACTTAAAAATCCGATATGTGTCAATATGCACATCCAATGAGAACTGATACTGATTATTTAGTGTTTTCTAAAAAATAAAAAAAAAGATAATTATTATGTTAATTAAAAGGCACATTACTGATATTACTACTACTGTGAAATATAAATAGATGTATTATTTTGTGAAAATAAATCATAAAAAATGCAAGTTCATTAAAATAAAGTATTTAAAAATATTTTTTTACAAATCATTAAAATACGTAGAAATCCAATATCTGCCAATATGTATATTCAATGAGAACTGATTATTTAATGATGCACTAATATTACAAAAAACAATAAGATGATGATATTTATCAATATACAAATCTATACTATTTGGTCAAAAAAATTAAATAAATAAATAATACATTAAAAATAAAAAAATTATATATAAAAGCAAGTTTATTAAAAATATTTAACATGTTTTAAAAGATTATTTTAAATAATTAAAATATTTAAAAATCCATTATCAGCATATATATATATATATTAACTTACAGCTGATAATGGTTATTTATGCATGTACTGATATTACAGTACATAACCAATTTTCATTTTATGACTTATAACCGATAACTGCCCAATTAAAAAAATCAGTAATATTTCATCATAATAGATAAAAAATAAAAGAATGAAAAAACTATGCAAGTTAACTAATTGTTAGAACATGTTGTTGTTTTAGATGAATAAAATATTTAAAAAATCCTATTGTGATGGACTTGCATATGCAATAACAACTGAAAACATTATAGTACTGATATATCATGGGTAATTATATTTACTGCATTACATACTAATTCTTATAATATAAATTAATTAATTGATAATTAATTATAAACTTTATAGTTATAAACAATGATCCAAAGAACTCCACTGGCATTACTCTTCCCCAGCTGAACAGACTTTAGCTGCACCAGAACCACTCACCTACATTGCTCTATAAAGAACAGATAGCCACAAAACTGCTATGTGTCAGACAGATAACCGAGCGCTGTAATTAAATGCATATAAAAGGATACCTTTTCGTTTAAATGTCATTTAAGTAGTTCAACGCATGAAAAAAAAAAAGAATTGCATGTTGCTCTGAGCTTCTGTCTCCACACACTCACCTTCACCAACATCTGCCTGGGTGCGTAGTTTCATCACGGAAACTTCTGCTGCAGCTCCGCAGTCCATTTATCTGCAAATCTACGCTTGAGACAATGCTTGTTTTCGGTTCATCCTCCACTATCAATAGCGCCACAGATTCGCCTTGCACAATTAACCTCTGCAGAATAGAGGCCAAATTCAGCCTGTTTTCCATCTACCTTTAAATTAAGCAGAGGTGGAGAGGATGCAGTGATTGGATGACATGCAGAGCATCCCATTTTAGAAGAGCAAACACACTGGAGGACCAAATGGAAATTGTTTCGCATACAGTATAGACAAAACCCAGCTGCTCCTGAGCATATTCCAATGAATCAACCGCTGCAAAGCATCAAGTGTTCGGGGACCAAAGGGAGCGCTTCTTCAACCCATCTGGACATTTCTACAGCTTATTATGATTGCTGTTTCCTCACACATGCATAGGAACATCCACACGCAAACTCAACCCAACAATAGGCAATCTATTCTCAAAAGCATTTACAATATTTCAGAAAGTTTCGGGTTTAACCGAGGAAAGCATATCTCCAGTGTTTTATGTTTGCAGTCCTCTTTTATGAATATTACATTTCCTAACAAGCTCGAGCTAAATCTAAAAATCATGCTATATGGAGAGCAGCTATTATGAAGTATTACCATTAAGGCAACCGAATAACAGTATATAACCTCTACGGCTTACGTTCTACCATTATATAGCTCCATTTCCGAACACACTCCGCTCAAAATTATGCACACGCACAAAACTGAGCTTTTTCTCTTATCAATTCTGACAGTGACAAGCTATTATACGCAGGGACCGTTTCATTTGCATTTACAGTAATGAACTCTTTCTCTTCACCCTTTCATTCTTCCGTCTTTCGGCTCGTTCTCCAACGTGCCGGATCGTCTTGGAGGGCAGAAGGGAATCTTAATTGGCATACATCCTCGTTTCTCGCAAGCCATCCGAGGAGAAAAAAGGAGCTTCAATTATTTATATTTCAAATCAAGAGACTTGCAAAACCGGCTTCCACAAAACAGCCTTTTCATCCCTTCTCACATCAATCAGACAGATTTCAGAGAGTAACTGTCAAAAGTGGGAGACGCTTTATGCAGCTGTGTATCTGCAATCAGGCGCTGTGTGTATGAGAAGACAGGACTGGATTGTACTGTTTTTTGAGGACTCCAGCGGCATTGAGGGGCCCCAGGGGGCCTCACAGGGTCGTTTTGACACAGGTGTTCCAGAGACATGGGAAACGGGGTTGTGACATCAGCTGATACAATCTGTCAGCAGTCTGAGACACCTAACACAGGAAGACAAGAAAGATTCTTCGCACCTTGAGACTAGCTGCCTGCTTTCTTCTCTCTTCCAGAACTCTTCAAAGGCTACAGTAACTACAGCTAGTTGTACACTTTTTGAGAAGAATAACTTGATAAAGCCTTGCATGTTAAATAAATCCGCTCGGACCGTTTCTCTTGCTTTTAATTCTTCACTTTACGAAACACAACAGGACCCAATCTTCTGAGAATGAGATCCCCTATGAAAAAAAAAGCAGACAAATACACCCACTCAGCTGCTTTTTTGGAAGCGTACGCCAATGATTGCTGTGCGTTTAAACATAACAGATGCCTCATCCATTATTCACCTGCAAACCAACAAAGAGCGGCTACAATAACAACCGTGGACCAAGAATTTCCTACAAGATTCTTTCCGGACCCTGAGGAAAGAGGGAGATAGCGAGGGAAGACAAGGAGGAGAGATTGTAAGAGAGGGAAATAACAATGCTCTGCGTCTGGCGTGGACATGACCTCAGACTTGGCCAACGCAAACATTTGTTCTGCATGTAATCAGCAAACGTAAGCATGCTGCCAGAGAAACTGACTGAAGGAAAAACATTGAGCACGGTGGGAAGAAACAAGGGGGGATTTCACACTATACTTCACGCTGAATCATGTTTCAGTAATTCACTAATGACCACTTTCTTTCTGCAGGTTTAACGGATTCATTAAAATCCCTCACAATATCAAAAGCTAATTAATTCACTCACAAGGCCGGCATCGCTAGGGCTTTTAATAAAGCTACACAAGGACAATATCTAGCAAATATTAATTCATATTATAATATACTGTATAATATAATATTCTGGAGAATAACAAAAAAATAACATATATTTCTAGGTTTTCCAATAAATAAATAAATAAAATACAAATTAATAATGATATATATATTAGTGCTGTCAAAAGATTAATCGCGATTACTCGCATCCAAAATAAAAGTTTGTCTCTACAATATATATGCAGTTATGCTGTGTTTGTTTATTATGTTTATATTAAAACACACACGTACAGTATGTATTTTGAAAGTATTTACATGTAAATGCATTTATACATT